>VZRL01002662.1:458753-469330 GCA_013397895.1 Origma solitaria | reverse complement strand
GCCCCCCCTCCACGAAAGGCCCCGCCGCCATTCCGCCCTCACCGCCCAGGCCTGGGAGCAGTGGGGGATGGCGTCCACCACACGGGTCACGGGCAGCCCGCGCCGCCTCAGCTCGGGCAGCTGTTCGTACACGAAGC
Source organism: Origma solitaria (assembly GCA_013397895.1). Lineage (NCBI taxonomy): Eukaryota > Metazoa > Chordata > Aves > Passeriformes > Acanthizidae > Origma > Origma solitaria. Next base: position 469,193 of record VZRL01002662.1, on the reverse strand, counting down.
ACATAAAAGCGCTGCGACAGCCGCCGCGCCGCGCCATGGCCTCGCCGTCGGGCGCTCCCCTCACGCGGGCGCCGCGCGCCCCCTCATGAGGGAGGGCGCGAGGGGCGGCGCTCGCACAGTTCGGCGGCAAGGGCGGGGCGGCCTTGAGGGCGGTAGCCTGTGGGCTGATGTTTGAGCTTTATCGGCGATGAAAGAGAGTTCTCAGTGCGACAGATAGCAGCCGAAAAGCTCTAAAGAACCATAGGATCGCAGAACGTTAAGGGATTATAATGGACCTTAAAGATGGTGTAGTTCCAGGGACGCCTTCCACCAGACCGTGTTGCGCAGAGCTCTGTCCAGCCTGGCCTTGAACACTTCTAGGTGATGGGCAACTTCCCTGGGCAACTTGTTGCAGTGCCTCACCACCCTCACGGTAAGGAATTTCTTTCTAATATCCAACCTAGATTTCTCCTCTTTCATACAGTAAAATAAGATATTGTATGTCAATGAAACAGGTAGTGGTTAGCACCCCTCAGTGAAGGACATTCTGGAGCTACCAAGCTGTTATGGATGAAGTAAATCAAGGTGTTGACGTATATATTGCCACTTTGGCAAAAGGCTCAAGGTCCTTGTATCCTGTAGAATCCTAAAATCATCGAGGTTGGAAGAGATCTTTAAGATAATCCAGTCCAACTATCAACCCAGCGCTATCACGGTAACCCCTAAATCACAAAACCACACCATCAGGTGCCAGATCCAAATGTGTCTTGAACACATCGGGAACTACCTTCATTATAATGTTAAAGATCACACCTCCAGGTGAAGATCCTTTCCCTGAGCATGCACGGAAGTTAAATGGGATGACATAATTTGTACGGTAATTATTAACCAAGTGTAATAGAGGGGCTGTACTTGGGAGGTTACTAACACAACATTTTTGTGTGTAAGTAATGGCATGGAAAGCCCAGTGGGCTGTGCTTGGTTTGTGGAATACCACCAAGCACCCAGACTTGTGCCGTTTCAAAATATGTAAATAATCAATGGCTCTCTCAAGTGTGTAATTATTGGTCTGTTGCACACTGTGTAAGTGAATCTGAGTTTTGTGGACAACAACCTTACAGCAGGTCCTGATGTGAGTGTGGCAGGGCTGCTTTTTTAATTTTTTTTTCATGTTCTTTGGGTGCTGAAGGATAAGAAATACCTCATGGAAGCAGGAGGTTGCACCAGGTTCAGGAAGGGGGTGGGGGGAGTGGAGACCATCTTCAGGTGAGAACCCTGAGTTTCTTTTTGAGAGATGTGGCAGAAAGTGGAGGACATGAGTGGGCATGTGTGCACTTAGAAGGGCAAACTTGTTTGTTAAAAGTAATTTGGGAGATCATATTACACAAAATTGAGGCTGCTGCTCAGAATCTCTTTTTGTGGTTTTGGTTTGCTTTTTGTGGTTCTTGGGGTTTTTTCCTTTCACCTGTCTCATTGACATAACGGATACTTCCTTCACTGAAAGTTTGCACGGAGAGCCACAGTTCAGATAAAATAAAAGCTGGAAATAATCTGATCTGCATCATCTTGATAAGTAGCTCAGAGTTGCTTCCTGCCTTAAGCTTTCTGTTGATCTCTCTCAAAAATCAAATGATCTTCACTGGCCATAGGAGGGAAAAAAAAAGAAAGAAAATTAGCAGGGCAATAATCACAACTAGCTTTAAAACAAAGTTTAATCAGTTTACAGAAATCTGGTTGGCTGGAACAGAGGACCCTACATTTGGCGTGAGACAGGGTTACTGAAGTGGCAGTATTGACATAGGCCCTGCTTAACTTCTGGCCTGGTTTTCCTTGTCCAGGGCATTTGATACCTCCCACATTCCTGACTCTTCCCCTGTCTTTTGAGGAATCTCCCTCAGCATTCATCTGCTTCTCATGCATTCATCTTCAGTGGAGTTATCCAGCCAGTCTCCATAAGAATAAATGGTGCAGCACTGATTTGGAAGGTTCTTTGCAATTCTCTATCCCAGAATCCTCTTGAATTTACTGTAAACTTAGACATGAGGATAAAAACAGCAATGAAACAGATCCGTGCATTTCCAAATCACTGGAAAAATCTGCCTCTTCTCCTCAATGTAGCCACTTTTTTCACCCTTGGGTAAGTCAGCTCAGCTCCAAAGGAGAGAGCTGTTGTTTAGGCTTAAATCTTTGGCTTAGCTGATTATGTTTGTCAAAGCTGGAACTGTTGTCAGGTGAGGTCAGACCAGATTGCTCTTGCATCTCCCTGGTGGCTGGTTTCTCTGAGGGCTAAAAAATGCTGCCACATTCTGGAGGCTATTCTGTCTTGCTCGGATCTAGTGAAACAGTTTGGTGTCTGTTCCACTTGGGAAATTTGCTGTTAAACTCAGGGGAAGTCAAACACATTATTAAAAATGTAGAAAATTGTGATGTAACCTCAGTGAAAACAGGTATAGGTTTTTAAAGTCACTTTTACTGCTGTGGAAAATAATTTATATTCTAGTCTAGTTCCAGATATATTAATGCTAAGTCTCTGAGGAGAGACTGCAAGAAATTACTTGTATCTTGTAAATATAAACATCTGCACAGAGTTTAGTTCTTTAAGGCAGAAAGGCAAGTGTTTACTGTTATATTGCTGTAAGAGTTGTTGCTAGGAGTGCATCTGTGCACTTGTGTTTTATTTTTCTTCACATCATATTCTTTTCTCTTGTGTACAGCTTTGGGACCCACCCTTTAGCAGCCCTTCCTTTTAAAGAAATTCAGATAATGTGTGCATCAACTGTTTGAAAAACAGAAGGTTCCATTAATAGCTCTCCTAAGACTGGAGGTGTGGTTGGAAAATAAAATTCCTAAACAGTAGAGAGAGAAAGGATTTTCCTGTGTGGGATGGGGGTCAGAGAAAAAAAACACCCGGGGAACAGATCATCTTCAGAGTATTATACCATCAGTATTCTTCCCCAGGGCTCTGAGGACAGCCCAGTGCCTCTGAAGAAACTCTGCATTTGTCTGCTGTTTAACTTAGCAGTCAAAGGACTTTTCTGGACCATTTACACTGATTTGAAATAACATTTGTACCACTGCGGCCATTCCGGCAGATAACAAGAAGTGTTTTGCCAGTGTTTATGTATTACTTGGGTTTGTTTTGTTTTTTTTTTGTTTTTTTAAAGCACTTACTTTAATTAATTAATATGCCAATACTTTAAGTCCGAGGTACCTGGCTTTGGAAAAGCAGCTCCAGAATGTATAAAATCAGTATAAACGGTCCAGAGAACTCCTCTGCCAGGCTGTGCTTTTCCATCAATGCATGGAGTTTGCCAGTATCTCAAAATAGGGTCTATGTACCCTAGCACTATGTAGACAGAAAAACTATCTGTAACTTTTCTGCCAGGAATGTATTTTCATTTATTCAGGATTCAAGGCTATAATCTTTCCCTGCAGTTTTTTGTCAGAGGAGAATGAGTGAAGTTATTCTAAAAAGCATGGCAATGACTACATCTGCTGTTCCGCACTTACCTGCTGCTCTGGGTCTACAGAGCAGTCCCACAAAGGGAAATATTTGGTGTTTATGTTGGAGGAATCGGGCCAGATCCATTGGTGGGGCTGGTGCAACTCCACACTCCCAGGTCCTAGTGAAGGGAGGTCAAGTGTTCCCAGTCTAGATTGTTAGTAAGAATCCATCCCAGGCCCAGCTGGATTATTACTAATGCTGTCACACTCGCTCCCTCCTGGCACCACTGACATGAGGGCTTCTGACACCAGTCCACTCTAGTGGACAGTAATCCTGGGCACTCCCTCTAAACTCTCCAGCTGCTGGCACCCAGGCACACCAGTGCCTGCAGTCCAGGCCCAGTTGCTGGCACTCAGTCCTTCACTCATTCCAGCTTCTAGCCCCAGGAACACATAGGGGCCCTCATCTGTCTGCAGTCCCACTCCAGGTGCTGGCATTTAAGTCAACTTACTGCTGTCTGTCCAGTCACTGTCACCCAGGCATGTGGACTTTCCCACCCGTGGCTTGACTAGAGGCTGGCGTCAGACCCCCATACACATGCACACACCCAAAATAGAAAGTTGTTCACTCAGGAAAAGAGTTATGAAGGAATTTAATAAGAAGAATGGGCTGTGCATGACAGGTAAGCACATCGCCCAGCAAACTCTTCATACACAGCTGGCTCTTCCTATCCCCATATCCATCTATGTCCCTTACTTGGTTCTTCCCAAATCACCTAGATCTGTTTCTTTCCCTTTGATTCCTCCCATAAGCATCCCACAAGGATTCCTATGCAATCTTGTAATGCTCTTCACTTTCATCCTCGAATGAGTCCTATATCTGTAGGGTGTAATCCCCCTGAGTCCTGAAGTTGCTGTTGTTGCCTCATCTTGATAGGTTCCAGTCTGCACCCCGAGGCTGAGGCTTTCCTGGGACAGCCCTGGGAAGAGCCTGGAATGGTTTTCCTTTATTCTGAATTCCTGTCTTAGGGTTCCCATCTGTCATAGTGTCCCTGTGCTCCTTTGAACTTGTAAAAATTGGCCTTCATTAGGCTTTTGTGATGGATGTGGGAGGATCCAGGGCAGGGTGTTAGTTGTGCTACCAACCACCCAAGTGCCACTGTCTCTGTGCACTCCTTTGTGTCTTGTTTCTTAGACAAGCTTTTGTCACATAATCTTACAGCTGATTTCTTTCTCAGCCTCGTTATGGAGATTTTAAACGTACAAATTCTCTGTAGAGTGATACAAAGTGGAAACCAGTAATTATTATTGTTTCACATGTAATGCGTAAGCATCTCAAGGATGAGAGCCTGCAGGCTTCCCTTCCCCAGGTGAATGATTTAACCAGCCGGCTATGGCTGCCAGCTTTCTCTTTTGACCTTCTGACCTAGTGAATCTTGAGTTTCTTTTTGAACAGTGCTCCACGACTGCAAGAGGAGTGCAGGGTGCCTTACACCTCACCTATGTGATTAAGGATGTGACTTTGAGCACCTCGGAGTCAGGAGGCCTTTTTACAAAAGCTCACCCTGCCTCGTTCCCATGCCTGTCCTTGCAGGGTTTTGCTGAGTGTTAGACCTGTTGTCTCACTCGTGCTATCAGCACCTTTCCTCCGGGTTTCTCAGAGAACTCAAGTGAGACCTGCTATGCTTCTGTCTGCTCTCCTGAAATGTTGTGTTGGGGGTTGTAGTGCAGCAGGTCAGGGAGTTGTGGGATGCATGGAACTTGCTGGGTAAGTGCTGTAACCCTGCTGAGCAGCAGCCCATCACAGAACCACTAAACCTGGTACATGGCAACCAACTGTCCAGGTGTGCTATAGCTGCATCCCCTCTATGCTGTGAATATCAAATATCTTTAATGTCATGGCTCCAGTGAAAGCACCACATTATTCCAAGTATCTTGGACATAGTCTGGGAAATCCTTAATATCTGATGAGAATGGGTTTTCATGTAGAAAACAAGGACCTGGCTGTGACACCCCAAATATATGTAAGCCTTGCCTTGGGTGTTAGACAAACAAAATCCTGAGTCCTATGTGCTCAGGACTATCTGGGTATGCAGAGAAGGAAAACTGCAAGTGTGTAGGCAACTTTGACAGTAGATGTGTGCTTTCATTTTCAATCTACTACTGAATGAGGGTTTTTTAGATTTGAGTTCTAAACGTTAGCTACCAAAAATTTTCAGAAGTCTTGTTTTGGGTCTGGCCATAAGTAGGATGACCTGAGTAATTACAGACCTGTCAGACTGACAGGCATGCCAGGAAAGAGAATAGAATCCTTGACACAGGATTTGCTTCAATAATGAATTAAAGAAAAGTAACGAAATTAGTGCCTATCAACATGGATTTGCAGCAAATAGATTCTGTCACATTGGTTTGTAATTGCATCAAAAAGATATTAAATTTGGTTACTAAAGGTAATGCATTCAGACCTGAGGCACGTGACTCAACCACACAACACTGTATCAAGGATACAGATTGATGATACAAAGACCATCCAGTCTGTGGTTAAAGCATTAGCTTAAGATGTCTCAAAATGTAATTTTAAGCGAGGAATTGTAATCACACTTTTTATTAAAATCTTTCTTAGGTTGTTTCTTGGCTGCACACTACTAAATACTTGTTGGTACCTTTTGAGGCAACATATAGTCATCACAATTACTTGCAAAAAATACAAAGATTGAGGGAATACTTAATAACATAGGCAATAGAATGAGATATCCACCAAAGGGATGTTCAGGCATACTAGCAGCATGATCCCTGGAAGGATAAACAAGTATTAAGCAGGGATGACGATGCTGTAGTACTTTTGCTTTCATGCTTTTAGCTACTGGGCCTGAGATGCTCTCTCCAGTTCTGGTGTTAGCTCAAGAATATAGCAAACTAACAGTCTGTTGAACTTCAGAGAGGATGTTAAGGGTGCTTTGGTCATAGTCTGCCATTGCCTCTTCAGAAATGCCTTAAGAGTGCCTGCCTTCTGACTTGGCAGTAGTAGAAAGTGAAGTTAGATTAAATTAGGGTCAAGGTAAGGTCCCTTCCAACACAAAGTAACCTGGGTCTTTTTTGTAACAAATAGGTTGTAGTTCAAACTACTTGGATGTAGTGTGGCAAAATGAAGTGGCCTATTTTATTGGGAAAGATGGATTGGGCAGTCACAAAAGTCCAGGTTGTGAACTCCAAGTCTGTGAAGGTATTTGTGCTGTCCAATTTCTCTGCAGCCAAAACCTTAGAGGGTTTAACAACTTGTTACTTCCTGGGTTATCTGTAGATATGCAAGCAGAGTTTGTCCTATTGTGTATTTTTGCCTGAAGTGACACACAAAAGATGGTGAGCTGGGATGATTCACTTGTGATCCTGTACTTATATAATAACTTCACAAAACATTCTTGCTGGCATGCCATTGGTGTTTTACTTAAATTAAAATTTCAGGTTCCCTCTGTAAGTGTAGCAAAGGCATCCTATGATTTTTGGTGTCTAAAAAATAGTCAGGAGCAGCACAGGAAGTTTAGACAGAGGAGTAAATACTATAGGAAGATGCTGTTCTCTTGGGTTCTTCCTAATGCTGAAATTATATTACAGACCTGAAGGTTCATTGTAGTGAGAAAGCCAAATTTCTCCATTAAATATTCTAAACATTTATTGGTAAACATGGTGGGTAAAAACAAAAGCAGTTTATACATCCATATCACTCATTCCTGATGGTAATGGGACGTAAAAGCTCTGTATTATTGCGCTATCAAATGTAGCCAGGCAGCTTGGAAAGAAACAACATGTACAAAGAGTGCATATATTTCAGCAATGTCTTGCTGTGAAGCTATCAAGGATTAATAAGATATTCCAATGTAATACAGCAAATGAGGAAAAGTTAAGCTACTAAGTTTTACTTAGTAGCTATCTGAAGAGACTCACTAAACGCTCTGAATTGATGGTGTGTCACCCAGTAAGTTCTGCGATGTGCTGATCTCGCTACTAAATCAAGAGAGCAGTCTCTAATGGCTGAATCTAGCATGGCATCCCAGAAAAGCTGTTGAAATCACTGTTTCTATGGAAATTTCTACAAGGGAAATCCAGGGGGCTGAACGGCATGAAAATCTTTATGCAGCGAAAATCTTCAGGCAGTGGAATGGGTTTTTAGGGATGTTGCCACCATGGGTCATTCTGACTGAGGTGATGGTAACTTAAAAAGCTGACTCTGTTTATCAGCAGAGGAAATGACCACAAAAGATTGGAACTGGAAACTGAAGCGAGGGAGGGAGGAATGAAGTACTTGGCAAGGAGAGAAAAGAGCCAGCAGCTGCTACAGCATGAGTGAAAATTAGTTTGTTTGTTTCCCTATTGTTCAGCTGAATTTGTTCATGATCCCATCACTTAGAGAACTCCTTCAGGTGGAGTCACGATATCAGCAGTGAAATCAGTGTTGTAAGAGGTATTCTCAGATTCAGCCTGGGACTAAATTAGGAACGGCAAACGCCAGGAATTTGCTCATCCGGTATCAAGGCTGTCAAGTGACTGAGGGAGATGAAGGTTTGTCTACCGGTATGTTGTTTTTCAAAGGACAGAGAATCCCTGCTGGGCTGTGGCTTGAAGCCATCTGGCTAATTGCGCAGGAATTTACCCACTGTTTGAAGGTAAAGCGGGGCTAACTGCAGTCATGCAGTTTCTGTCTTGGGCTAAAAGAAAAGACAACATCCCAACATTAACTATTAAGCCGGTTCAGATGTTGCAATCATGAGATCAAAGGTCTACAGAGATCTGGAACATCTATTCAGGGCCTGGGCATTCATCTTACATGGATATACACAAATGACAGCTCGCATTAAATGAGAAAGGACCATACAGTGAGTTTATGAGAATTTCAAAGCAGATATAAATCCAACGTTACATGTGAAACAATGGTGCTTCCTTGTATTGAAAATCTTTCCTTCCTTTGTCGTGAGTCAAAAGTTTAGCAAAAGTGATGTATGCCAAATTTATTTGCAAAAGCCGGAGTAGATTAAAAAAAAAAACCCCAACAAAAAACCCAGTAGTAGTTAACAATAATGATGCATAAGGGATTGTATTGCTCCCAGGGTTAAACAGATGAGATAATATCAACATCAACATTGTCTCAGGAAACTCTGGATTCGGACTCCTGGCCAGTTAAGTTGCAAAAAGGCAAGGAACCAGGATTTGACTTGAAATTTTGAGGGTTATCAGGAAAAATGGTTAGGGGAGGGAGAGAAAAATAGCTTTGTATCTACCTTGTAGGAGTCTTAGTTCAGCCCATACAAACTTTCATGGATTATATCCTATAGGTAAGTAACAATGGTGAGGCAGGCCCTCAGCAGATGCAAATTATAGTTCCATCTGAATTTTCTGGAACCACACGTTGCTGAAGGTTGAATTTGTGGCCCTAATGAGAGTTTTTACTTTATCTTCCACTTGCATGTATGCACAAAGTCTGGGGGATGTCAGATCGGTGTGCTGAAGGAGAACAGCACTGTGGACTGCTGCACATATATACATTGTTTAATGTGACAGGGATCTACTTCTTAATAATGACTTTTAGTTAGTACTACAAAACAGTTAAATTCATAACGTATCAGGTCAGAGGAACACCAGGACACTGATTGGGGTGGGTGTGTATTTTTTTTAAAGCAATGCTGAATAAAAATAAACTTCCATGTGACAAGTATTTTTAAATAACATTGAATAGCTCCAAATAAAACACTTAAAAGCAGATCAGCTGCCTAGGAGGGATTGTCTCCTTGCTTAATTCTATTTTAACTGTACTAAGAGAGGGACTACACCTGTTTGAAAACAACCGAAGATGTTCCAGCACATTTTTATCACAGCAAACATGCTGATTTGCTTTTTCCTTCAGAAATTATTGATCTTTTTTCACTCACGCTTTTTAAAAAAAGCTTGTCTTGCCTGTAGAGAAGTTCAGTCTGAAAGGCAAAATGATGAGGAATCTACAAGCAACTGGAAAACACCTGCTAGAATGTAAACAGCTTGTACAGATTTACTGCAGGCATCCCTGTGCACCGTGCCTTCAGCAGTGGGACACACCAAACGCTTTGCTTTAGAAAAATCAAAATCGTTTATGTTCTTTGGCAGATTCCAGATGAGACGAAGTTGGAGAATATTCCCAACTCTCATGTGGATCACTGATGCCTGCAGCATCCCCGCTTTAGTTACAAACACCAGCCAAGCCCCTTAAGAAAAGTGCCTGAGGATAAACAACATTCAAAGGGAAGCTGTGCTTGGATGCTGTGAATGGTGAGTGCCATTTTGCAAGGTGCTTCTCTCTGGTGCTGAGCCACAAAAGAAAGCATGACGCTATTTTAGCCAGCTATTTAGGCCTACGAATAATTCCACTGACTTATTAAGTTTTCGAAGACACTTTAAAAGTTTTAAGTACAATTCATGTGTATCCATGTGGATTCTCTGGGCCAGGACTATTTAATTTCCAAGCAAAATCCGTATTTTAAAACGTCAGTTTTAGCTGTATGTGACCCCTTTCTTGCAAAAAACCCCATAACAAACCAAAACCAAACAACCCCACCCCCTTCCAGCATCATATTAGCACGAAAACATAACACCCCGCAACTCAGCTGCCCATTGTTAGCAGCCAGAACACCTCTTCACCTAAAATTATACTCCTTCTTTATCTAAAATTACAGTAATTAGTTGCAGTGCCCATGCTAGAAGTGGAAACCCCAGGGAAATTTAGAACAGGAACCGTCTACGCTCATTTCCCAGGGTATACGTTTGGCTAATTTGGGGAGGACAGATGATCGGGGGGGACGACATTTTTAAGTGCTTACTAGAGAAGTTGTAAGAACCCCACTAAGAAGCGGGGATGCCGGGGGCTGAAGGAGTTGCAGGGGAACGTGCCGGAGTGCCCGTAGGCTGAGGAGTGATACCAGGCAACAAAAACTCGCCTTTGCCGGAGGGAAGAGAGGGAGGGCGGGAAGCAAAGCAGTTTCGGGAAGCCGTGTC
>VZRL01002662.1:385446-458346 GCA_013397895.1 Origma solitaria | reverse complement strand
CCCGACCGGGGGCTCGGGGAAGGTCCTAGTGGCCCCCAGGGCTTTTCTCTGCGTGGTCCGGGGGGGGCACTTGGGCCACGCTCCCCGCGGGGCTGCGGGAGAGAGCAGCGCAGCGCGCTTGTGTTGGGGAAGGGGGGAGCCGGCCCGGGGGGCCGGAGTGTCCTTGGCTGCGGTGCAGGAGGGATGGCGACAAACCCCCGGCTCCCCCCGTCCGCCCGTGCCGGGCCAGGAACAATTGCAGGAACTTCTCCTTTACCCAGTGTCCTGACCGCACATGCCGTCTCAACAGAGGTGTGAGAGGAGGGGGCTGCCCTGCCTCCGCCCCGGCTTCCAAGGGGGCCCTTCCCCGTGACGGTGCAGTTGTGCCCAGGCCTTTGTGAGCGCAGGACGGGATTGCCCCCCCAGCCCAGCTCGCAGACCACTGCTTGCCCCGCCAGCTCCCGAAGAGGTCGGGCAAGCCCCCACTAGGGCAGGGGGAGGGGAGCCGGCGAGGCAAACAGAGGACTCAGAGATGGGGAGAGGACAGGGGGGAAAGGCTGAAAAGGGGCTGGGTCTGAGAGCTGGACAGCGAGGAAAGGAGAGGGTAGGGATTACAGCAGGGTGAGAGCGGTGGAGCAGCCGGGAACAGGGAAAGAAGAGAAAGCCCCGCCAGGTCAGGGACAAGATCTGCCTTCTGTGAGCCGTTGCAGCAGCCAGGCACAGACAGGAGCAGCAGGCTATAGGAAAAGCTGCAGTAGGATGACTTAGCTAGGCAGTCTGGTTACAGGCTGAAAGAAGAAACAGACACACTTGGGTTAAGTGGCATGTATTTCCCACTACCACCGATGTATCCCACAAAAAAGACCTCAGCCTCTTCCCTCTTCCTATTCAGATTTAGGATTCACAAGCAGNCCCACCCCTTCCCTTGCATTTTCACTCTGAGTCATCTTCAACACCGGTGCCTGCCTACTGCTCCCTTCCAGGGTTTCACGGCCTCATCTGGGGCTTCAGCAGCTTCCAGCTCATCTTCCCTCCCTTCTCTCCCTTCCTCATTCCCTGCCATTTGGCTGCTTCCAAATGTATCCCACTTTAGTGAGTTGGTCTGGAGTGCCAGAGCACCCTGAGCTACCGCTCCTCTCCTACTAGCCATAGTAGTGTGCTGGTAAATAGTGTCCAGGGAGTGGTAAAGGAGTACAGGTTGTAGCTAAACATGACATAACATTCCTCCCACTTTTAAAAGAGCTTCTTTATCTGGACATGTCAGGCTAATCAGGACTTTTTTATCAAGCTAAGAGACCGGGCTGTTGACACTTTTCTCCCTCCACTGAGGGCAGTTCACTATTCCTGGCAGCGAGTGCTGTTTGGAGCATGCAGGGTCAATGCAGAGAGAGGTACCGCTGCAGTGGGAAGACCTTCCAGTTTCTTCTAGTCCAGTGATTTTGAGACAGGACTGCGTGCTGCTGGTGCTGTGGAGAGCTGGCAGGCACAGGCTTCCGGCAGGCAACAGGTCATCCGTAGCTGTGTGCTGAGGGATGGAAGCAGTTCAGTGCTTGCCTGCTCCCCTCCAGCCGCTGTTGGCCAGCCATAAATCAGGTGCTGATGTCGTTTTTCATGGCCGAGAGAAAGCAAATAAGCAAAGGTGTGTGAATGTGTGTGTGTGCACAGAAATGGAAGGGGGGCCTAGCAAACATGGATTCAAGATTTTCCTCTCCCCAGTGGCTGTGCAAAGGAATGAAAGGTCTGCGTCAAGGTAAGGAGCCCTAATCCAGCCAGAGTGGTACACTCCACTCTGGGAAAGAGAAGTGGGGGTTGGGAGGTGGAGGGGCCAGGAGACAGTGCAGGATGGGGAGGGAGCAGGGAGACAAAAGGGAACATGAAAGAGAAGGCTCTCCTTCCCTTCTCTCTCCTCCTCCCTCCTCGAGGTGGGCTGAGAAATTTCTAATCAGCACTTTCAGTCCCTTTCCTCCCAGCAGTAATTCCTCTCTGTCCTTTGTTTGTCTTTAATTTTTGGCTCTTGCATTTATCTTTTGTTTGGTTTTGCACATTTTGAGTTCTTAGGCCAATTTCAAAAAATCCTGTGTGAGGTACAATGGATTTGGTTTGGCTTCTCCCCCTCTCGTCCTGCTCTCCCACGTGCCTAAAGCGAGTGTTTTAATAACAACAAAAAATGGATGAAGAGCAGGTCGTTCTTTATTCCTTCCTGGGAGGTCACACGGGTTAAGATATGTGTGGGACTGTACTCTCATTCTATAAAAAGAAGATACAATTTGCCAAGTATCCTTAGTGCCTGTGTAAAGGCTGTTCTTGTAAATTACCAAGTGCAGCTTGATTCTGGAATGAATCCTCCCCTCGTGTTTACCATTTTCTTATTAATTCTGTAATTTCTAATGCACTGAAAACTGGAGAAAAGTGCTGCATTGGAGACTGAGCTTCAGTTTTACGTACAGAACAAGCAGAGCAATTTTTTTCTGCCTCACAACTTCGGCAAAGCTTGGAAAAATACAGTTAGAAGACTATCCACATTAAAATGGGATCTTTTCTTCCTGTTAAGTACTTTTTCACCAGTACTTTAGTGCTCAGACCCTGTATACTCTTGCTGTACCTGTTCTTTCCCAGCCACAGTTCAGGAGGGCAGGCAGAGGGGGCATGCTGGAGCACAGTTGTGCTTCGCTGTTTCTGCCCAGCTGAGCACGCTTCTTGGGAAGGCAGGGAAATGGATGGTCTCTTTTACTTGTCTTGATTTAAAGTGTTCATCTGAATTCCCTCGTGTGGCTTTACAGAGCATAAGTGTAGTGTAACTGGGAAGAAATCACATGTTTTTCCTACTTTTTATTCCTGTGAGGTCACCTTGAGTGAGACTGGCAGTAGTGGAAATCCCAATGCCATCCCAAGGACAGGTATTATGGCTTGGTGTTAAAAAGCCTGGAGAGACTCTTTGCATTTCTTTTGCTTTGTTCTCAGGCTTCTGATGGTGACCAATTGCTGAGTGATACTTCTCAGAATGATTTCTGGGATGCTGAACCAAGTCTAAGTCAGGAGGCATCTGACAACTGTAACGGCTTTCAGACAGTAATAAGGCAGGGTGGGTTTGATCTGGTGGCCAGAGCTGAGATCGTTCATCTGAGAGCATCCAGGGTGACTTTGTGAATGTATGAAAGGGATTATCCTAAGGGAGTGTAATTAGCAGAGGGAAGCTGGTGAAGAGGGGCTGAAATGAGGAGCAGGGGATGCCTAGGGAGAGCATCACAGAGAATGGGGAAGAGGAAGGAATAGTCCAGTGTCTACTGCAGTCACTTTGCTCAGCCTGGGCTCTCCTGTATGGAATGTTTTTGTCTTAAGGTTTTGTGGTATGAGTGCTGGGTGTGCAAGGCCACACTTTTCTTTAACTGTTTTGGGTTTTCCCCTTGCCAGGTTAAGCAGTTAGAGAGCTGAATTTCTTGGTTTTGCTATGGAGCTGTGAAAAACAGAGCCGTGCTTTCACCCCAGCTGCAGCTGACCTGTTCAGGCATTGGTTTCTTGCTTCCAAAAAAAGTTGGCAGTTAGAGGTCACGTTGCTAAGAACACAAGTCTGATAGGAACCAGACCAAGACGTCCAATTAATTTCCCATAAGGCACTCAACACAATCTGATGGTGATGGCTTTTGCTGATAAGTTGCATGAATTGGATTTAGTCCCACATGAGTAGGCAAGAACCTGTACAATACACTCTCAGTGATCCCACTGGCTCTCCATTCATCTGTTTACACATCTCTTTATCATCTCTGACTTTCTGGTCTCAAAGCCCAGATCTTGCACTTCCTGATTCAGGCTTGATCTGCATTTGAAAGTGTGGATGGTGTGCCTGTATTCAGCAGCAGGGGTAAGAACGCTCTGAAATGATGCATAGTATCTAAGGTGCAGAACCCAAAGAACCTTTTGCCCAGCAGTTTATTTTGTTTGGGTAGTGCCTTAAGGGCAGCATCTCTTACCAATGAATGGATGCTTTTCTGCAAAAGCCCTGAGGTAAAGTCTAGGAGTAGCTTTCCTGAGGTGCCTGGTTCAGGACCCATTGATTTCCATTCTCCTGTGTGCACAGTTGCCACTCCTGTCAATAAAGGTACATGAAAATGAGGGACGCAATTTTTGTAGTTTTATAGAATCAGCTGTACTACCTCAGGAAAGCAGTAGCATGAGCCAAATAATTACAAAGAAAGAGACGAGATGGATACACAGATAGGGAGACTCGTGTGACCGGAAGAATAATGTGTGCTGCCTTCTCTTGGACTCAAGTCTTGTGTTCCAGGAGAGAGAGACCTGTTCCACTGAACTGCAGTATTTGACTTTGCCACTACTTCCAGGGGTTGGTGCTTCAGATGAATTTTATTCTAACTTGATGATCTTAAAGGTCTCCTTCACCCCAAACCATTCTGTGACTCTATTCCTAAAGGCTGTGTAGCGAAGCTAAGTCTTCCTGGGATTCCTTTCACCTCAGGGAGGCATAGGCTTCTCTGGTGGTCAATGGCAAAGCAAGAGCCTCAGTTATCACCTCTCAATTGCCTTCTCTCTCTTGCTCAGGGAAGGCGCTTACAAAGATCAGGCTCAAAAGGCTCAAACGCCCTTAGAAATATCCCCTCTGTAATCACTTCCTGGAATTTTCTTTAATCACCAGTGAAATGTATTAGTGATAGCTTGTGTGTAGTGTTGATTGCATAGTTTGAATGCATAATCTGAGGATAGTTGAGGAAAGGAATCAGAGAAAGGAGACAAGTGCACATTGCCAATTGAAACAGACAAACCCCATACAATTATATTTCGGAAGTGTGATTATTTTTAAGCTCTTTTTCCGGGAGTGTATGTGTATATATATATGTACAGACACACAAAACCATGGATTCTTTTTATTTTCTAAGGGTAAGGATAGCTGTGTTTATAAGATGCAGTTGATTAATATTTTCGGATCTTTTTCTGTGGATTTAGGACAGCAAGAAGGGAGGAAAACAAAATAGTCATGTAGTCATGAGACTCCCAGGAGCTAGATTTTTTTTTCTTGTGAAACTTCAAACATTGTGAAATTCACAATGAACAGGTTCCGTCTCTGGAGTGCAGGAATTGCATTTCCATGATGATTTTGAAGTAAGGGCTAATTTTGCTCTGTCTGCATTAGTCAAAACATAGGACAACACAATTCAGTTTCTTTTTAGACCTACTTGCATTAAACTAGACAAGGAGCTACCACGGTGCTGTCACTAAGCTTCTCATAATTTTTCACATATTTCACTCTTTTTTCTCTGCTGTATTAACAACCCAGAGTTCTGTCCTGTGATACGTCTGAGTCTTTTCTTATCTTGGCTACGCTACATTTTGCGGTCAGCAGTTTCTTCTTGAGGGTGAGAAAGTCCTATAATTCCCATGCCTGGACATACCTGATCAGTGTAAAGCCACCATCTTGTCTTCAGACAGTCAAACATCCTGGTGGCCTTTTTGATGGACACTGTTACAGCAATGACGCACTACATGAATCAATTCCAGTAATTCTTTTTTGGCAGAGGAAATAACAGGTGTATAATTTCCCAGTTCAGCCATATATAATTATATATAATTTGACTTAAATAGATCTAAAGTTTCCTCTGCTCCACTCTCTCAATCTGAGGCACTGTGTTGCTCTTAAATGCTATTCCTGGAACAAATCCAAAAATAATACTTAAGAAGTTAATAAAGAACTTGGGATAGGATATAGAAAATGCCAGATAATTTTCTACACATCTCCAAAATGCTTTTGGGGAGAAAAAGAATTCCTGTGTTTTCCCAAAACCTGCTTTTATTTTCTTGATATAGACATTCACAAGGGGGTGGGGTGGGGAAAGTTAGTCAGATGAGAATTTGTTAAAGCTCAGCTAATCATTTATTAAAGCAGTCCCTGGCTTGCCAAACTCATTAATCTCATTAACAGGGAAGGAGGGCTATAGTGCATGGTTAGCTGAGAGCACTGTGTTTACTAAGCAGCGTACTTGGTTCACAAGGGAAAGATTTAAATATTCAGTGTGTCAGTGTTTTATCCCTGAAGCTGAGGTAACCTGATGAATCACTTGATCAGCCATTGCCACATGCTGGCTTTGGCCTCAGACTGTGAGGGGTCAGGCACAGAGTTGCCAGATACAGGTCTGACATGGACCCATTTGTTTTTCAAGGTGTTCTTCATGTTTCTTGCATTCAGATGCAACCCAAAAAGCACAAATCTCTGGAGAGGACAGGATAAGACATCACCACTTGGTTCACCTTGAGAAGCAAATGGCAGTGTTCCGTTAGTGCCACATGGCCCCTCTGTTTGGTCCCTGGGTAAAGGAAGCCTGGCAGAAATATCCCAGCTGCCACTTCCTGAATAATCTCCTTGCCTGGCCTCGGGAAAGTGCAGGAACTGCGTCGTTGCTCTGCCTCTCCTGTGGGAGACCTCAGCTGTGTTTGGTGGTCCTCTGGAGAACGGCCACACTTCAGTGTTTGGATTTGGGTCCAGGCACTTCTGGCAAAACGAATACCTCTTGTGCAACTTCCACATGGCACAAGCACAATATGCATGATGTCATGCATTCATTATTTGCATAATACAGCATTTCTGTGCCAATGCCAGAGCACCCTTGTGGTCTTCAAGCCTTCACATAATAATCCCCCGGGTCAAATCCTGCATAGAGCATTTACTCTTTCTTAGTATCAGTGACCATCTTGCCTCTCTAAAATAAGCTTTCCCCTAGGTTCTATCTATACGGTGTTTTTCTCTCCAGCTGGGATTTATAGACTTCATTGTGCTTTATAGTTCAGACAGTGATGACTTGTTGAATTTATAATTCACTCTTTTTCCAGCCTCTTCACTTTCCTTTGGTTCTGAATCCTGATCATGCAATCTCTGCTTGCTTTTGCTTTTCAGGTCTGCAGCTGTCTCCAGCTTGACCTTGTCTCTTCGTGTCTGCTGTTGTTACACAGTTGATGCATTTATTGCTCTCTGTCTGCTTCAAGCTCCAGTGCTTTAGTCTATGTCTTTTTTTCCCCTCCATTCTAAAGATATCTCCTGTCATTTCACTTTCTTTTGCCAAGAAGAAATCTCCTTTTCATCTCTGCTTTCTGGAGGGGGTGGGTTATTTTTGCTGACTCCATTTCCTCTTCTCCCTACATCATTTCTCAATCTCCTGCAACCTGACTGCAGCCCTTTGTACTTATTTTGACCTGGGCTGAGACACTTTCTCCAGCTTCTTCCAGCTGAATGCAAGCTTCCGTGATTGTCATCCTGCTTGTCCTTCTGCTTCTGATATTTGCTCTGATACTTTATTCTTACTCTGTTGTCTTCTTTCTTGTAATTTTCCCTTCTCTTCTACTGCATTTTGACATCAGGAAGCCTTTCTT
Source organism: Origma solitaria (assembly GCA_013397895.1). Lineage (NCBI taxonomy): Eukaryota > Metazoa > Chordata > Aves > Passeriformes > Acanthizidae > Origma > Origma solitaria. The sequence continues at coordinate 450,996 of VZRL01002662.1, read as the reverse complement.
TGTCCTCAGTCTTTCATTCCTCACTAAGCTTCTCCAAGTCCATCAGTCCCTTCTCCAGATGTTGTGTAAACTTTATTTTCTGCTTTGTTTCCTCGTGTCTTGTCCTCTTTTTTCCCTGTGTGCCGCTCTGGGCATCGAGGTGTGTGGTAAAATCAACATTTTCCATGAACCTGGCTCCCTTTTCTCCGGTGTTGTGTGAGTGCTCTCAGACATTGCTGCCTGCAGCACAAGGAGGGAAGCAATGAAGGGCGTGTGGGGGAGTTTTGGCCATGTCCCTGTGGGTGGATGCAGTGCCTCACTCTCCCCAGGGCTCTCTGCTGACATTGCTCACTGACTCTCCCTCAGCTACACAAGGGTGTGGCAACAGTCCCATGCATCTTCTCTGGGGCCTTAATACACCAGCTTCAGGCTGCAGCTCTTCTGTCAGCTGCTAGATAAACATTACATTTTGAGATCCCTCTCCTCCCTGGGAATGTGAAAAGCTTGAGTGTTTGGGCCATTTTTCTCCACACCTCCCACACGGAGCAATTTCTCTCAGTGCTACTTGCCAGCCCTGGGAGGAACTCTGTGATTTGGATCCACTCCTTCTTGTATCTCTAGAGTATGGCAGAGCAAGCAGCACTAACTGGGCACCAGGGCAGAATGTGCTGGTCCAGGCACTGTATGTTTGCCTGACATTTAAAGAGGAAAGTGTGATGCCACTGAAATGGGGAGGGAGGTGACTTATTCTGCAGTGGGGTTGTCATGAGCTCAGGATCTGGCCCCTTGGCTGACCTTCTGTACAAGTGGAGCATGGCCATCCTTAAAATACCTCTTCCTTCTGTTTGAACCTGCTACAGAAGCTGTGAATCATCACACCATTGTGTTAGGGCTTTTGCAGCATAAGGATGCTACATTTGAGCCTTCAGCCCCATCATGCTGTGTTTTTCTTTGTGGCTGTAGGCAATGAAGAAGGAAACTTAATGTCTGCTGCCAACATCCGTGCTTGCATACATTGGGGAGTGTTGTGCTCTAGCACCTGAAACAGATGGACAATTTTATGTATGTGGGGAGAATGATGCTGTGATCAAATACAGTAACTCCCTCTTCAAACAGTGCTAAGGCATATTATACTCACGTTTTTGTCTTGCAGCTGAGGTGGAAGGGTTGCAGGTCACTGTGCCTGAGAAGAAGAAGGTGGCCATGTTGTTTCAGCCTGCTCTGCTTCGCTGCCATTTCTCTACTTCTTCCACCCAACCAGCTGTGGTACAGTGGAGGTACAAATCCTACTGCCAGGACCGGATGGGAGAAGCTCTGGGCATGGTGACTTCTGGTTTGCAAACAATGAGCAAGAGAAACCTGGACTGGGATCCCTACCTGGACTGTGTGGACAGCAGGAGGACAGTCCGTGTCGTGGCCTCCAAACAAGGATCTGCCATCACCATAGGAGACTTCTATAAGGAAAGAGACGTCAGCATTGTCCATGGTAACTCTCCCATCCCAGTGATGCTTTGTGGGGGCTGGAATGGACCCTTAGCAATTTGGGATACTGGAGTCTGGCAGTAATTGTTCAGTTGACTCTCTTAGAAAAGGCTGTGGGAAGGGAGCTGTTGTATGACAGACATTTAGAATTCAGCCAACCAATCCTAGACCCAAAGGTAATTTCCTTTGGCACTTCCCTTCAATTGACTCCTTGTAGGTCTCCAGCCCAGATACAGTATCCTTTTTCCCTTCCATGAAGTGCAAGGTTTTTATTCCTGACTTCAGCATGTTGCTCTGTATAAAGATTTTCCTTAGCAAAGGGGTGGCAGCAAGAGAGATACGAATTCAGTCTCTGCAGGATACGGTTTTTTCCCTTGCAAATGCTACTGATGTTTTCCTAATTCTGAAATACCAAGATTATCCTACACCTCATGTTTGCTGAGCCCTGGACTTCACCAGCTTACCCCATCATGAACCTAAACCCCCACAGCCTTGGGCAGAGTGAAAGGAAGAGATTTCCATGGGGCAAAGTCAAGTTGGGTGGAAATGAGGGATGGTATTGTCCTTAAACATTTTGGTCTGGAAGGCTGTGTGGGAGACTTTGTCCCTCCAAAGTACAAGGTTTCTGATTGACTCAGGAGACCACCTAGCCAGGAGTGGAGACTCCTTGGTGTGGAGATCATGTGATCAGCCTCAGCAAGAGGGAGTGTTTTCCATTGTCTCTGTGTAACCTCTTTGCAGATGACTGAGGTGCTGTAGAGGAGACACACGTTTCTAAGTCCTTCCTTCATGACACGAATAGTGTTGGGACCCCAGCCTTAGGTGATAGGAAGGACAGAGAGAGACATTAGTGACCCCTTCTGCTCTTGGCACTTGCAGAGTCAGCTGCCTCTGCAGCATTATCTGTCTTCCCAATTACAACTAAAAGTCCTGAGCCTGTTGTTTTTTCCTGAATACTGCCATATTCTGGATGAGGTTTACCCCCCTTCTTAGTGAGGAAATGAAATGGATTTGGGATATGGTGTGTCCAGTGCGTTCAACACTGTGTTCTTCCTGTCAGTGTTGGAGGGGAAAGCCTGACTTTTGTTTTTTGCCTTCCAGATGCAGACCTGCAGATTGGGAAGTTGATGTGGGGAGACAGTGGGCTCTATTACTGCCTTATTATCACCCCAGATGATGTGGAGGGCAAGAATGAAGAATCAGTGGAGCTGCTTGTGCTGGGTGAGGCCTCTTGTCAGGCTGCTTTTTTGGCAGATACCTGATGCATCTTTCCTCCTGCTCTCTTGCTCTCTCTCCATCTCTGTGCACCGTATTACTATGGGTGTAAGAGCTATGTAAAACAGTCCCTGCAGCACTGTCACCATTGCCTTGCACCTTGTGCAGTCATTCACACCTAGGCAAAGTGGGTGGCAAATGCTACCAAACCAGAATAGTAATGTTTACACCCACACTGCTCACACATTACACAGGCGTAAATGACAGCAGAAAGTGCAGGGCTGTGGAATGTCAGAACTCTTGTTTTTAAGGGATAAAACAATAAACTTGCAGCAAAATGGACACTTGAGACAGAGTCTTTTAACAGCAGACACCCAGAAGTCATCAGATCCCATGATTTTTGCAGTCCTCATCCCACTCTTCCGACCTGTGAGGATGTCAAGAAGCACTGTGTTGAATGTGTCAGTTTGGGAGACTTTTTTTGTATGCCTAATAACACTTGTCCACTTAGAGGTGCAGTTTCACAGTCATCCGAATCAGGTCTGAGCTGGTGTTGCCACTAACAGGACCTACCCTCTCTGTGGTATGTGTGCTTGGCTCTGCTTCTGTTAAGCTCCCTTGAGTACTGTGGTGAGCAGGATCAGTTTCTTTCCTATTTGCAAAGTTTGCTTTCAGTGGTGGCTTCCATAATACAGTTCACTGTGAAGGTCAGAAAAACACCCATTCCAGCTAGAGGAGAAAAGCAGAGTGGAGTGGGCCTTTCAGGGATTTTGTTTACATGCCTGGAACCAGCTGTGGAACTTCAGCCCTAGATGCCCCAGGAGAGCAAGCTGAGTTTTCCCCTATTTACCTTAAGCCCTTGCCTTAAGGATGCTTGCATGGTTCTTGTGTGTACAGACCTGTACATCCTGTGAAAGAAATGTTAAAAAGTTTGGGTTGATAGCGTGCAGGTGATGTGTGGAGGTGTACAATAGAACACGTCTGTCAAGTGCCCTTGCTCTCCTGCCAAAGGTCAGAGTTTAATTGGTATTTATATTTGGAGCTGTAGTTCTCATCACCAAGTAAACCAGATTGAATGGATGAGTGGCTGTCACAGTGCCATTGCCTCCTCTCACCCCTTTGGATGTCAGTCAGACAATGGACAATTGGAGTGGAAGGTCAGAAAGTGGAAGGTCAGTCTGGTCTCTCCAGAAGACGGAGTCACATGGCTGTGTAAATCCACAGTGTGACTGTGTATCATCTGCCCATTAGTAACAGGCCCAAGACTGACCGATATGAGTTCAGGTGAGGTTGTCTCTGCCAGGTGGCAGTGGTAGCTGTTAAAATCCTCTCCTGAGGTCCTTTCTCTGGTTGTGTAGGGATGAATTTTTGTCCCTTTTTTACCTTCCTGTCTAGGATTTGGTGTCTTCCTCTTGTGTATCTACAACTGTGCTCAGACAAAAGTGATGAAATAGTGCCATGGTAACAGGAAGAATTGGTTTTTCAGTGTGTACAGAAGACTGTGGAGAGAAAACATAGAAATCCCCTCCTCTGGAGCTGGAGCTTGATGTCTCTGCCCCCAGTTCATTGTGGTTGTTTTGGGAGTCACATGTAGCTTAGGCTGCATCACCCTTGACCACATCTGCTTTTCGGTTTGGTCTCTGGGTCTGACCTTGCACTTTATGCAGCTCTCTGCCAAGTTTGGCTGCAGCATAAAAGCAGACTTGTCGTGGGCATACTTTTTCTGCCTCACGCTGTTAGGCAGTTTAGCAGTGTGTTGCTTTTCTTGGGTAGAGGCAACATTCCAGCTTTTGGTGCAATTCCAGGGTTACCTGTTTTCCTCCCCTCCCTCTCTCCCCTTTCCCACCTTACTCTTTTCCATCTGCCTTTGTGGTTACTTTTTTTTTTGTTTTCACTTCTCTCTCCCCATTGATGGCTAAAGAATGAAGCAGCCAGTGATGAAAATACCATTTTTTAATATTCTGCATATTCTGGGATATTTTTTGTTCCATCCCACTGCTTGGAGGGAGACACTGAATACAGATGTAGATTGCAGCAATTCCACAGTCCTAGGGGGACACATGGTAAAAGGGTTTTGTTTTGCGGTTTTCTGCTCTTTGGGTGGAACCCAGATTCCCTGTTACAGGCTGGAGCAACAGAGGGATAGTGTGTGAGAGATGCTATGATTCCCACAGCACACTGGTGTTTGTTCCGTGCTAACAGTGGTCTCTCAGATACAATTTACATTGCTTCTTTTGGGGTTGCTACATGATTTAAGCATAAATTAGAATTTTGAGTAGAGCAGAGGTTCTACTCACTCATGTTATCATTGGGGTGACAGAAGAATCAGAACAGAAAAGGAAATATGAAAATATCCCTTCTAGTGGTTTCATACTAATGCTGGCATGAAAGGGCAGTTTAATATCACATTGAAACCATGAAAGGACTGAGAGGCAAAAATGGTAGACACCTAATAGTATCAATAAATTAATGGAAGTTTGTTTACCTAAAAGTGGAGGGTGCTGCTTTTATACAATGAATTGCACCGTGAAAAATTGGTCAAAAGCTGCTTTGTCGTGACTTGGAGCAAAATCCAAAACGTGGGCAAATCACAGTATTTCGTTTTTTCTTAGGAAAGTAATCACAGAGACCTTCAGTGAACTCTTAAGTAGCCAGGCAGCCTGGGTCATGATGGGATTGCATGTGGAGTTTTGTTACCTGGATGTGTCATGCTGACACACAGAGCTACTGGTCAGCTCTCGGTAGCATCAGAGAATCCCATGTGCTGTCTTCATTTCAGGCTTATTTCAGAAAAGCATATAAGCATTTCTTTATATCCATTTGTGCTCAGCAAAGCTGATAGGATTTTTAAAGCATACCTGATGTTAAGCATGTGCTTATTATGTAGTTTGCTGAAAAGACCATTCAGTATATTTTGCTTAGTCAGGGACTTTAACCCTCTCTAAGGGAATCAGTGCAGGTGAGGGAAGTGAGATAATAACCTCTGTGCCTCAGAAACACAGGAGGAGATTGACTGGTAGTGAACCTCCTGTAGAGTAAGGAGAGAATTTAAGTAGAAAAATACTGTTACACATTGGTTGTATTTTAAAAACATACTTTAGACCTTATTACTCTCTACAGCTGCCTAAAAGGAGGTTGTAGCAAGGTGGAGGTCATCCTCAAGCAGTGCCAGAGTGCGTTCAGGTTGGACATCAGAAGGAATTTCTTCACAGAAAGGTTGGTGGAACATTGTAATGGACTGCCCAGGGAGATGATGGAGTCACTGTCCCTGAAGGTGTTTGAGGAAAGACTGGATGTGGCACTCAGTGTCATGGTCTGGTTGACAAGGTGGTGTTTGGTCACAGGCTGGACTCGATGATCTCAGAGATCTTTTCCCGCCTAAGTGATTCTGTGATATATGTGCATTTTGATGGCATTTGGAACCTCCAAACAGGATGGAAGCTTCATAAACTCTGCTTCTACTGCATCAGGACTAGACTAGTCCTGAGCTTAGCAATTCCACAGCAGGAATCAAGTGATACTCCCTGCACTCATGTGTTTTATTAGAAAAGGAGAACCTTTGCTGACATTACAGCTAGGCTAATGAATCCGCTTGCCACTTCATACATTTTTATTTTTTAAACTTGTTAATGTGATTGAATCTAAAAAACGGAATCCTAAATTGAAGAAAGTCTACATTTCTGTCATTGTAGCTGGCAGCTAATGTCCTGCTTCTTGAAACACAGACAGTGCCATTAATCATATTGTTATTTGTAGCCACTGTGTATTGCTTTTTATATGAGAATGTCAATGGGCTTCTGTAAAGTAATTAATTGCAGCCTTTCTGAAGGGAACTGTTTGTGTACCAGTGCAGGGATGCAGGAGTAACCTTCAAACCAGAAGTACAGGGCAGTGTCAGCAGATACCCCATCCTAGCGTCATGTCACCAACTCACATCAGGAAGCAGTCCAGCTTCATTGCCTGGCATTGCATACAACCCAGTAAGCCTTCCCAAGAGAATTTACTAACCAGGTGCAGGGACCTTTGGAAGCTGCTACACTGCTCCTTTCCCAAGCTGGAGCAGCTATAGAGAAGTGGCTGGATGTACAGCTTGGCACAGCTGAAATGCATAGGTCTGTGCAAGCTCAGTTATGTTTGCATTCTGAGTTTTTACATGCTTCACAAAACAGTGGCTCCATTCCCAAGGACCTGTCAAGTTTCTGGAAGAGGCCAGAAAGGACTCCACTAATCCCAGTTGTTTGTTTGACACTTTGGTTAATGATCTGTGTGCTTTGCTAGACAGCTGTTGCCTGCTTTCTTTTCCATCCAATTCAGAAGCTAATTTTACATAAACTACATATTAATGAAATATTATTTTATAATTAATCATAGAATCATAGAATCATTAAGGTTGGAAAAGACCTCCAAGATCATTGAGTTCAACCTTTGATTGAAGACTGCCATCTCAACTAAACCTTAGCACAAAGTGCCACATAGTTGTTTCTTGAACACTTAAAGCGATGATGAATCCACCACTTCCTGGGCAGCCTGTTCCAGTGCTTAACTACCCTTTCAGTGACAAAATTCTTCCTGATATCGAATCTGAACCTGCCCTGGCATAGCATTTCCTCTCATCCTGTCACTTGTTCCCTGGAAAAAGAGGTCAACCCATCTTTCTGCACCCTCTTTACAGGCAGTTGTGCAGAGCGATAAGGTCCCTCCCGAGCCTCTTCTTCTCCAGGTTAAACACCCTAGCCTCCTCCTCATCAGACTTGTGCTCCAGATCATTTCCCGCCTCTGTTGCCCTTCTCTGGACTCGCTCCAGCCCCTTAATGTCTTTCTCAGAGTGAGTGGCCCAAGCATAAATGCAGGACTTGAGATGCCTCACCAGTGCTGAGTACAGAGGGACAATCACTGCCCTGGGCCTGCTGGTCACACTATTCCTGATCCAAGCCAGGATGCCATTGACCTCCTTGCCCACCTGGGCACACTGGCTCATGTTCAGCTGCTGTTGACCAGCACCCCCAGGTCCTTTCTCATGGGGCAGCTTTCCAGCCACTCTTCCCCAGCCTGTAGCACTGCCAGCTTCTCCAGGAAGATGCTGTGGGAGACACTATCAAAGGCTTTATTAAGTCCAGGAAGACACATCCACAGTCTTTCCCTCATCTGCTAGGTGGGTCACATGGTTATAGGAGGAGATCAGCTTGGTCAAGCAGGACCTGCCTTTCCTAAACCCATGTTGGCTGGGCCTGATCCTCTGGTTGTGCTGTAGGTGCTGCATGGTCACACTTAAGATAATCTATTCCATAACCTTCCCTAACACCAAGTCTGACAGGTCTGAAGTTCACCAGATAAATCTTGTAGAAGTTGAAGCTTCTCCCATTGTTATGCTTTAAATAACAAGAATTCACACTTAAGGTTTGTGTTAATTTTTGGAGACAGCTGGCATGTCACATTGGTAAACTGGCATCTTTGGTAGCTTGTGTTACTAGCCAATACCCATATAGGCTAAACCCAAAATTAAAGAAGTCTAACACCTACAGGTAGTAAAGAATGTAGATACATATGCACACAGCATATTGTACAGTAATTAATGTACTAATGGAGACATGTGTTGACTTTCAGTGAGGATAAATCTCCACTGGGACACGGGTGTATGGTGTGCAATGCTAATAAGGCAGTTCTTACTCAGCAAAGTGACTCAATAGCTGGTATAAATATAGCCAGGTTTGGAGTCTCTTCTATGCCAGGAGAGACTGTATTATAAAATCTGACATGATTTTGGAGATTGAAAAGTTCTTGGCAGAATTTTCCCGTACACGATGTTGGTTTTAGGATTTTGCTCTGATTTGCTGAAAAGCTGCCAGCAGCATCTGAACGAGTGCTCGGTCACAGGAGTTGGCAGAGTTGTGCTGGTGGCCTTGTATTGGGGATGTGTTGGGCCAGATCTCAGCTGGGAAAGTATCTGTGAGCAACTCCACAGAGACGGCTCTCCCACCTTGAGCTGTGACCAAAAGTGGGTAGTGCCCACAGGTGAAGGAAGTGTTTGGCACAGGAGCCCTCCACTTAAAAATCCTGGAAAAGCGTTGATGCACTGCCCCAGACCACTGTGCTGCCACTTTGTAACTTGCTTCCATTCCCCCTGTCCTAGCCCAGCCTACTGCTCGTTATTTATTTCACACCGATTAGAAGTGCTACTTGTTGCCAAGGTTTTTTAGCCCTCTTTTCCTCCTTATTTGCCAGCGACAGCCACACGCTGCTCACAAAGGAGACTGGTGTGATTAAAACACCTCGGTTACTAAGGTAGTCATGGCAACAGCCTTCTTGGAGGTCTTTGTTGCCTGCTACAACTTTGATCTCCAAAAGGGGCTGCTGCTGTTTCTCCCTCCAATTGAAGAGAAGGGTGGGAAGAAAGGATAAAGTTTACTCCAAGCAGAGGGAGCACAGAGGAACTCATTGCAAAGCCATGCTCCCCCAATAAATCTCACAGCAGCTTCCTTGGAAAAGTATCTGATTTACAAGGTCCTCACTTCCTCTCCTCTGCTTTCCAGCCTCTCCTCAGGGCACTGTCCCTTGCCAGGGGCCTCTTGCTGTGGCATGGCTTGGCAAAGTTTTCCACTGCTGAGGAGGAAATAATTCCCTCTGTAGTTGCTGTGTCTTGCGATCCCACTGCAGCAGGTAGGGCTGCGGAAGCAGCCTTCAAACAGCAAAACAGTTACTGCCATAGTCACCCAATATTTATCACATTTATGCAATTGCCAGTATTTACCATGTTCCCATATTTACCCAATTGCCATGTTTCTGACTGCACCTGTGCCTACTTTATTCATGCCATCATTTCAGCTGCACCACTTACCCTAATTATTTTTGTGTCTCTTCTCTGCAGACTCTCTGCTAATTGTGTGCTTGACTCCAGGTCTTCCCCGCTCTGCTGCTATTTGCTCACTGCTCTGTCGCCTGCCTGCCTCCTGTGTATTATCTCCTGTCCTCGCTCGCCTCTGCTGTGTGTCTGCACCTCTTGGAGCTGCTCTGCATCCCCTCAGCTTTTCCTCTCCCATTCTTCCTCCTGTGCTCTGCCAGTGCTGATGGGGGGCTTGCAAGCTCCGTTGCATTTCAAGGCTGGCTGGGGCCTGGGGCATGTGAGGTGCCTGGTGAGAGGCTACTATGGGCAGGTAAAACCCTTCAGCAGCATGGTGGGAATAGGGATGGCACATGTCCCAGATCCTTGCAGGAATGAGGACAAGCTCCTAGCTCTGACACAGTCACCTGAGACAACCCTGGAAAATGGGGCCATTGTCTATTCCCTCTATCCCCTCAGTAGTGAGAGCTTGCACAGAGGACATGAAGCTCTTGTGGGTGGGGGCACAGATCTGTGACTCGGCAGTGGTGCCCAGCCATGTCTTTGAGTGCCTGCAGCCCTTTCTCAGGTGGGCAGAGCTGCTGTGCAGAGTGGTGTGGCCAGATGGTCTCTTGGCAGGATGTTTTACTGAATTATTTCTTCCCCACCAATTGCTGTCTAGCCCCAGCCTCCACCTTAATGTCTCCTTAAAAAAGAAAAAAAACGAGAGAAATGAGGTGAGCTTAAAGCCCATGGAAGGAGTGTCCTAGGCATGGAGAGATGGGTGGGAGCCTGCCGTGGGTGCTCTGACTGCCTCCTGCCTGCTGTTACAGCCATGGGTCCAAAAGGAAGCCCTGCCCTTTGTGCTTTGGGCACTGTGTGACCCACCAGGATGCTGCCCCAGGATCCCTTCTGCCTGGCTCTGGGCTGTGCCCATGTGTGGGCCAGGCTTGCAGAGGGCAGGAGGTGAGAGCCAGTGGCAGCCCCTGCCCCCCTGAGCAGCCCTGTCCCTGTGCCTGCTGGCTGGCAGGACGGGGGTTGTGCTCCACTTCATACTGGCAGCAGCAGCAGAGGGAGGAAAGCTGCCTTCAATGAAGGACAGTGGCGGGAGCCTCCCGTTGCTGAGGCAACTGCAGGCAGCCTCAGCCTGTTGGCTTCCCTGAAGGAATAGTGTGGGGAAGGTTATCAGGGGATTAATCCAGACCAGGACAGGGAGGGGCCTGAGCTGTGGAAAGCAGCTGGGGGCACACAGTCCAGGGGTGGGCATTGTGCTCGCTGCCAGTCAGCTGGGCTGGGCAAGGCAGGCAAAGTTCAGGCTGAGCTGTGGTGGGGTTTGCTGCTGCCTCAGATCCTCCCAGGTTTTTTTGCATCCCTGCTACAAAAAAAAAGAGTATCTGGGGGCCCCAGGGCTGTGTGAACTCCACTGGGCGTGCAGGGATGCAAATTCCCCAGGCAGATACTCTGACAAGCCAAGTGAGGCTCCACAAGCTGGGAAACGCTTGACTGCTTGTGGGTATCACATAGGAACCGCTTTGGTTGTCTTTCTTTTTACCAAGTTCTCGGGCACTGTTATATTTAAGGGATGCTTTCCTCCCCTTGGACTTGTGGCTCCTCTTGGAGATCAGAAAGTACCTTAAGACCCAGCACTTGCAGGGTTTGAGGCTCTTAAGGTAGGTTCAAAATAAAGCAGGCGCCTGTTTGTCAATGACCATTTGATAAGACATTTCTGCTCTTTAATGGTGTCATTTCCTTGCCTTTTTTACCACAAATAGAAACCCTGTATTAGCTATATACCTCCAGACATTTGTCCCATGGCATCTGCTCTCTCACTAGGACTGCATGTGAGCTTATGCAGAGAAAATACACATCAGAGGTTAGCTACATGCTCATGTCAGCCCATGTTCTGCATGCATGTGGTTCATGTGGGTGCTGTTCACATATGCACACAGAGGTCTGTGAAAGAACTGCATATTTTTTTTACAAAATAAGGAATATATTTAATATGCATGTGAGATACAACATGCTAGTTGTGGGTGGCTTGGTCACTTGATCCTTCTGGAAAATGGACTCTAAGAACGTAATGAAACTCTTTGTAAATGTAGATGAAAATGTTGCAGCAGACTGGTGACAGAGTCCTCCCTCAAAGTGGTAAATGGGGAGCAATTATGTGAAGCATCACCATGCTATCTTTTGCCAAGGATTCAGGACCACCTCATCAGGATGGGCGTTCCTGTGAGTACTAGTCAGCTTTGATGAGTTGCAACTGGCTGCAAAGCACTGCCTGCAGTCAGGGTATGTTCATTATGGCTCCAGCAGGCTTCCTTGTGGATTTTTGATCTCTACAGAGTCTCTGCTGAAGCACTGAGAAAAAACGGACGGTGGGAATTTGATTGTAATAACCTTCAAGGACAGACTAGAGGCCAAGGAACTTGGGATCCAGTTCATCACTGTGTCTGAGTGCTGCATAGTGCAGGACCTGAAGGGCTTTTGGGTGGTTAAAGGTAGCTTTCTCCCACTTTTTGCACTGGCTTACCCTTAGCTGCTCCTGTAATGTTACACCCACCATTTGTGTCTCTCTTCAGAGTGCAGCTCTCCTACCGTATGCATGTCTTTAAAAAACCCAGCATGATCCTGGTGCTCTATGGAAGAGTTCCCAGCACAGCTGCCTTTAGGGCTCTTCTGGCAATGCACAGGTGTGTGTAAATTACAGCTGAGCACTGTGCAGGATGTTTGCTGTGTACTGGAAATACCCCAGACATTCACTGCCAAAACAAACAGGCATCAAGCTGCCTTTGGGCTTACATTTTGTTTGTTTGTATTTGGTTATAAATTATAAATTTTGAGGTTGACTTGCTTTTATTTTTTTGCTTTTCCTTCTTCTTTTGCAAAGTGATCCCACAGATTTCTCCATGAATCCTTCCCTGGTTGGTTTGCTTCTCTTGGGAGTTGGCCTTTGTCACACAGTCTCACCAAGATGCTCGTGCATCTCCAAATAATTAGCACATATGCACAGCATTGCTTCAAGGCTCCTTTCCTGGAGCACTTGTCTGTGCACTCACAGAGCCCCACACAGAGAGCACCATCCACAGGTTTTGGATGCACCTGGCTGGTTTATCAAGAGCCTTGGGTTAAAAATGTTTCATATCAGTATGTTTCAAAAATAAACGGAGTCGTTCTGTTTAAGGGCTGTTGTGCATTTCCAGGAGCTTTTTGCATGTGTAGAGCGTAACTCCAGAAAGATGTTACCATGTAACCATGCTAAAGGGACTCCTTTTTCTTGTCATTTTGTGCCTAGATTGGAGAAGCTCTGTTCCAGATTCTTTCCCCCCAGCTCTGCTGATAAAGATAAAATGCAAGGACACAGAAATGGCAGAAGTGCAGAGGCAGACACCAGGCATCGAGCAGGATGACATCTGTGGTTGATAGGAATTCACATAACGCAGAGTGCAAGTGGGCTGATAAGGAAGGGAACTGGAGGCTAAGGCAGGGGCTGGGGAGTGTGTTTTTCTTGCAGTAACCTCTCTCCTTCTTCTCCTCCTTCTGTCTTTTCTAGGCAGGACAGGGCTGCTTGCTGATCTCTTGCCCAGTTTTGCTGTGGAGATCATGCCAGGTATTCAGTCATTTCATCCTTCAATCATCCATTCCTCTGTCATCTTGTCTGTTTATCCTTCTGCAGCATCTCTATGTGATGTATGTTTCACTTGTATATGTGTTTTATCTGAGGATAAAAGGAGAAAAGCCTATCACTTACTGGGAAAGTGCTGGGTTTGGATTTGAGAGCTGGTGCTGGGCTGTGCTGGGAGCCAGCATACAGAGATGGTTGATGTCATGCCAGGATCAGTGGGAGAGCAGAAACGCCAGAGCTGTTCTGGGGGAGGTTTTCTGTCAAGCTCTCTGCTCTCCCCCTGTTAGCACAGAGGAAACTGTGCTGCAGCTTGTGAGACCTCGCAGCCCCCGTGGCTCTGTGTGTCAGCTGCTCCTGTGCAGTAACTCAGCTCCCCAGACCTGGCCTGTGCTACTGCTGCTCCATCACCACAGATGGTAGCACAGGAGGTGCTAGAAATAGAGCATTGGCTAGCAACCCATCAGTGGCACAGCCCCTTTTGTGCTGCATGGCCAGGCCATGATCTTGGTAACACCAGGTGGCTGGGCCCGATGTGAGAGCTCCGCGCCCATGATAAATCCCTTGCGAGCCAAACTAGCGAGAGCCATCAGTTCTGGCACTCTTTGCAGAGGAGACAGAGACTGTGCAACAGATTGTTCTTGAAAGGGAAAAGCTGTGAGAATATTTAGCCCTCGAGTCATCTGATCATTCCCTGGTGGTGCCCAAGGAGCATTTCTTTCACACGTTTGTGCAAAAATGCAACTCCACATAAATGTGTGAAGCTATTTTCAAGTCTGTCCCAGAGATGCAAACGGAGAGAAGACAGACACTCACCCACCTCCAGTGTAACCCAAAGCTCCCTAGAATTCCTGCATGGCAGGAGAGGGATTGGTCTTTTCAGCATAGATAACAGTTGATTCTCTATTGCCTAACACTTTTCCCCCTGTTATTTAGAATTTTACTGAATGGGTCTAAAATTCTGGTGTGTTGGCCAGATAGCTTTCTGGTACCCTCACTGCATGGGTAGACAAGAAAGTGCAAAATGCAGCAGCAAACATTTCAGCTGTTGGTGTTATCTGTTACCTGAGTAAACAAAAGCAGATACTTCTGCAAGCACAAACCAGTACTTTCCAGACAGCGAGGACACAGAGCATGCCAACTTGTAGTCATTTGAATCTCAGCATTACACAGTTGTATCAGGAACAGGTTGAATCCCAGTTTTGTGCATAAATGTAGGAAGAGCCAGCAGGCTCTTGTAGCTGTTTCCTTAACCTCATCAGAGAAGGAAGTGGTCTAACTTCCTGTGAAGTAAAATCCTGACTCATGGGTCCCTGTAGGTGGGACACTGATTTCAAACATCCGCTTTAGATGCTGAGTGAGTCTCCTGCAATGTGCAATGTACACGCTAACCTGATTCCCTTTTGTACTCCTAGAATGTTTTCAGGGAGAGCACAGATACACTAATAATGGACTTGCTGTCTGTTTTTTCCTCTACCAGGCTTTCGTCCTTTGTGGAGTGGTTGTGAACTGTTCACTAATAGCTCTGGAGATCTGACATCTGAGCTTCATTGGATAGCTGTGGCTGGCCACTTGTGTCATGCAGTACTATTTCACCTCCTTCTCTGTGTCCACGATGCTTGTAGAAAACAAGAAGAGAACGCAACAAAGAAAAAGCCACTAGGCTGTTGTTTAGATTGGCATAGATTAGGAAGTACAGGACTGGAAAGGATAGTTTGGCTCCCTATCTTGCTTCCTCCCCAGGACCATGTGATTTCATCCTTTCTGTAAGCTTAGCAAGTTTAGGAATAGTCTGGGTTTGGCCTTTCTCTTTTCTGTTGGATCACTTACTTTGATGGGCTTCTTTTAGCTTCCCTCTGCATTACTGATCATCTATTTATGTCCATTTATGTAAGATCTTTAATACCTGTTTTTCCTCCTGCTTTTATCCTCCTACCATATTTACAGGCAGGAGCTACGTCTTCCCTCAGCCTTCTGTTTAATAGAATAACTTCAGCTCCCCTGATGCCAGGCAGGCTCCAGAGTCCCTTCATCCCTCAAATCCCTGCTTTCCATCACCTCCGACCTAAATTTGTCTTTTCTCCTGCAAAGATGACCAGAGCTTTAAAACATCAGTAGCCTCAGTCGAAGTTACATGGAAGGGAGAGCTTGTGTGATGGCATTAGTATTTCATTAATGCTACTGGAAATTCTTCCTTTACTGAGCCTAGGATTACATTTGCCATTTTTGGTGGCTATATTGCATGAGTGGGGACCTATGTATACTGGGTCGTTTCTCTTGTTTTTCAGTTCTTTTCAACCAGTGAAGTCCTGTTCAGAACAGAAATTGTTCTTGATCTTTGAACCTGTGACCCTGAAAGTATTGCTGCATACCTTGAAATTCAGGATAATACTGCATTTCACATTTCCTATTGTAGGCCCAAGGACAACTGGCCCTTTAACATGTCCCAGTCTTTAGTCACAATGCATCCCTACTGCTTACTGTCAAGATATATTAATACATTCTTATTTTCTGTGTCAAGGTAATTAATGAAAATATTAAGCAAAACAGCTGCTAGAAACAGAACTTGAGGGACTATGTCAGTAATCTCTCAGCTCTTGCTTTCCCATTCATGAATGCTTCCTTCTGCCATTTCCTTACTTATTAGCTGAATTTTTCTCAGCATGTAGTAAGTTCACCCCAAAAAAATTATTCCACAAGGACCAAAATTAACTGCAAACTTAGATGAAATTCATCTGTTTCAGCTAAAAAAAAAAGAAGAATTCAAAAAAATATAAAACATTTCACTTCACCCGTCTAAAATGTTTTGACTTGTAGATGCCAGATCTTTGACATTTTTTAAATGAAATTTTAAATTCTAGATTTAAAATGGCATTTTTAAAAAGGGGATTTTTTTGTAAAAGAGTTAAGGAAAACTCCAACAAAGTAAAGAGTAATACTTCTATTCAAACAGAATACTGTGAATGGATCAAAAATGACACTTCTTATTTTTGTGTTGTATTAAGAACTAGAAAAAATTATTTTGGATAGTCCAAGTGAAACATTTTTCCTTGACTTTTTAGCTTAGGCAGGTTTTTTTTAGCAGGTGAGGGCTACACTTTTGCCAGTGTGATTCTTTATGCATATTGCAATCCTTGTATCAATACTTTTTCATCTTAAATAATAATGTACCAAGAGGCTCATTAGTGAACTCTGGATTTCTGTTTGGAAATAGTGCTCTGCTGCTTTTTTTTCTCTGTGGTGGGGATAAACCCTTTCCCACTGCAGAGCAGCCCTACCGCATCTTTATTTGCTTTTTGCCATTTTTCCAAGGTGGTTGAGTAACCACCTGGATACACCTGAAGTCGCTTCCCCACCAGCAGTCTGGCTTCTTGATAGGTTGGTGCATCTCTCCGACATGAAAACAACTCTAGGCCTCCTGTACATTCAGAGTTTTGTAATTTCTTGGTCCAGATATGTTCACTGATCACTCCCTTAGTCTATGGAATTTCTGTGGGGCAGTAGGTGCTGCCCTGGCACAGTCTGAGCCCTGCTCCCACCACTGCTGCTCCCACCAGATTTTCTGGCGGCAAAGTTTGAGAAACATTTTCTCCCTCCCCTTCCCCTTTAAGCCCCTCCTGGTTTTTGTGGACCAGCTCTTCCATGCTTTCATTTGTAGGGTGTTTTTCAGCTGCTCCCTTTTGGGACCTGGCACACATCATCTAAAGCTTCAATGGGGGAGAAAAAAAGTGGTTGTTAGGTTTCCTGGCTGGCTGTGTTGCCTGAATAGGATGTTCGTTCAGCACATTCAGAAGAATAATTGTATGTGTAGGCCTGGCTTCGAAGGGGCTGGCCTGGCTCGTTTGCTGGGCTATTTATAGCCTGCTTTTCACCATCATTTGTCCCATTAAAACCAGAATGTGGGTAGGGAACAAACACACAAACAGGGCATGAACATGACCAAGAAGAATCAGTCTTTGATGAGGTCCAAATGCTAATGGAGCATGTCCTGCGGTGTTGGAACAGGTCTGCTGTGGGGTGAAGGGTTTCTGGCCAGGGAACCAGAGCTCCTGCCTCTGTGCTGCTTGCCTCTCAGCCAGCCAGAGGTGCTGCCAGCAGGAACCACATTTCTCTAGCCCTTTTCTCACTGTCATGTGCCATTTCTACTTTGACACAAGAGGAGAAGTAGACCTAGTCCTAGACTCACAGGGAGTCTGTCCACATCTGTTACTCACCTGTCTGTTTTGTCCCTATGCTCTCCGCTGGGAGGATGTTGCTGATGTTCCCTTCCACAGCAAAGTGCAATCCTGTAAGTATCTCCCTTTCTCCCCTGTTTTCCAGAGTGGGTCTTTGTGGGCCTGGTGATCCTGGGGGCGTTCCTGTTCTTCCTCCTGGTGGGGATCTGCTGGTGCCAGTGCTGCCCACACAGCTGCTGCTGTTACGTCCGCTGCCCCTGCTGTCCTGAGTCCTGCTGCTGTCCCCGGGCACGTGAGTGACCCTGTCCAAGCCTGGTGCAAATCTTCTGCCCTACTACTTCTGCTCCCTGGCAGAACAGGAGAATCTGCTGATATTATTTCTTTTACCCTGAGCACTTCGCTTGGCGAAAGATACGGTTCTTAGGGAGTGAAGCATCTGACCTATTACACAATGGTTGAATGCTCAAAGTTAATTACAAATGTAATTCCCTGAGCCCTCCCTGCCTTGGCAGCTGTGCCTGCTTCTCCAAAGTGTCATGCTCCCATTCCAAAGTTGTTGTTATTGTGTCAGTGAGTGTTGTGGGTCAGAGCATCCTGGGAGGTTTCTTCCTGGCAATGCAAATCAGCTGCCCTCTACAACAGTGCAAAATCCGTGCAACCCAGCAAGGTTCCTGGTCAGGCTCAGTCAGATCTGTCAAGTTTCATGAGCCTCATCCTGCTGCTTGAGTCATCAGTTATTTTTAAAGCTGAACTGCCACTAAATCATGGCAGTGGTAGTGCTGTCTCTAAAACCCTGAGTGACTTTCTGGGCATCTCATAGTGCCATGTGCATTTTTTAAGCTCCCCTTGGTGCCCTTTGAGGCTTAGAAAAAATTCAGGCTGGTCCTTGTTAATTCATTTGTCCAGTTGTCTCCTGTGGGGTTGCCACCAAAGTTGGTGCAGGTTTTGTCCAAGGGTCCAGTGGGTCTGTGGGGGGCTGGTGTGTGATGCTGACTCTTTTTCTTTTTCAGTGTATGTGGCAGGCAAAGCAGCAAAAGCTGGATACCCTCCTGCAGTCTCTGCCATGCCAGGTCCATACTACATCCCCAGTGTTCCTGTAGCTGGTGTCCCGTCTCCTGCTGTGCTGATGGATAAGTCACATCCCCCTCCCTTAGCACCAAGTGAGGCCAGTGGAGGAAGCCAAAATGGTAATTTGCAGTGCCAGGCACAACATTCAGTCCTCTTACTGGGGGTAGGGCTGGGAAAGGGAGGAGCGGTTGTCACTGATCAAGTGGTGTGAAGAGAAGAAACACAGAGAAACTGCATTTTAATCCTGTCTCTGACAATGACATTTGCATTAGGGCCACATCATCTAACTTTTCTAGGGCCATCAGTACAGTGTCAGTTTGTGGGTGCCTAATTAGGTCAGCAGGGAATGGGAGGCCAAGCTCCTCTACAGGACCCCTTCTCATTACTGCTGCACACATTCACTTGCAGAGGACAAAAGGATGAAGATGATTTCAGGGGAGCAGAGGCAGGAGCCATTTTCCCCTTAGAGCTGATGCCTTGCAAGCTGCTTTCTCTTTATAAATTGTCCTTCCAACCCTCTGGCAGGAGTTTTTGCTGCAGCATGTTTTACCGTCCTCATGCTATTTTGGGCAAAGTAACTTATTCCCTTGATATTTCTGCCCAAGAGCATTTGGGGCTGGACCCTGTCCTCTACTTTACAGGAGTCAGTAGGTCACTTTTTTTTTCAGCCTTTGCATTTGTGAAATGTGAGTGATAAAAGGCTTCTGACTAGAAAGGCGTTGTGGATCAGTGTCAGACGTAGAGTGTCAGTATGATGCCTCTGTCTTGGGGAGGGTCACTTCTGCTGCTACAAAGGAAGCTGCCATCAAGAAAAAAAGAGGGCAGCTATTTAGCCACATAGATTTCAGGATCAGAGTGACTGTCTAAATTCAAACATGCTGCAGCAGAAATGACTCTCACCAATGAAGAGTCATCACTGATCCAACTACAAGTCGGATTTCAAAGCACTACACTAAGTATCAGTTGTTAAATTTACTCACGACAACGTGTGACAATCTGAAAAGACAAGATTAAGTAGCATAATTAATTAAGCTTTTGGAACAACCCTACACATGCTTCCGCTTCCCCATTCAGTATATTAGCCTTTCTGGAATTACTATAAGTATTTTCTTTCAGCAATCATACCTTTTTTTTGGCCACTGAAATCAAAACAGAGCTCTGGAAATGGAGCATTTTGAAATAGGAAATAAATCAATCACTGGTCCAACGCAGAACATATCCAATTCAAAAACCTTTGTCAGAAAATGATGAATGACACCCCAGTGCTTAAATTTTTTTCCTCCTGTGAAAAATGTCACTTCACATACAGTGTGGTGTTGGTTGTGGGAACTCCAGGGATGTTTTAAGAGTCAGATCACAGCTCCCAGTCTTGTCTCTGCTAGCAGAGCACAAGAATACAAAACAGTGGATACGTTTGGTAACCAAATGGAATGGCTCTTAGGGATCCCATGATCCTTACCCAGAAAGATGCATTTATTATATAATGCATCCAAATCAGGTGTCTGGACTCAGTCCCTCACCTCAGGACTTGACAGGAAATAGTTCATATTGCAAGTAAAAACATTATCACAGGATTTTAACCTTTGTGGCAAGACAACAGAGATCCTTAAGCTTTTTTAAAAATTACTTTTAGTTAATCTTTCTTGCAATAAGGTGGACAAACCCTTAGTCTGGATCATGGACCTGTTGTTCAAGGTGCATGAACTGTGGGGCTAAGGAAGAGTTTATAGCCTGTGCTCTGTTCCTTTTAAGGTCCTCCACAATGCCAGAATATCCCCTAATGACAGTCTATAGAAGAGAAAACATTATGTGGCTTTTCCAAGCTACTTATTTACTTGTTGGCTAGGCAGCAAGCTAAACAAAGCAGGTAATGGTTGAATTTATAATAAAGGCCTTTCCTCAGAAGGAGCAATAAAAAGGCTCTGTGTCCTCCACACAGCTGGTGTAGGTCTGATCTGAAACTTTGTATCTTTGGGACTTCAACCTTTCTGTCAAGTCTATTTGAAAAAATGGGATCAGAAGAGCTTGGGGGACAGAAACTAGCCTAGAGGAGTCTGTAATTCTGGCTGCCTGGCTAAAAACGACAGCCTTTGCCCTAGATAGATTCTATGCTTGTAAATGACCCCTCTGAGGGGATCTAGTGAGCAAAGTCAAGCATGAGGATATTTAAAAAATTTGACTACGGTTACCGGAAAGTTCTGATTAAGCCTAGGAGCTCCTTCCTAAAGCCTTAGGGTTGAATAGAGGAAAAAAACACCCAAAGCATTTAGCTCTCCTATGTAGAAGAGTGTTGACAACAAATAAGTTAAGATTTATGCTCTGTTTTAAATGCACTGCTTATCTAGAGGCTCTTGGCTTAAGTCCCTTAAACCCTGCCCACAGGGAAGCTTTTGGTCCTAGACCTTTAACATGGAAAGGGTATAAGGATGAGACATCATTTACTTCCTAAACATACTTCTCTGAAAAAAAAAATAGTAGTGCTGTGCTTTCTGGGGAGGAAGACTACTTACAGTTTTGGCGGACTTGGTTCCACCCACAGGAGAATAAAAATAGTGTCAAGTTAAATACAAATTAAACATTAGAAATCTATGAACTGTTCAGGAGAATAAAATATGGTCTAACAGGGAAGGATGTTCCATTCCCTTTGACTTCAGCAAATGGGTTCTGTATGTGTGGTTGACGTCTCTGCATCTTTATTTCTTTAGAATTAAAATGGGCTTAAAATTATTCAGACCTGATTTAGAGGAGTATGGCAATTTACAGATGAAGAAGAGTATGAGGAGGAAGCAATAATATCTTTGGTTCTCAGATGAAGGAATAATGAAGAGATTTAATAAGTTGAACATTTAGTATCATTATGAGAAGTATTTAATAAACAAACATAGAGACAAAACATGCTTTCTCTGTAAAGGAAAATACTTTTTATGAGCTGTTCACAGTCATCTTTGCAGATTTGAATGGACCCTGATAGACTCATACTATGTTTTTACATCCTACGCCATTCCCAAGTGCAGACACACAAGGTAATAATTCAGGACGTAATCACTTATCTTACACGTGCACAGTCCAAACCCACAGTAAAGCACTTTGCTTCTGAAGCAATTTTTGGGGTTGTGAGAGGAATCATTCTACCCATTTCTATGGTACAGCCATTCCTGAAGCAGAGCATGGTTATTTCCTAGTGCACAGAAACATGCACAGCAGTTTAGGACAGAAGGTGCCTAAGAATACCTCTGCCAAGTCCTTGCTCAGCCCACACAGCACATACTATGCGACGTACTACCGAACCCATATGTTAATAGCTTGATGTATTGCGGCGGTGATGAGGGATAAAACAGAAGGAACAGGTTGGCTCAAAACCACTGTCCAAGTATTTAAATTGTTCCCCAACATGATCATTCATGTAACATTGCAGGATTCCCACAAGGGAACCTGTTAACTCCATGCTAGGCAGACAGGTTCCGTTTCGTAGTGCTAGGTGAATTGTCCTTACAATGGTTCTCGAATGGGGCTGAATTTGAGGGTTGTAGTTCCTCCCTTGTACCTAGACCTGAGTTTCTGTCCATCCTGAAATAGTTTCAGGCTGAGACCTTTCTTAAATAATCTGCTAGAAAAACCTTATTTTCTTCAAAGAAAGAGTGGAAAGGTGGAGTTCTCTGCTTGCTGACCATAGACCTGCCTCGAAGTGGTCAAGCTGTTCAGAGCTATTGTTAGCAGGTAAAGTGTGCATGGCGGCAGCCTGCCAGAGTTAGAGCTGCTTTTGCTCCAGGTGTATAGGGGCTTCTTTTCTGCACGCAGGAACGTGGAAAAGTCAGAAAGCTGCCCAGACTTCCCAGAAGTCATGCACTTAATGTGTGTCTGAGATATATACCTTTTCCATAAAGCATGAAAAGAATTCCAGAGCAGGCAGTTTCACAGCTACCAGTGACCTGATTGGCCTCATCTCTGGAGTCAGTATAAATCCCAAAGCTTTGTGGGACTTTCGTGTTTCCTTCTGTGTTCTCTGGAGCTTCTGCCACACACTCTTCCACCTGTGTGAGGAGAATTCATGGAGTGGTCTTGCACAGTGACAGCTCCCAAATGCTCAGCCACCTGCTTCTCATGCAGACAGGGAACTTGGAGGAAGCCTGATCTTCTGGGGCTGCTTCTCCCGTACCATGACAAATCCTTTCTGTATTGCTGAGGAAGGAGAAATGAGTTCTGCTTTTCTCTCTGCCATCATCCGTGGGAGTTGGAATCACTCTGTGGCAGTGAGGGGGTTGCTTTTGTTTTAGGTGAGTGTGTCAGGCCAACTCCAGAGCCAGCCTCTCTTACACCAGAGAGGCGTGAGGTGGCACAGCTGCTATGCTGTGAGGATGCCCCACCATGCTGAGTGTCCATCACTGGGTGCACTTGGTTGCACAAATTGGGCATTTCCAAACTGGTTTTGCTGTTCCTGCAAACTTTTAAAATGATGCAAGCACTTACAACTTCACATCCCACACTGTAGACGGGTTTCTGGTGAAGCAGCAACTGACTCAGTGTGTTTTGACGCAGCCTACCTGCCTGCAGACGTGAGCTCAGCTATAGAAGCAATGTTGTGGGAAAGTCTCCTTGTTCTTAAATGGATTTTCCTCTAATTTTTTTTTCTCTCCCTAGCAGTGCGCAAAGGGTACAGGATCCAGACCGACAAGGACAGGGACTCCATGAAGGTGCTGTACTATGTCGAGAAAGAATTGGCTCAGTTTGATCCAGCTAGGAGGATGCGAGATCGATGTGAGAAACAAGCGTGGTTTGATTTTTTCTTTTTCTCACTGTCCTAAGAAAGACTTCAAATTCATAGTTAAAAGTTCACTGGGTTTGCCTCAGGGTCAGCCCCAAGGATATGATGTCCAGAATATGGTAATTGGGACAGATAAAGTCTAGATTTTAGGTATCTACAGGTATGTTCTGATTTTAACGGTCTGGTACTTACGTAATTATTCTTAATTGAAGCACAATGAGGGATACTGAAAGATGAATGAAAATTGTCCACTCATTTAATTACACTTTTGGATCATCAGCATCTGAAAAGCCAAGTCCCTACTCGTAACTTCTACAGCCTATGGAGTGATAATAGCTGGGATATTGTTTTCACAATTTCTTAAGAGTGTGGTATCTGTAAATTCCCAGCACAGCAAAACAGGAGAGGAATGATGTTATTGAAAGCATGTTTTGTGGGCTGCAGTGACCACAGTGTGGCTTGAAGGAAGGAGGAAGTTTGTTTGGAGTGGCTGTTGCCCTGCAGAAGGAGCAGAGTGGTGAATAGGGACATGGTGCAAACTCAGAACTGAGCTTCTGTGTGGAGCTCCTCACTGTTTTCCCATAGCCTCTTGTAAGCTTTATTTCCTTAAATAAAGCTTGAGGCTGTACTTAATGAGTGTCAGAATACAAACCCAAGGGAGGATCTTTCCACTTTAGGAGGCAGAGGTATAGAGTGGGACATGGTGTGTGGGAAGGGCTTGCAATGCTGCTCCATGTGCTGTGGCTGCTGTGTGCAGAGGACAGTGGCAGAGCTAACCCATGTTAGGCACTGCTAGAGGCTCAGTTAAAACAGGCTTGTGGTATCCTGCAAATCATTGAAGGGAAGGGCTTTATGGAATGACACTACATCAAAGCTCTGTACAGATTAGGCATAACGAACAAATTATATGTACTTCTAAAACAGTCATTGCTGAGCACACTGTCTTCTCCACCCACAAGATTTACTATAAAAAGACCTCTGCAGATTGGTATGTCAGGCCTACAGATGTCAGTGTGCTTGATGGGGTAGAGACTGACAGTGATTCAGACCGACTCTTACTTTTTTCTTGATCTTTTTTTGAGGGGGTTGCTTTTGTTTTAGCTGGGCAAGTCAGGCCAGCTCCAGAGCCAGCCTGTCTCACACCAGGAAAGGGGGAGGTGGCACAACTTCTGTGCTGTAGTGGTGTCCTATCAAGCCTGGTGCTCACCTTGCAAGGGCAGGGAGCTCACATGGTACTGAGGGGAAGCTCTTCCTGAAGGCTGAACTCAGTTGGAACACAGACATTTCAAGCCATTTGTGATACCCTTAGAATTCCCCCCCGAGCTGCCATCAGGTGATGCCCATCTCATTTCTTTCCTGCATCCTCCCCTGCAGATAACAACACGGTGTCTGAGCTGAGCTCGTTGCACGAGGAGGACCTGAACTTCCGTCAGCCCTACCGGCAGGCGCGCAGAAAACCTCTGCCCCCCGCGGGGGACCTGGATGGCGACGCAGAGTACTGGGCAGGAGTTGTGGGTGGGGGCAGCGCCTCCAGATCACAGGCTGTGTCTGATTACAGGGATGAGCGGGACAGCTACTGGCACAGGTGAGAGATACCACCTTGGGGGGCAGCTCTATCTGGCAAAGTGGTAAAGAAAGCAGAAGGGACAGATGGACTGGTGGCTCTTCCCTATTTCCTGCTGCTCTTGTTCTGCTTAGCAGGAGAGAGGGGCTAGAGAGAAATAGGAAATCTGGACATGTCACCAGATGAGGTCAGAATGAAGCTGATAGCCACAAACCTGCTGAAGCCTACCCAGCTGGGTAAAAGTACAAGCCCCAGTCCCAGTGAGATGTAAATATGAGATCAGTAAGGAACCAAGCCACCCTTCCCTAAGTGGGAGGGTGCAAATCTCTCTCTTGAGAGATTTGATTCCTCCAGTGCTTCTTGATTACTCCAGTACTTCCCAGTGCTTGTGCACTTTATTATATGGGAGTCACACCCTCCTGCTTTCGTGCAGCTAGACCTGTGCTCCAGGCCTAAAGGACTCACACTCTGGTGCCTAGAAGAGAGATAGCACAACCTTCCCTCACATACAATCAGCCCAGTACCCCAAAAGCAACAGCAGGGATTTCCTTCCTTCAATACTGGGCTATTGTGCCAGTTCACTGTCTTTAAACCTGCTTCAAAACTGCCCTGCTGTGAGCTTCTGCAGCTGGGTTCTTGGGTTTTCCCAGCAGGATATACACCTACAAGCTTTAGGACGAAGGAGAAGGAGGTCCAGCCCTGCATGTTGGAGGACAAGGGAGGTGCTCTCTGGGGATAAACTCGGCTAACATTAGACATGCATAACCCGAGCTATCTGCACTAAGCTGCCTTTACAGTCAGTAGAGAGAACCCGGGGTTTCAAGGATGTGATAGATCTCTTCCTACGGATGAAAACAGTTCAGATGATTCATGCCCCCAGGAGGGCCTGTTTCCCTCCATTGTCTGAGCAGGCAGCTGAGAGGATGAGTGCAGCTGAATCCTGCCCTCTAACTCTACCTCCTCCCTCTTCCAGCCAGCAGAGGTCCAAGTCAGAGATGCTGTCCCGTAAGAGTTTCTCTGTGGGAGTGCCGGCCGTGTCCATGGACGAGCTGGCAGCCTTTGCCGAGTCCTACAGCCAGCGGCCGCGGCGGGCGGACAGCCAGGAAATGCGACGCTTCGAGCGCTCCGAGTCGCATGGTGGGCGTGGCGGGGGGCTGCCCCACCAGGACAGCTCCATGGAGGAATACTACACCAAGCGCTGCAGGGGCAATCGAGAGCCTCTGACGGACTCGGACCGGGGCTGGTCCTACAGCCCGCCCCGGAGACGGGCCCACGAGGAGAAGCACCTTCCCAGGCTGGTGAGCCGGACGCCCGGAGGCAGCCAGAAATACGATCACTCCTACCTCAGCAGCGTCTTGGAGAGGAAATCCCGGAGCTATGATGAGAGTGGTGACCATTGTGCAACACCCTCGAAGTTGAGCTCGCAGCCCAGCCAGAGAGGAGGGAGCACATACTATGCCTGGTCACCACCCTCCACCTACAAAGCTGAGAAGTCACAGCCGCCACCGCAGCAGTCGTCGTCCCCCGAGCAGGACGACGAGGAGGAGGACAGCCTGCCCCCCTACAGCGAGAGGGAGCTGAGCCGAGGCCCTTCCTACAGAGCCAGGGAACAGGCCTACCTCAATGCCTCTGACAAGAAGAGGAAAAAGGACCCCAAGAAAACAGTGAGGCCATGTCTGGTGGTCCTGGTCCAAATAGGCTGAGCGGAAAGCCACCAGGCAGGGGTTACTAACCAGAGTTGATGGGCGAGGGGGTTTTCCAGGAGGGTAACACTTGGAGTTTGGGTGTCACTCACCATGGGAAGGGGGAAGGAACTGTGAGGGTAGGAAGCCAGAAAGGGTAATAGCTCCTCCACAGGAGTTCATGATGGAGGGGAAAGCCAGATGGGCCTGGGACTGGGGAGGTAAGGGATGTCTTTGGCATCTATGGCCTGGTGATCCAAGGTGGTGGGACTTTATCTAGAGTTCAGGAGGATCATGGTAGGGAAGTCACCCAGAGCTTACAGAAATTATAGCGCTTTGCTTTGGCTTTGATCCTGGTTAAGGAATTCTTCTGTACTGGGACAGGGCTGGTAGCAAGGTATGATCTAAGAGACATTTTTCTGAAAGGGGTGAGATCACAGACTCCTGTGGGCTCAGAGGCGCATGGGCTTCTGTGGGGGCCATTCATGCCAAAGGCATTCCTCAACCAGCATACCAGCAAGTGCAAAACATCCTGCCACAGTCCAAGCTAGTGAGGACTCATGAATTCGCTGTTGATGGGGAAGGGGATCTTCCTCATCTACCCCAGCTGGGGAAGTCTGCACAAGGGAGACCGTGTCATTAGAGTAGCTTGGCTGTGGGAGGAGAGGATTGGATTGTGAGTGGACAAAGCTGTTGCTGTTTAGTTGTGTCTCTGTCAAAGCTGTGTCTGTCCCTTTGTCTGTTCCAATGAGTGCTTTTCTGTTGACGTTTAATCTTCTCTCTTTCCTCTCAGAATGATTTCCCAACAAGGATGTCCCTTGTGGTTTGAAGTTGTTGTGGACCTGTCATGTTGATGGGCTGGATATCATGAGGTGACTGCAGTGGAGAAGATGCAGAGCAACAAGCAAGACAAGTCTCTGTGAACCTCTGCAGTCATCAGCCATGGACTGTTTCAATTGTTTGTTTTATCCAGGGGAGCAGAGGCTTTTGTAAGAAACAGACTCCCATGGACAGCACTCGATCTCAGAGGCTCTGGGAGTCTGCCAGGAAAATGAGGCCGGGGCTCTGTTTGGCACCCTGTTTTCCAGTGCCCTCCATTCTGCTCTGGACGGCAGCCACGTCCCTACTGCCCCTGCAGCCCTCCCTGCAGCCCTGAACTACAAGGGAGGCTGCCTTTGTGCCTCCTGCCCTATCTCATGTGCAGAGCAAGGCCTGTGTGCCTCTTGCTCTCTCTGTCTCCTCAGTTCTCTTGTTTGGATCAAAATTGTCTCCGTACTTAAAGCCTTTTCTGTATCACCCCCATGCTGGGAGGAAGGCCTTGTTCTTACAGCTGCAGACTGCCTCCAGCTGATCAGGCCCTAAATCATGAAAGAAAATCTACATCCTTTCAGACACTTTAAGAAAAGGACTGATGAGGTGTTACCTTGATAAGGGCTGAATGGGGAAAGAGACAATTATGAGCTGGTTTGTTCAATATATTTAGTTCTGTTCGTTGTGTGATGAGAGTTGCAGGTGAGATTGATGTATTGTTTTTAAAATGGGTCAAAGTAGCTTTTATTGTGATGAGAGCATGATTTGTTTCCCTCCTGCCCCCAACTGTGTTTTGTTTTGAAGCAGTTGCATTTCCCTGCAGCTGAACTGTGACCCTGTAGAGCTTCAAGTTGGAGTATCTACTCCAGTGTTTTAAATGCAGTGCTCTAGCCTTGCTAGGTGCTCTGCTTCCAGCACCACCAGACACCTCTGCCACTCTAGTGAGTGGCCTTTTTGTTTCAAAGAAGCAAAAAGGGGACAGTCTCAGTGAGAGGGCAGCTGCAGACCTTCATTCTGTGCCACTGGTATCACTCCTTTCTGGGAATTGTTTCCAGGCACTAAAAAGAGCAGTAACAGCAGCAGGAAAAGAAATAGCATTGTGGATGGACACAAGCTTTGCAAGTCACCCTTTTCACTTAAAACCATTTTGTTCACTTCGGTTGGGTTGTGATTTTAGTGGCTGTGTTGTCTCAGGAATAGCTTTATTTAGAAGTGAGCACTTCACACCATTTGGAAGCCTGACATTCTGGTTTTCATAGGGTATTATGAAGTCATTTATTTAGCTGCTAAAATCATCATGTGAGGGAAGATGATGAGAGCATTTTAAGGTCCAGTATCTTGATCCCTGTTACACCTAGAAACAACTTAGTGCCCTGTTGTGTTATGGACATTATCAGCCTCTGAAATGACATCTTTGTTTTTCCTTTGGGAATTTGGGAAGTTGTGTGCCCTCAGGTACTTGTACTGGCAGCACTGTTTGGAACACAAGGTATATTAACATCACTACAGCTCTCCATAAAAATGATAGATTAATTTCAATGCTACTCCTTTGCCAGATAGTTCACCCATCAGGAATGGTCAGAGAGAGGAAAAATAATCTCCATAGATTTGATGGCAGTTTTCATGCAAGAAGGTGGATTGATGACAGGATGACTCTTCTCCCACACTCCTCTTGTGATGACTGTAGTTTTGGAAATCCCAGTCCTGGGTCTTCCTGGCCAAAGAGGGATCAGCCAGCAGGAATATACAGTTGTGGAATTGCAGAATTGTTTGTGCAGGAAGTAGCCTTTAAAGATCATCTAGTTCCAACCTTCTGGCATGGGCAGCGACATTTTCCATATACCAGGTTGCTCAAAGCCCCGTCCAACTGGACCTTGAATACTTATAGTGATGGGACATCTGCAGCTTCTCTGGGCAATCTGTTCCAGTGTCTCAGCACCCTCAGTAAAGAACTTCTTCCTTGTATTTAATCTAAAATTACCCTCTTTTAGTTGAAAATCAATGCCCTGGTAAAAAGTCCCTCTCCAGCTTTCTTATAAGGTTCCTTTAGGCACTGAAAGGCTGCTCTAAGGTCTCCACAGAGCCTTCTGTTCTCCAACTGAACACCCCCCTACTCTCTCAACCTGCCTTCATAGAAGAGGTGTTCCAGCCCATCTGACTATTTTTTTCTCTCTCCTCTGGACCTGCTCTAACAGGTCCACTTCTTTGTGCTGGTGTCCCCAGAGCTGAACACAGTACCCTGTGTGGGGTCTCAAGAGAAT
Source organism: Origma solitaria (assembly GCA_013397895.1). NCBI lineage: Eukaryota > Metazoa > Chordata > Aves > Passeriformes > Acanthizidae > Origma > Origma solitaria. The sequence continues at coordinate 421,559 of VZRL01002662.1, read as the reverse complement.
GAAGGAGAGGGATATTCCACTCCTTAACCAGCTGGTCACTCACCTGATGCAGCCCAGGATATGGCTGGCTTTCTGGGCTGTGAGAGGACATGGCTGGCTCATGTCCAATCTTCATATACCACTCTAAAACCATAGAATCGTAGAATGGTTTGGAAGGGACCTTAGAGATCATCTAGCTCCCCTAGTCCTTCTCAGGGCTCCCAGTCCATTCTTCCCCCAGTCTGTATCAACATGAAGGGTTGCCCTGGCTCAGGTGTAGCACCTCACACTTGGCCATGTTGAACCTCGTGAGGTTCTCATGGGGCCACTCCTCCAGCCTGTCCCAGGGTCACTCTGGATGGCATCCCTTGCCTCCAGTGACTCCACGGCATCACTCAGCTTGGTGTCACCCACAAACTGCTGAGAGGGCACTCAATCCCACTGTTTGTGCCATTAATAAAGATTGAACAGTATCAGTCTTAGTACAGGCCCTTTTAAGTATTTTCTTTTCTCATCATTAATGTGTGTTCCTAGGAAAATCACGGCACAGTTAGCAAGAGGTGGTCAGGTGGCTGCCATCTGAGGTCTCTGAGGCCTTGAGAAGTCTAAGGAGCTACACTGCATGCTGTTTTAGATCAAACATTTCATCCCTGACATATGAGGATCCTAGCAAGTTGATGTTCTGTTAGTCTGAAAACCTTGGCAACCCCTGTGCCATGAATTTCAAGGGAGCTTAGCCTGCTATCGTTTCCATCAGACATCCAGCAGACCCAGGAAAGAGTTGACATAGAAATTTGAAAGTGCATCTGACTATGCCAGAAAGGGGCCAGACCAGTGATTTTACAGTCTCTGAATACCTCTTTTAAATCATACTGAAAGCCTGAGCACTACAGTCTTCTCATTTTAGTTATGTTCTGTCCCTTATCTCAGCCACTGTAGTTTATTTGATCAAGCCCTCAGGAATGAGTAGTGTGTATTAAAAACACAAGTCTTCATTTATTTGAGTCAGTTTTGTTTGTTCAGTGCTGGTACTTCAGGGCATCTGTACACTGTGTGTAAGAAGTTACCATTTGTGTATCTAGCTTATAAATAAGTAGTTGCAAGCTAATTCTATTAAGAAAAGTGTTTTAATTGTAGAAACTACTGTTTGTGAGAACTTGGAAACATCTTTTGAATCCAAGTGCCTGGAAAAGTATTGAAGATTTTATGACTAGTGATTCTATGAGTTTTACCGGATGATAAAAGTTACAGCTGGGAAAAAAAAAAAAAAAAAGAGGTATTAATTCCCTGAATTCAGATCTGGGCAGCAGCAACCTTGCTCTAAAATTGTAGATTTCACATCCTCCTGTACAAATCTGCAGGAATTTTCAGTTACTGATCATGTCTGTCCTCAGGCTGTCTTTATTTTTCCCATTAGAAATATACCTGCAGCAGCAGCAAATGGACCAAATCAAGAAGTGAGGGGTGACGTAGAGTATCTGCACAGCTACACAACCCTAATGACCTGTGACTCCTGCAGCAGGGGAGCAGGGGGCCAGAGACTGACTGACAGCTCGAGAGGAGCCTCCTGTTTCAGGAGAGAAGTAATGGTTTGTGTCTGTGCCATCTTTCAGAACACCTGCAGAATGCTGGCACGGGGAAATAATGAGCCTGGTTATTATGTGGTCGCAAATTATAAGTTTTCCAGTGATGAATTTTTATTGCTGGCATAAAATTAAAATCCTTTTCTTACTGTATATGGATGTCTGGGTCATGTCAAGGACATGGAGAGTTTTGTGGTCTTAAAATCACAGCATCTCAACAGTGACTTGCTAAGAAAACAGATGATAAGAGAATCCTGTACAAATTTAAAAGAGCCCCTAGAGCAAAAGCAGGATCAAGCATTAGCAGTAGATTTGGCTGTGCTGTCAAAAAAAGTGATCTTGGCTACTGAAAAAAGAGTTTTGACATAGTGGAATGGGAAAATAAATACCAATGGTAATGAGTTCTCATCAATCCCATTATTCCTTCAAAGTACATTGTAAAAGTTCCAGTGGGTGGCTTCAGTGTGAATATCCTCAGAACACTCCATTTCCACTGAAATGGAAAATTAACAATATTAGCACTTTGAATACCTACAATTTTTGAGAAACTCCCAACATTGATAAGCTGAAACAGGCAGCCAGAATTACTCAGGTCTTTGTGCTGGTGTATGGTACAGGGGACTGGAGCTGTAACATCCCCATCTTTGTTACTGCAGTTGGGTCAGGGATGGCTATCAGCAGTGCACCCAGAGCTGCATGTCTGAGAGATAAAGGACAGCCCCTGGCATAGACCCCTGAGAAAGAGCAGTCGCAAGATACTTCAGAAGTGAAACCTTGCCATAAACTGTTCCAGGTATGTAAATGCAGCACCATGGTGTTTATCATGTCTAGGCTATTCTGAAAATATTTTTAATGATGTGAAGATTGTTGAGAAACTGCATAGAGCTGTCTTTTTCTCCAGGTAGCTTTCACACAAGATGTGGGTGAGGATCCATTCACTGTCAGTACAGGGTTTGGGACATGTGGAAATAAAAGCTAAAGGGGCTTTAGCTCATTTTTTTACTGGGTTCAGGAGCAAAGATACCTTGGCATAAGCCAGGTGCTGCAGTGTTGACCCAACGATTCCAGAAGTCTCTGTGGTGCAGCATCTCCATCAGGCTCTACTGGCTGTACATGCTTTCTACAACAGCTGTGATGTTGTAACCACCCTCATAATCACCTAGGGCTCCCAAAGTCCCTTTTTCCCATTGCCTGGAAGATCACAAAAGGTACTATTATGTAATGTGAATGAACAGCTATCATTTTGATGATCTCAAAAATGCCAGCTGGATTTCCAGCATTTGAAACAGCAAAATTCTAAAGATCAAAGTTAGGTAATACTAAAGGAAGAAACTTGATGTGATTCTCATATGAGTTCTCTTATGACCTTTTTAATTCTTTGTGACATTCACCCCTGCCTGCACAGGGGCTTTTGCCAGGGAAGGCCATCACCTCCTCTCCCTTTTGCCTGCCATTTTTTGTCATGCTTGTAATGCCTCTCTGACCCCTCTGCTTTCCTTTGGCTGTTTCCAATCAACCTTAGTGTGGTGCCTAGGGGTTCCAGTCAGTTTGGATGTAGAATGACTGGCATTTTGTAAAAAGGCATTTTTATCCCCTCTAAAAGCAAAAATTACAGAATGCCCACAACAAAATCCCAAGCCCTTCTGATATTCTCTCAAGCCCAAGCAGGGGTGTTACTGGAAACATTTTAAAAATTAAAGCTGAACATAATTTCAAAACGACTCACTATTGTTTTCAACCCCAGGGCAGCTGCAGTCAGAGATGTGGAGTGCAAACAGCAGGAGCAAATGCATTCAGCTTTCATTGTCCTCGGTGAGAACAGTGGCAGAGAGAAGCAGCATTTAATGAGTCAGAAAGCAAACGGAGTTCCAAGGTGCTATTACTTACATGTGAGTTAGAAGTGTGAACTAGAAGTTGTCAGGCTCTGCTTAAAAGCAAAATTCAGGCCAGGGAAACTTGAGCCCTGGCCCAGGGGTACAATCCTCTTGCTGTTTACAGATGAGCTGGGCTTTTTTCCTGCCTCTGTTGCTGTCTACTACAGCCATTTCCCAGCCATTACACAGTGAGTGAGTGGCTTTCTTTGCTGCTGCTATTTTACTTAGATTGTGCTCCCTGTAATGAACTTCTTTCAATATGAGGGGGAGAAGGATGTAACAATACTCTATAATGAAAATATAACACTTTTATAGCTTTTTGGGACACATCCACATCCCCAATTACGAAGCATTATACATTTGCCATGCATACAGTATCGAAGTTATTGCTTTTGAGTTTTCACCATGGAGAATAAAAGCAGGAAAAGCTACCACCAATCTGCCTTTTTATTATCCTGCAGGGAAATAATTTGCCCAATTTTTGCTAAGAAACAAGCAGTTCACATGAATAGTTTTCAACCCGTTTTTTAAATTAATGAACAATAAACCAAACATTTTCCAGTGGAGCAGCAGACCCTTCATAAATCTCATACCATTCACAGGGTAACATACAAAAACATTCTTCCCAGCCTCCTTTCATACAAGAAAGTACCCCATGGACCTGCACTCCAGAGAGAGGGTAAACCATCCCCTGGTTTTGCAGACCTAAACCCTTTTCTTATTTTATTGGGAAAACTTTTATCTTTTTACTACAGACTTTCCTGTTCTTCTGGCACTGTGACATCTTTGTCCTTAAGTCTGCAATACTCTGGACTGATGATTTTCATCTCATAAACAAGCAACTTCTTTCGGATCCTGTCTCCATGTTGTAAATAATGGATTAAGACTCACACTGTTTGTAGGTGTAACCTGAACAACATTTACATGTTTAGATCATGTCTGATAGGTGTTATCAGCAGTCAGGTGCAGGAGAAGTACTCACAGATCACAGCTCTGCTCTGTATCTCCCTGTGCAATGCACAACATCCCTTGCCTCTGAAAATTGCCACTCATCCTCTATTTCACCGCCTGTGAGCATGTTCAGTGTTTCTTTGGGCTTCTTTGTCACTCTGCTGTCCCTCAATGCTCCCCCTCTGCAGAAGTCTCCAAGCCAACATGGAGCAGGAAAGGTGCCCATCTATACTTGATGACTGAGGGAGAGGAAGACCTGACAGCAGAAACACTGAGAGGTCACCCAGCTCAGAGCTCTGCAGGAAGTCACTTCTGGGTGGGAAAGTGTTTGTGGCAGCAAGGCAGAAGCCAGAGGTGCCCTGAAGCTCCCACTGTAATTCCTGGTTACACCTCACACAGGTAAGGCTCTTCTGTGCCCAGTAACTGTTATCCACAAGTACTTGGCTATAGATACAGGTTTGTGATTCTGGGCCATTTCTGAATTAGAGAAATGAGTCTGAAAAAATTGCCTAAAATGGCACAGGACCATTTATTGCAGCAGGTGTACTGTTTTCATTTAGTCCTTGCTGTGTGACAGAAATCCTTTCTGCTTACACGCCAAATTGGTTTCCATCAGCCTCTCCAGAGCAGGTGGGAGTGATTTTCATGTCCCAGTTACCAGATCTTCTCTTTGAGCAGCAGATCACTAAGTGCACTTGTCTCTGAATAGGTACTCCAGGGTAGTGAGAGGCAGAGCTCCAACTGGTTGCGTTTTACACTCAAGAGCCTACTAAATGATCAGTTAATTTAGTCTCAAAGTTCTCTGCTTCCTGGCAAAACCAAAATCTGTGTTTCTACAGGCCTCAGGCCGACTCACCTTAGAATTACAAGTTTTGGCAGGGACTTTAACATCCAGTAAGGTGAAGGCCAGGTGAAAGAGCAGCACAAAAAGCTAAAAGCTTTACCTCATGTAAAGTGTGTAAAACATGTATAAAGTGTGTAAAAAATGTAAAGATACACTACCCACTGCTGTCTCCTTCCTAAGGATAAGTACGTCTACTTGTCTTTACTAAATATGTGCAATCACAGATGTGCAATCACAGAAAAGGCACCCATGGCCCTTGCAAATGGGCCTCGGACCAGAGGATGTAGGGGCAAGTGTGGGTTAAAGCAAGTCAGCCAAGCCAGAATGCCCAGAGGTCTCTGGCGCCTGGGACTGTGCCTGGGAAGGGCATAGGCTAGCATGACTTTGTGCTTCTGGCTCTGGGCTGCCCTCAGGGAACAGCCCTGGTGCTCACAGCATCCCTGACAAGGGGTTTGCAACCCCTCTCTCATCTCCAGATCACTGATTCTGCAAGAGGGGTGAGGTCACTAGCATGAAGGCTATCCTAGCTATGTAAACTCCTCATAGATTTCTCTATCAGGTTTTTGGCAATATTAGACTTTGAAGAGTAGGCCTTCGTAGTTAAAATTTTGAGCAATACCTGTCTAAAATGCGGGGCCTACAAATCTTGAATGCGTGAATTTGGCCACAATTACGGAGTGCATACAGAAAGGATGTGTGCACCTGGTAACTGGAATGTTTTTCATCAGAACTTGGAGTCAGTCACAGCTTCTTGTGTCAGCACAGTCAAGTGCTCAGGATTTCTGAGAAAGTAAAACTACTCAAATTGGTAAAACCACAGTGCACACATGCCCCAGTGCAGCCAATTTATGGAGACTGCAATGTGCAACTCTGGCAGCCAGCAAGAATCAACTGATGCAACTTGGAACTTGCATCTTTGTGGAGCTGAGCTGACAAGGCTTGGAGAGCACTTGGTCTCATGCACAAATAGGCCTTCACCTCATGGACAGAGTGACAGAACTTGTGTAGGTGGCAGCCTCTGAGCCTAAGGTATGTTTTAATTAATACTGGGGGAGGGAAATGGTGAAATGCGTTTGGGGTTTGTGTTGGGTTTTTTTTTTTTTTTTTTAAATAGAAATATATATTTATATATATAAATTTTGGTCTTTGCTTCTCAGAAGGGAGATCTGAGGCTGCCTTCTGTTCAGGCCAGTATGGTGCCTGAATGGAAAATTTCACTCCTCAGTTTCAGTAGAAATGCAACCTAGGCTGGTTCTTGTGAATAGCTGTAAAAGGAAAGTTACTGTAGCAGAGCTCTGTAATCAAGAGGTCTCCATAGACAGCCTGTCATCCTGATGAGAGACACTTCTTAATTAAGAGAAATGCTGCATTGTAGATTAAACAATTCCTAAGTGTCCCAACTTCCCTCATCATATCAATGAGCCTGAAGTTACAGAGCTCCCAACAACAAGGGGTTTTAGAGGATTTCAAGAGAATTACAAGTCTAAAAGTTCAACACTCAAGCATGTGCAGCATGCAGAGAACACATTTCAAAAAGTGTTTGAAGAGCAGAAGTCTAGTTTTGTACCACTTCAAAGATCTTTGAAAGGCAGAGTGTGGATAGCATCCCAAGTATTGCTGGGGAGATCTGAGATACACGCATTTCTGTGGAAATTTCAACCTTACTTGCAAGCAAATCAGTTAGGAAGCTGCCCTTACAGCTGAGCTTAACTGATTTCCTGTTTAAGCATCTCAATTACACTGATTTCATGATTAAACTTGTTCAGGTTAATCAGAAAAACAAAAAACTAATGGTCAAAAGACTGGACAAACTGTTTAGGTGAATGAGGGAGAACAACACTGGTGTTTTGTGAAGTGGCTGGTAGGGAGAGCCTGGAAAGGGAAAACAGCTTCCTGCAGATGAAAACTAAATTCAAGCAAAGTGAAGGGTAACATGCTGGTGTGCTTCAACACATCAAGTGGCAACACAAAAATGCTGCATGAATATTGATCATCTTACCCAACTGATTAGCACCCTTGGGTTATGTTTACACCCGTGTGTAATACAGCCCCAGGAAGTGAACCTGGGTGCTGTCCCTGCCCATCTGCTCTGCATAAGGTATTTGTGTACTATATTCTATATATGTAGTATATTCTGGAGTAAAATTGTCTGCCACAGCCCACGTTCAGTCTCTCTCACTGCCAGCTGAACAAGGTGTCCATCAGGGCACTTGCAGCAAGAACTGCCAGTCTAGAAGACCAGGGCACAAGGTGCACCAAAACCAACATGTGGTCCAGGCTACTAGTTAGGTGGCAACGTGGCATTTTTAGAACATGACAGCCAGCCCCCTGAGAAGTCATGCAGCAGGGATACAGGCAAGTCCTCACAGCAGTTTGGTTACCATTTCTGGGAAGAGGCTGATCCCGAAATGGCCTGAGGCCCATTCTTCCTGTTCCTCAATGAATGACTAAGAGAGAATGTGAAAAGTATGGGACAGAAAATGTCCTCAGATGTTCGTAGTTCTCCCACTCCCCTTGGCTCCCAGCTAAGGGAACCTGAATTAACCATGCAATGAAACAGAATTGAATGCTGTGGGCTCTGAACTATGGGGTTCGTAGTGACTGAACAGAGGGAGAATGAAGTGCCCTGGCTTTTCATGGCCAGACTGGAGAGTGAAGGCACAGGGGCTGGCCAGCAGCAGTGTCTGTGTGAGCACTTAGTGGGTGCAGATAATGCCCATCAGCAAGTTCTCCACGTGCCTAGTTTGAAAAACAAACAGAAACAGCATTACAGCAAAAGAGTTCACCTGGGCTAATACTGCTTCGCTTCTGTGCCCCTGGCACTTTTTACCGTGCAGATGTCACCATCCTGTTCCTGGCCTCACTTTGTGCATTCCACAAATGTACACGATGGGCTGAAAACTCCAAATCTGAGGCAAGAGACATCTTGTCAGCCACTTTTTGGGAGCAGAATTGCCCTTCAGAATAAATACATATTTTGGGAACAGCATGTGATGCAAGGACAACACAAAAATGAATCCTATCCTCTGGTGGCAATGGACGCCTTTCTGATGGGGCTGGGAATGCAGAAACAACAAAGGCAATGTGTCAGGGTTTTTCAGGTCTAGCCCTTCTCAGAAAAAATTAAAAAAAGAAAGAAAAGCAACAAGCATCTTAACTTACATCTTTCTTGGGAACTAAGGGCAACACTGACGACATTGTTTCTTTCTTTTTTTTGGCTTGTCTGTTCTCTGAATCCAAGTCTCTCAGTGCTACATACCCATGAGCCTGTGGTCTAGATTGGACTAATGGAGTTTGGAATGAACTCTCCAAAGTCTGTAATTTAAAAAGCATGGATCATCTTATGCATCTTAAGAGCACAGCCATGTGAACACTTACTCAGCGCAGCTGTATTAATTCAGGCTCCTGGGGAGAAGGTGGGAGCAGAGACCAAATGACTTAAACTAGCTCTCCTGCCAGTGGAGCAAAAAGCTGTGCCCTTTGTGGCAGCAGTTGGTGGCTAAGGGAGGTATGGATGTGTCAGCATTACCCATCCAGTAATTCCAGTCATATTCTGGTCACAGCTTGTTTTTTTCCTTGGGATCCGGTGCTCTTCGTGCTGGCCACCTCTTTGCCCTAAGTGATCTTCCCTGTTTGGGAGCTCACCCTTGTGTGAAAGCTCACTGTTTGCATCAGGCCTGTGTGTGGTGCTGAAAATAAAAATCCTGCAGCACAACAGATTTGATCGCTTCGTTTTCTTGCCTGAAGCACACTGTGATTTCTTCCCCTGTTTGTCTTCGTGGGTGGAACAGGCATTTCAGTATATACTGCCATGCTCATTACAGGGAGTTCTTCCATGCTAGAGATATTAACATCTTTGTTATTACTGCCAGTTCCCTCCTCCTCCCCCATACCAAGTGGTTGCCTGAGCTAGAATTGCTGTTAAGGACAGACTTCTAGTAGTAGTATTCTCCTCCTCAAAGTGAAGAAGATCTTTTCAGAGGTCAGTTCTTTCTGCTTTCTCAGAATCCTTGCCTCCCTCATGTTCCTTAGAAAGTCATTATTAAAACTGTCAAAACCACTCACAAAAGTAACACAGAAATTCTCGGAATCAGTCAAGAAATCATAATTACCTCTTTGTAATTATTAACAACTCAAAACGGTAGTGTTTAAATTAAAAAGTTTTGTGCAAGAAAGAATGTTTAACATTTAATATAAAACCAGTTTGTCACAGCTTATTTTTCAAATGCCATCATTTTTCTGTTCATTTTCACAATTAAAAGACCACAATTGAAAAAGTCATCCTAAGTACTTTTAAAAGCCTTATAAAAACATTCAAAAAGTGCCACCCACAAAAGCACCTAAACAAGACTCTGAGAGAAACACCCATTGGATGTTAATTTACTTAACTGCTGCTCCGGACTAAGCTGTCAGACAGCAGCATAATTTGTGGAATTGTCAATTTAACAATGATACAACCCAGCAAACACACTGTGCCATAGACATGGCCCCAAAACAGCATCAGCTGGGCCCACAACATGCACACAGAGGCACCCAGCACAGTGTTGTGGAGGTTTCAAATAAATAGATGCAAACACCATCTAAAAACAAGACTACTGGCACATGGGAGACATAGATTCTATGGGAATCAGTCATCCCAGGCTGTGGCCTTACTGTGAGAGAAAACACAGGCAACTTGTACAGGAAACAGGTATAAATTTGAGCTGGTTTTTACTGGGATAAAAATCACTCCCCACTAGAAATAACAGAAAAAGACACTGATCCTTGGAACGTCTCTAGGTTCTCTCTGGCCCTGAATGTACCAACCATACTGTGTAAGCACCTTTCTATTCTTCATCCCCAAAAGAGAGCCTCAAAACAACCACTGCACCACAGTGAATGTGCTCTAGTTCATTTAATTCATTCAGCAGTGGCCTCCCTCTCTGCTTGAGTGTCTGGGCAGTGCTCACAAACAGATTTGGATAAACCCAACCAAAAAAAAAAAAAAAAGAGAGAGAAAGGGGAGACAGGCTCTGAGGGCTCTCTCCCCCAGAATTCATGTCCCATACAAGGTGTCCAGGGAACAACTTTATGTCTTCCCAGCCCCAGCCAGCTTCCTATGGTCCATGGATCTTTCTCCTTTCCACCAACTACTCCGCATGGTGCTTCTGGTGCCGCACGAGTTGGGGCTGGAACCGAAAGCTCTCCCCACACTGGGGACAGCGGTAAGCGGCCGCTCCCCGGTGTGGATGCGGGTGTGCTTGATGAGGTTGGAGTTGCCGCTGAAGCCCCGGCCGCACTGGCTGCACTTGTAGGGCTTCTCGCCGGTGTGGGTGCGCGTGTGGTTGATGAGGTCTGAGCTCTGCCCGAAGTGTTTCCCGCACTGCCGGCAGGCGTAAGGCCGGATGCCGGCGTGCGCCCGCTGGTGCTGCACGAGGTGGCAGTGCTGGCTGAAGCTCTTCCCGCAGGCCGGGCACTTGTAGGGCCGCTCGCCCGTGTGCATGCGCTGGTGCTTGATGCAGGTGGAGCTGTCGCTGAAGAACTTCCCACACTCGCTGCACACGTACGGTTTGAGCCCCGTGTGGATGCGCCGGTGCTTGAGCAGGTTGGAGCTCTGGCTGAAGCTCTTGCCGCACTCGGTGCAGGTGTAGGGCTTCTGGCCCGTGTGCACGCGCCGGTGCTGGCTGAGGTGGGAGCTCTGGCTGAAGGCCTTGCCGCACTCCCCGCACAGGAAGGGACGCTCTCCGGTGTGCATGCGCTGGTGCTGGATGAGGTGGATGCTCCTGCTGAAGCCCTTCCCACACTCCGAGCAGATGGTGGGACGCTCCACGCGAGGGGCTCGCCGTGAAGCTGCCGCCCTTCTCCCCCGCCTTTTCACCAGGCTGATGTCAGAACGTGGCAGCTTAACATCTTTCTCCTCACAGCCACCTAGATGAGTCTCTGAGCAACCGCGCGGACTTCCATGCCTGTCCCCAAACTGTTTCTCTCCTCCTCTGGAGCCCACTGCCAACACATCCTGCAGATATGGGCTTGCAAGGGGATCTGAAAGGGGCCCCAGCTCACCACCTGGAAAAAAAAGTATGACTGTGATTCCCACTGGGAACTGGCACAGCAAACAGGCAAGCTGTCATCTTAGGGAGCCTTGTTTGCACCATGTAGGAGAAGCAGTATATGGAAGACTGGGAGCAAACAGAAACCCAGCTGGAGAAGCTCTATAGCCTCATCATATGACCCAGGGCAGCTGTGCCATGAACAGCAGAGCCAAGGGCAATGCTACGGGTGTCTTCTCGACCCCAAAAAATCTTCATGCATTCTTAATATTCCCCCTTTCTGTACACCCTTAACCACAGGCTCACAATGGCAAGCAGGCTGCCTGCCCTGAGGAGGAAAGAGCGAGTCTCAATGTGACCTGCATAAAATAAAGTGCCTCAAATAGCACTGAGGCAGCTCAAAGAGCATTTCACTTGTTCTGTGTTTGTAAACTTACATAACTTGTTCCTCACCAATGTGTGTCTCCTCCAAGGCTTCGTATTCTTGTTCTTCTCCTTGGTCCATCTGTGCAGTTACATCAGGTTCAGCAATCAGGAACCCTTTTTGCAGGAGCAAAAAAAGTAATCCTAGTTGAGAATTCAGCAAGAGCTTGTCATATTGTCTTAAAATCTACTGCCCCTGCTGAATATTGGGAACAAACAGTGGTTGCATAAAGGAATGGAGTCAACTGAGCAACAAACATTTATGAACATCCTTGTATACTACTGAGATACAAAGTGACAAAATTTTCCTTAAAGGGGACTCAGGGTTGCCGCTCTTCTGGTAAGTGATACACATTAGGACATGCACCAGATGTGCTGGGCTCAGAACTGGTTGACAGTAGTCACAGATATAGGTGCTACAAAAGAGCAAAACCCACTTCTTCAATAATGACAGCCAAAAGTCTAATTACTCTCTTAAAAGTATTTTAAATAGAAGATTACTTTTTAGACACCAGAACCTGATTTTTGTATTTGTTATCTCATCTCTTCTTCCTCCTCCAAGACTCTTGAACTGAGGCAGAAAAACCCAACAAAAAAGCAATTTGATGTCTTGTCTACTCTAGCTAGATTCTGTCAATTCCCAGCCTGGCATTCCTGCTGAGCTCCAACAACCACCATGAATGCAACTGTTGGGTAGGGTGCCCTTACAAATCCCATCAACACCCAAGACAAGAATTTTTCTGTCAATATTTACTATTTTGAGGCCAAAACCAGTCAAACAGTAAGCAACAGCAGTTAGCATCAAGAGGCCTGGCATTAGCAGAAAAAAGGCAGAAGAACAGGGAAAATACAATGGTAAGAAAGATCCCACTTCATTTTAAAACAAGTAAGAATCAAAGATACAGGAAGGGATACCAGAGGGATAAATCTAGGACCAGAGAGTGATGTGCACCACAGTTAAAACAGATTATTAATGGGAATATTTTAAAGGCATTTAAGACATTACTTCCCCCCTGCCCCCTTTTGATCTTTAGAGTTACTTGTTTTCATCACTTCAAAGATGCTTCACTGTGCTTCAAGCTAGGAATCTCTCTGAACAACCAGTACCTCTGTACAACTACTCAAGCTCCAGATGGAACTGACTTACTGGACAGATGAGCAAAACACTGCAAACTGTTGGGGGCTCAAGCCACTTCATCCACCAGCAGCTATTTAATGATGGGTAATGGGCAATAAGGGATTGGATAATGCCAGAATCAAGGAGACAGCTCAGATGAACAGAACAGTTTTGGACTTCAGATGCCAGGGATTACAAAACCACCAGTCTTGAAGTCTTTTATTCTCCATGGCAGAGCTGGACAGAAGGAAAGTGAGCAAGCAAAAGAGAAAAGCTGCAACTGTGAGCTGCAGAATCACAAAGGAAAAAATAAACAGATGAGCAAAAATGAAGCTTTAGGGGAAAAAAAAAGAAAAAGGAAAAAAAAAGGTGCCTTAATCTGAGTCCCTACTTCAAGTATTTGCTGAATGCTGAAGGGGACCACCCCTGCAGATGGATTTTTTCCAGGAGTTCCAAGCTGATATATAAAGGGAGGTTCCTTTCTGCAGTTCTGCTGCAATCAGGATTTTGCCACTCCTAAGAATTTCTGCTGCAACAGTTTGGCAGCGCAGCCTGCCCAAGTTATTTACATGCTGCAAGGTGCACCAGATGGGCAGCCCCTGCTCCAGAGCTGCAGTCAGAAGCGTGTCCACACGCAGACATTTCCCTCAGGCAACTCACTACAAACAGAAGGGTTTTGCTCTGAAAGCTGTCAACAAACAGGAACTTTGGAGGAGAAAATCCATCAGCATTTCAGAGGTGATACCAGCATCTGACAAATGCCTGACAACCACTGCCCTGGGGAGCATCTCAGCAGGCAGAAAAGGTAGAAGGAAGAGTTTCCTTCTGACCCTGCAAAAATTATCTAGTTCAGGTTGCCAATGACACTGTGGCTGTGCTCAGATTTGCCACGGCAGAAAACAGATAACTTCTATACAACTAATAGGGTAAACGAACTAATAGGTCAGGACGAAGAAAGAACTTCCTTTCCCAGGATCAGTCACGTCTCTGTGAAAGGAGGGCACAAACTGCATCAACAGAGGGGACATTCCTGCAGAGATTTCATCTTTTACTAGCAGAAGCATATCTTTGGGTGTATTGAGTTATTGCTTCAATGTGAAAACAGGAAGATCATCTGTGTATGTAGGGTTCCTGCAGGCAACAGCCACAGCCTTACTCAAACAAGGTACGAAGGGTACCCAATGTGCACCTCCTCAGGGAGGCTCTGCAAACAAACCCTACTGTTCCCCGGGGCCTTGGCTTTAGTGTTCTCACAGCCTATTTTTGTATTTGGGTCCTACGAAGTATGTTCTTTACCTCGACTACTCATTTTCTCTTCTGACCACTCGGGTCTGTATTCCTGCCATGGCTGCAGCGAGGTGTGGAGGTTATGGGACTCATCCTAGTTCAGCTTCCCGTGCTCCTGACGTGCCACCAGCAGCCGAGCATTCTCCCCATGGTTGTGCCAGGAATGTTCAGATCTTCCTCTCCACAGCTATTTTTTTGGGACAGGTAATGCTTGCGGTAAACTCAACAGGTGATTTTTTTTTTTTTTTTTAATTTCTAAATCACAGAAAGCAGTTAATTATACAGTTGCACCCATCGGTGTGGTGAGAGCCCCGTTCCCTGCGCTGTCAGATTTGATCACACACTACGGTGGCAGAACGGGGAGGCCGTGACAAGTCTGTGCCAGAGGCAGAAGGGAACAGCGATTTCCCACGGAGCAGGGGTGCTAAGCCGGTGCAGTCAGAGGCACTGGGTGGGACTTGGGGAAAGACAGACATCTGCTCTGCGGCAGAGAGGAAGGGGCGCAAGGGGGGCGGCTGCGTTATCGGCAAGGGATGCAAGCAGAGGGGGATGGCAGCGGCAAAAGGGACAAGCTGGCCCTCCCCTGCCCGCCGGCACACAAAGGCTCTGCGATGGAAAGGGGGTCACAGCCCAGCCCCGGCGCCCCTTGCCCCCCATTCCGGCGGCCGGGGACAGCGCCCAGCCTACCTGCAGGGCTGCTCCCGGCTTCCTGCTCCGCGGGCAAAGGGCGCTTCCTGGGCGGGGCGGCGGCGGGAGCCAGCCGGGAGAGTCTGGGGAGGCTTCCCTGCTGCCCCGGGATATCCCTCCGCATCCCTGGGATAAGCTCCCGTATCCCGGGTACCCCCTGCTGCCCCGGGATAACCCCCTGTATCCCCGGGATAAGCTCCCGCATCCCCGGGATAACCCTCCCCCTGCCCCGGGATAAGCCCACCGCCCGGATTCAGAGTGAGAAATAATGTTGGCGACACACCGATGCTTTGGTTTCTGCTAAATCGTGCTTATCCTAGGTCAAGGATTTTTAAATGTGTGTGTGTGTGTGTGTGTGTGTCTCATGCTCTGCCAATGAGGAGCTGCGCGAAAGAGAACCGGGAGGGAGCATAGCCGGGACGGGTGACCTGACCTGGCTGAAGGGATATTCCACGCCATAGAACTCATGCCCAGTATGTAAACTGGGGGGTTACTTGGAAGTGGGGTCAGTCTGGGTTCAGGAAGGGGGTCTGGCATCCGTGGGTAGCGAATAATTGCATTATGTGTCATTCTTTTCTTTTTTCCTTTCACTTTATATTATCACTATTATTCACCATTATTATTATACTTCTGTTTCAATCATGAAACTGTTCTTACCTCAACCTAAAAGTTTTACTTTTGATTCTCCTACCTGTTGCTCTGGGCTGAAGAGGAGAGAGAGGGGTTGAGCAAGAGGCTGCGTGGTGCTTAATTTCCAGCTGGGCTTAAACCACAGAACATGCAGGAGCTGTGACAGTGCACTGCCGGGCTTAACTTCAGGGCAGAAGGGAAAGCAGCTGAAGTGGGGGTATAAGTACTTATCAGTGGTAGAAAACAGGACACACAGCAGTTCCTTGTGAGGACACCATGCTGTGCAAGGTGGGAGAAGAGATAGGAAGTCACTGTTCTGGAATTACTTGTCCTATGTAGAGTTTCCCCAGTAGAATGAAATGTGCTTGCTCTTCCTTACTTCTCCATGTAACTCATACCTGGAGGGAAGAAAGGATTTGCCTCTCTGTGTTTTCATGAAATGTGGTGGAAAATGTGAGAGCTTGGGTGCGTGCTTGAGTTCTTCACACAATGACGTTGAAGAAGTTGTCCGTACACAGCAGGAGACACCGGAAAGGGTTTGCTTAGGCATGGCGACACTCGGGTTTCCCTGCCACCTACCCGAGGACCTTGAGCGGGTTTGCAGACAGAGGAAGCCACCCTGTGGCCAAAGGCAGGAGACAACAGATGGGTTTCCCGAGGCCATAAAAAACCAAGTTGCTTTTCACCTTGGCCTCTATATCCCAACTGATGGGATGAGATCACTGCCTTTGTGGGTGATGGTTTTGCTCCCAAGTGATAATGCAGAAAATTACTCAGCCTTTCTAAGAGCTAAAACACCCAAGTATGTAGTTTGTGCTTAGCAGTGGTACAAAACAGGTTGGCCATGAGTTGAGGACCCACACGATGGCAAAGAAAGGCATCTGAAAATATTTCCTGTAAAAAAGTGAAAATTACTCTGAAAGCCTCCAGATTCCCTTTTCACTTCAAGCTATTGTTAGCAGGGCACAAATGATGTGAATTAGTCAGCAGCCTTAGTCACTGTGTGCCCTGAAGTGTATGGGAATTGCAGCACAAGACAAATGAACAGGGTTCGGTGGTGTCCTGCTGAGGCTTAGTTTGTTAAGCTTAAAATATCAATTTGCATTAAAGACCTTTTCTGTTGGAGTAGTGATGACTGATACAGGCTCATTAGACTCGGTGGCTGTGTACAGATGGAGAAACAGTCGTCAACAGAATAAGATGGGAATACTGAAATAGAATGAGAGGGAAAACATAACCCCATCAATTTACAAAACAGTACAACTGACAGGCACATTGCTGTATCCTTGGCATGCTTGTACTGTACAGCACATTTGCTTAAAAGCGTGGGGGGGGGGCAGGGGTTGGAGATGGCTGTGTTCACAGTCAAAGTATATATGTATTCAAAAGGATGAAAAGGGAAGCTGGCTGGTTGCTGGATCTCCAGCACTGGAGGTTTTTGAAGTGTGGCCAGACAAAGCCCTGCCTGACCTGATCTGGTGCTGGTGATAGCTCTGCTTTGAGCAGGAGGTTGGATTCCAGAGGTTTCTTTCAGTCAACATTCTGTGTATTATTTCAATAGTTTCTTAATTATTACAGATACTTTGAAATGCGAGAACTCTTTTTTATGCCATACTGTCTCCATCCTGCAGGCAGTTCAATAAGGAAAAGTTGGTAATTTGGGAGAAATCTTCAGTAAAAGATTTGGCTGTCTTGAAAATGCATAAAGCAACAAAGTGTATAAAATGGGTAGTGGGACTGTGTTTCAAGGCAAAGAAGCAAAGTATCTCCAGGTTGATATAAATGGCAAGCCAGCATTTACTAGATCACTATTAAAATAAAACTGCCTGAATCTTGACAGATGGTATAAAAACAAGTTCTTGCATTTCTAAGTATCTGTAATTGTTCAGAAACACCACCACGTCAAGCCTTGGCTCAATATTTTTACTACATCAGAACAATTTCAGTGTTTGATTACTTTGAACCTCAGCTGGCTAGTGGTTTAACAGTCACCTTTCCTTTTTTTTTTTTTTTTTGTTTTTTTTGGTTTTTTTGTTTGTTTGTTTGTTTTGACAAGGCCAATATATCAGTTTTAAAAGGCTCTATGCTTTTAGTGCAAAAAATATTTTGTCTCTAGGATGTCCACAATGCTTGAATAGTTAAAATGACCAAACCCCATGCTGGAGAAAAGCAATGAAAGAACCTTGGTGGGAATGACAGAATAAGGAGAAGCACTGAACTGTTTTTCCATTTTGCAGTAAGGTCTAGCTAATCTTAACCTTTGCAGATCTCTTGGTATTGTAGTGCTGAAAGGAATACCATATCTACCTGGCAGCTCTTATAGGAATTCATTTAAACTGAGCAAAACTGCCATCTGAATAGAAGGAAGTACATTTAATAAAGACATTTGAAGGATTGTGGCTGCCCACTGAAGATTGTTTCTTAAACTTAGGTATTGATCAACCATTTTTACCTGCACTGAAAGAAATTTTGGTGTGGAGTGATACATCAATCACTTATATGCAGAGAGCACCCACACTCTGAAGAGCTGCTAAAAGAGGAATAAACAAGGAGAACAGTTTTCTGTCTTACTCTTCTTCAAGCCTGTTTGACAGGAAACTCTATTCCAAGTATTTCAGCTTTATCAACACATGCAGTTTTCCATAGCCTAGAGAAGATTGCTTGTTAACACTGCAGAAAGTTAAACGAAGTGCTTTCAAAGCAGATAATAAAAGCCCTTGGTTTGGATGTGAAGTGTTAAAACTTCCCCCTTCCCCAGCAGTTTCTGATGTGGGAATTACAGACTCAGAATGGCTGAGGTTGGAAGGCACCCCTGGAGACCACTTAGTCCAACTCCTACTGAAGCAGAGTCAGTCAGAGCAGGCTGCTGAAGGCCATGTCCAGTTGAGTTCTGAGTATTTCCACACCTCCCTTGCATTTCAGGGGAAAAAATGGCAGGAAGCAAGCTGACACCAGATTTGATTGAAAAATTGGAAAGCAAAGAGTTGCTGTATCAATGCTAAAATGCAGCTACTCCAATCTTGGCATGTGCTTGTGGAAAAAAGCAAGCGAACAAGCAAACTGGCAAAAGCTTGGCAGCATCACCATGTCATGTTCCGTTTTTTAGTAGTTCAGGGCACCTTCACTGTGTTTTGGGGAGATACACATTCTTCACACCACAATATGTGCCAGTACTGTGAAAGGATTCCATCTTAAGGTATTCATATTGTGTTTGAGTAATAATTGCTGCTTTGAGCTTCTTGCATTGAGTTGAACCTGCCAGCAGCCTTAAAAATGGGTGCAGAAAGAATAGCTTTCTGTCAGGACACTCAAGGACAGCTGTGACAGAAATAGGACTGAAATGGCCATCAATGTGATTACAAACACATGGTCAGGGCAACAAAGGGGTTGCCACAACCTTCTTGCTAGGTTTGATTCAAGCTTACCCAGACTGGAGAAATTGCAGATTTTCCAGATTGAAAAAAATGGAGGGTAGCTGTCGTGATTTGTAAGGCTCCCTAAGTAGAATTCAAGGGAAAAAGCACTTGTAGAGATAAAAGAGTGTAACAGCTAGGGGAGGACTATCAACCAGGGGCAGCAGAGACATTCCTGGCACTGAGTAACTGGAAAAAAAATATTAAAGAGAAGACTAGAACAAAGAACAAGTAAACACATTTGTGTGAATTTATCAGAGCCAACCCCCAAGCTCCCAAGGCTCTTGGGACAGCTGCCCAACACACTGGTGCAAGCTTATCAATGGGGGCTGTGTTTGTATGCCCATAAAAGCTTGTCAGTTATGGGAGTGACTCCCTTATCTCAGTTCCTGATTGCCAAATTACTCATTACCTGGATTTATGGCTTTGGCCATGTGCTTACAAAAACAGCTAAGGGCTGAAAGCTGGAGAAACCCTGAGGACTGAAAAGCCACTGGGGAAACAGCACTGAGAAGTCTTTCAACAGATGCTCAGTTTTGTCACATCTTTAGAAGACAGATAAGATTTAAATAGTTTGCTGGTTAAATAGGCCTCAAGTTGCCCCAGGGGAGGTTCAGATTGGATATTAGGAAAATTTCTTCACTGAAAGCATGGTCAGGCATTGAAAGGACTGTCATACTGAGTCACACTGAAGATCCACCTAAAGGTAAAGGCCTGCCAGTAAAAAAGGCAAGTGCTGAGTGATGCTTCCTCTGTGAGACCCTTCCAAGTCAAGCTTACCTGTGTCCTGACTGCTTTGCCCAAAGGTTGTGCCCACACCCCTGCATTCATGTGGTTGCTGCAGCACTGCTCTCTTATGCTGTAGCTTACATTGTCATTTACATCACAATTTTACAGGTTTGTTTTTAATAGTGTTTTTCTTGCAAATATCTAACATGATATTCTAGTTAACATCTTACTCTGTCAGGCTTTCTGTATCTGCAAATAATACTACCTACTGATTTCTTAGTTTTAATTAAGCCCAAAATGTAATCTTAGAGGTCTAGAGGAAGAAATCAACATACATAGGGTAAAGTGCCCTTAAAATGTGTAAGTTTTGCGGTAAACTGTATTTTTCCCCTCATGCTTTTCACTGAGGTGTTTCAGACTGCTTGAAGTACAATGCAGTCTCCCTTACTTAATCGACACTTGCCTGTGGGAGGAAAAAAGGCTTGTTTAAGCAACATGGATAAAACACCCTCAAGAAAAAGGCAAACATCATAGATCATGGCCTGCAATTGTCCTTTGAGTCTGGCATTGATGAGGCTTGCTGTTGTCTACCAGTGTATTTATAAGACCCAGACAGATTTCAATATTGTGCTTGGTGATTTGTGAGTCAGTCCTCTCACTCTTGTCTGTTTGTGCTAAATGAATTAGGAGATCAGTTTCATTGGGCATGCAGAGAGTGTGTGTCAGAGCATTGATTAGGTATTTAGAGGAAAACCATGCAAAAAGATCATGCTGAGCAGCAGAAGTTAGGCAACAGGAAGTGACCAGCATGCATTCATTTTCCCAGCAGTTTTCTGGGAAGTAGCAAAGTAGTGCTGATATATGGAGAGACATCAGGCAATAAACAGCATTGGGAAGCCAATCAGAATGGGTGAAGGGAAATGTTGTGTACAGTTGAAGGAGATTTGGAAGGAGAAGCATGAATGAGGTGCTCATTATCTCTATTTGAAAGCTTGTTTTTCACCAGAGGGAACTTGCAACTTGTTTTTAATAGCTTTAACTATGCTTTGTTAATTTTTAAAATTACATGAACATGCTGGGGTGTCCTAAGAAAGCTTTATTTTGCTCTCAGATATCTGGGGAATAAGACATTCTTGTACTGAAGGGGTCAGTCTTTCCTCACTTTTTTCCTCAGGCAGGTTGTTGTCGAATTACTTCATTTTAGATTATGGCTGATCCAGGGACTGAGCTATATTAACATGGTTATTTGTTTAAATATTTATTTTGCCGGCCTCATCAGGGTAATTGCGTTATGCAAAGTAAAAGAGAGCGGTCTCGGGTCCCACTGCAGCTCCGTTTCAATTGGAACCGATGGGCTGACAAGTTCCAAGTGCATCTGTGCACCTGAAATGGCATGCACCAGCCTTATCTGCCCGAAGGTAATGGCATATGCAAATTATCTGGGCTCCAGCGGTCCGTGGGTACTGAGAAGAAATGATTAACAATGATTATGAGACTACTGGAGGCTACTACTCTGTGAAGGTTTTGTACAGCAAGCCTGTCAAGGGAGGCTGGAGTTATTCAGCTGGTTTTCTCCTGAGCCTTCTCTAATTACAGTGAGTGGCCTGAGGATCCAGCAAGCAAGACAAAGCTGAAAACAAAAAGCTCAAACAGAGCTGCCTGTAAACATGTGCAGAGGTACAGGCACACCTGCACAGTGTAATTCTGTGCACACCTGCATAATACAGAGGACAGTGGTTTTAGCAAGACTGGTGGTGCAAGCCAACATCTTTCCACTTTGAACTCAATATAAAGCTGTAGCTAAAACCCCAGCTACTGCTACTCAGCAAGTCTTGCTGCTCCTTTGGGCTGTGCAAAAGCTCAGCCACTTCCTGGCTGCCTAATAAACGTGCTGCCTTTTTATCCACGTGAGGAGGAGCATCCCCAGCTTAGTGGGGCAGGAAGGCAGAGGAGCTGTGCCATTGCCAGCAGATCTGCAGGAGGGTGAATGGATTGGTGCCTCTGGAGACCTGCAGAGCTTGTGGAGGTCATTTAATGAGCCTTTATGTAGATTGTTGTGCAGGGATTGATGCTGGGGAAAGTGCATCTGAGGTCTCACTCTGTCTATCCTTGTTACAGCAAAATATGTTAATTATTGGTGTAGCTGCTCTCCTTCGGAGATCTTTGGAAACTGAATGACATTTGCTGCCAATGGCACTGACAGACATCCAGCTATTTATCTGGTTTCATTAAATCTCTCTTTTCATTTAGACCTCTGAGTTGCTGCAGGACTGCACATGGTTTAGACTTCTTGTATTTGCTGGCTTTTTGTGCTTTTTTCTTGCTATTTTAATATATTTAATTTGGATGCTTTTGTGTTGAAAGGAGCTGGTTTGCAATTTCCCCCTCCCTTTTCTTATGAATATGTGATCATGGGTGGTTTGTTTTCAGAGTGCTGTGGTTTTCACAGTCTCCATGTTTGTTGAAATCAGGCAGTAAAGAGACCCACAAAGCTGTGTACTGTGGTCAAACAAATATCCCGTGAAGGTAGCAATGAACTTGTGGAGGCTCTGATGAAGTTTGCATGAGAGAAGTGCTTGACTTGTTGATTGGATAGCAACACGTATTTTTAGTCAGGCTGAGATCTTTCAGATGGTTGCCTTTGAGATTTGTCTCTCATTTCTGTGTGTCTGTAAACAACAGCAAGTGGTTATTTTTGATAGTCACTGTGAGGCAGCTGACATTTGTTTCATTTTAAGGCTTTTGGAAGCATGTTCTTCTCTGACCTTGTGCTTGTTTGACAAGCAGGGAGACAGCTTGTTCTCCTCCTCAGGAGTTCTGTCTATTTTGGTGCTCATCTTGAGTGTCAGCCCTGCCCTATGTGCAGTTTTCCTCGTTCCTTGTTGAAAGTAGTGATTTGTGCAAAACCAGGAGGCGGCAAAGGCAGGTTCAGTCAATAATTTGCTGCTCAAGTTGCAGCCTTGGTGCAGCGCATATACTGCAAAGAGGAACTTCCTCCTGCAGGCTGGGAAATCAGATTCTGTGAACTCCAGAAATAAATTTACTTTCTGAGGTGACTACTCACCTGGCAGAGGGGCACGGGAACCACATGCTTCTCTAGAGACTTGGGGGAGCTTGGCTTTTTCACATATGCTCTTTTGGCATATCAAGGAGTGCTTTGCACTGTCTTCTGTGGCTTCATATAGTTTGTCACATCCACAGGCAAAACTGGAAGCTGAGGAGGATGCATGGCACTACTCTGGGTTTCAGTATGGGGTAACACTATTTTACATAACTTTTGTTTCCTTGGGGAAAGCTCTGGTGCTGCATGAAGCTGTAATGTAGGTTTTTCTTGGAGACATCCTCACACTTTTGATGCTAAAGACATGCACCAGACACAAATGGGAGCTTTGGCAGTGTTGGAGTATTTTTGCTGAGGGCCAGAGGAGCAGTTGCCAGTCCAGACATGCAAGTCCATCTCTAGCAATTAATCTTCCTTGGCTGGCCTGCAGCTACACCTTTGAGTTCTTTTTGCTGTGAAAAATTGCCTGACGATGAGAATCTGTACTGTCGCACTTGTGGCATGGAAAAAAGGGAAACTCACCCACAAGTTCGTAGCAGACACTGCTGATGGTTGTTAAAACTACAGGATTTTTTTTTTTGTTTAATTGGAATAGCTCTTCTATATAATAATTCTCTGGTGAGGTTCAGTAAGGAAATAATTAGCATGCAAGAATACTTGGATCTAAGATAATGGGATTGAAGGTTTCCTGATGAACAAGCCCTTGAAGAAGTGTATACATAATAGCAAAGAAAAGGTCACTTCTGAAGTGTTACATGTTTTTCCTATTTTATAATTATTCATATTTTATGATGATTATTATAAATATTAAATATTATTCATTACAGGCTGCATTGTGTGCACTTGTTATTCTTGAAGGTAAGAAAATTTATTTAATTCCTAGTCATTCCCTAGTAGCAGCATATTTTTATGCTAATCTGGTTTGGAATATCTGGTTTGGTGTGGATGTGTTCTTAGAGGTTTAGGCTGTGGGTTTATTAGCTGCAGGACCAGAACAACATTGGAGTGTTGGGTTGAAACAAAATTATGTTCCCCAAGTGTTTTAGCATGCTGCACTTGCTGTTGTTAAGTAGCTTCTGCTTGAAATTAATTCCACTGGGAAATAAAAGACCTCAGCTAATGGAATTACGTCAGTATAGTTGGAATATGAAAAAGGCAAGCAATTAAAAATAGAATACTAATTAATTAAGCTTACAGCTTCCTCTTAAAGATTTAATGTTTGAAGGAGCACTGTAATAAACTCTAGCAAGATAATACTAATAAAACAAATATAATTTGACAGAGTTGGCTTATTAGATATTATTAATTGAGTATGAGTTGAGAGTTGTGTCTTGGTGTTTACAGAGAATAGAAATGGCTGGTTCATTAGCTGTCAGCAATACTTGTTAACATTTATCAGTTTATGCCATTTGTGGCTTTATTTCATAAAAAGTCTTCACAGGAGTTTAAAGAAATTTCTCATTTAATCTTTATGAAACTGCTAAGGAGGAAGACTGGTATAAAGCCTTCTGAATATAACCTGTGGCACTTGGATGAGCCAGGCTTTAGTGGTTAGAGATCCTACACTTCAGTAGCTGTATTTGGAAGTGAACCCCAATTCTCACTTTTAAACTCCAGCTGCTAGGTGTTGTTCTCAACCCCCCTGTACTCACCAGAGTTTCAGCCTGATGTCTGCAATCATGTTGAGCTGTTTGTTAGTGACTTTTTTCATTGTGCTGTGTTTTCAACTCACAGTGATGTGTTAGTAATAGGTGGCAGAGTGGGTGACTTTTTTTTTTTGGCCTTAGCTCTCCCCAGTTGGAGCAGTCTTTTTGGATCAGCTGTCACCAGGGAAATAGGTCCTCACAGATCTGGATTCACAAGAACACTGAGCATGGGCAACACAGCCATGTTTTCCCTAATGGGACACGCGGGCTCAGTGTGGTTGGGGAAGAGGATGGAGGATGGCACGTGGCCACGGTGTGCAACAGCTCTCACAGCTTTGTCTCTTCCAAAGAGACTTCCAAAGGGAGCTACGTGTATAAATGGGTGGAAATTCTCACTTTAAAGTTCTTGTCTTTCTGTGTTGGGCTGCGTGGATCAGACACTTGTTTGTATTATGATGTATAGATTTATGTGTTCAAAGTTGGCAGCTGCTGCCTCTGCTTTTCAAAAAATCATCGAGGTTGGAAAAGACCTTTGAGGTCATCCAGTCCAACCCTCAACCCAGCACCAACCATAATCCCTCTTAAACCATATTCCCAGGTGCCTCATCCAGATGCCTCTAACCCTTCCAGAGATGGCGACTTCACCACTTCCCTGGGCAGCTTATTCCACTGCCTGTCCACTCTTTCAGTGTAATTTTCTTTTTTTAAAATATTTTATGTGAACTTCCGCGGGCAAAAGTTCGTGTCAGTTCATTTTGAGCTCATGTGATAATCTAAATGAGAACCCTTGCATGTTATATTCTTGATTTAAGGTTTGTTACGCTCTCAATTAGCTTTAGGCTTCTGTTACAAGACTGAAAACAAGATATTAGAGTTAGACTTTTAAACCCAGCCATTTAAGCTCCTAAATGTGCTGAGCTCTTATTGAGCTTCCCTGTTTAATTATTGGGTGCTAATTTTAGACTCTTTCACTTTTTTCTTTCTTTTTTTTTTTTGTCTCTATCCAGCGCTTGAATTTGCCAGCTAGAAAAATTAGATTTTTATTTTGAAATATATATTAACACAGATATTGAGGTCAGCCCAGGCCAGCAAGGTTTACTGAAGGCCGCCTTAGCCTTCATGAAGTCTGACCCACAGTGGAATAATGTGGAGATTTTGGGACCTACTAAATATTGATTAGGACTCTCCTTCCTATTCTGAGCATCCTGGTCCTCAAGAGGTTTTTTGCGTGGCAAAGAATTTTGAGTGTCATGCCTTGTTATGACTTCCTGGTTCCCTGTCCCAACACCCCTCTCTGCTTGTGGTTTAAGGGCTGCCAGAGAGTCACAAAAATAAGTCCTTGCCTCTCTTCCCAATGACCCCCTGTTTTCCCTGTCGCCTTCCCCTCTAATTCCAGCATTTTGCAGTCAGGAGTAGGGGATGAGGATGAGTCTCCTCCTTGAGCTGCTCCCTTGATCCTGTCAAGCACTTCGGCTGCCCTGCCCTTCTGATAGCACTGGATATTGAAGCCAATTTCAGGTTTTGTGCTTCAGTGGCTCAAATCTGCCATCTCTGGCTCAAGCCAGAGCAATACAAGAACATGAAGTAGAAAATGGGTTCTGGTGACACTGCTGTGTGGGGTGACTTGGGTTTTGTGTCCTTTAGTTAGTGCCCTTCCTCTGTTTCCTGGAGGTGAGAACCTGCAATTTTTTTTACTTTGATGGTTCACTTGAACAGACCAACAGGACAACAGGAGAGGTTTTAGGCTGTTGGAGACTTGTCCTATCTCATTTTGAAATAGCTAAAAGACTCAACTATGTTATGGCAGGTGGTTTCAATGTGGGCAGAATCTTTGCTAGTCAGGACAAAATAATCTTTGCCCAGAAGTAGTCAGATTTTTAGAAGCAAGCAATTATCATTTGTATGGGAGTTATTTTCATTCAGACTACAGTAATTGTGTAACTCAGACATGCCAAATTCAACTTATGACAAAAGGATAGGGTTTGTTTCCTCTTCTAACAGAGCAGCTGTTGCAAATGTCAGGATCCAGTTTTGTAGAGAAGCTGTTAAAAATTCCTATGTTAGTTTTTTACAGTGTCAAAGACAATATTCTAGATGTGTCCCTAGCCATTAATATATCTGATGGACGCTGATTCAAAATACACTCTTGCTATGACTTGTGACCTCCCAGTAGGATTCTCTCTTTCTAAATCAAATCTAAGTAAAATGCTTCCTCAGCTTTACAAGGAAATGGACCTTCTCATGGTGGGGGAGCTGGTCAGGGACTTCATTTGTTACCTGCTGCCTTCTCAACAGCAAACTGGCTGTGTGCAGGCTCCCAGTAGATACCTTGTAAGCCTGTGTGGCAGTGCTTCCAAGGTAGGTGGAGATTTCAGAAATTAAATATATATGGTCTTCTGTACATCCCTCCTGCGTATCTTGTTGTAGTGAGGAAAGTCTGTGTAAGCACATGGAATGGAAGAAACACTATTAAAATGAAAAAAGCTGTTTTGTTACAAGGTAAGGTATTAAAGCACTCATAGTGAATCTCTGTATTGGTTTCAGGCTAGTATTTCAAATAAATATAGTAAAGGAAGAACATTTCCAATTAACAAAAGATAAAAGGAATAATCCTGCTTGTGGTCACTCTCTGTGGAATGTATCCCAATAACGAGCAGATGTGTTTTTCTTCCCTCAGGAGCCTAGACATTTAAAGGAGTTACAGAACTTATTGGTGAATCCACATTCTTGAATCTAACAGAGACAAAGCTGAAACACTTCTTTCAGGTGGTCTGGAAAAAAAAAAAGAAAACACAGAAATGGCTTGGACAAATGGTTCATGCTTTTGGTAGCATGGGGAATATGGGAAGAGTTCTGAGACTGTTCTAGGCCATCTCTGACTAGAGGGCAGATACTCTAGAGAGATAAATTACAGAGGCTCTCCTTTCAACACCAGGATGTGATCTGTGGGAAGCAAAGGGAGCTGGCTCTGCTGGCACCTTGAGGTGGGTGTGTGAGGAGTGCTGAGCACTGCAACCCTAGAGCATCACGTGTGAGCTGGGCTGGTCAGGGAACAGATGTGTCCTCTTGGGCTCCTCTTCTGCTGTGTTTTACAGTTCTAGGAAGTAATGGAGGCGGTGGGTAAAGTGAAGTGAAATTCGGATGTTCTGCTTGAGAGGCATGGCAAAGACTGAGGTTTCCATTTACACCTTTTCCGAGTTTTCAGTAAACAGACAAATCTAGTAACTGTAGAAACTTGGCTTCAGCTGTGAACAGACATTTTTGTTTGCATTCTGCTTTAAACATGGTATTTCCTCATGGAGAATGTTACTCAGTTCAGATTCCCATAATTACTTATGGAGCATCCTGCAGTTAGTTCCTACCCTCATGTGAGTCCCCACACTGGTTATTTTCCTGCCAGTGCCAGCTTCTCCAATGAGGACCTGAGAAAAACATGATAGACTCCTGTGGGAATGCCTTGCAGGGGGAGTTATAACGATGTTTGGGTGAAAATGCTTTAAAACTGCAGGTACTGGTCACAAACTGTCCTTGCTGGTGTTTGATGGCTGTTTTCCTGCAGAATTCAGTTACTGCAGCCCTCCAGGATTTGAGGATTTGAAGGGTGACTGTGTTTATTTTGAGATTTCTTAACTTTTGATTTTCAAAACTGACCACAATATCCTTGCTGAATTTTGGGGTAATAACCCCAAAGCCATGAAGTGGGAATGTTGGCAGGTTGCTCTAAGGAGAAAGATTCATCCACAACAGCTTGTGTTGGGCAGACAAAGGGGAAGGTTGGGATCTTTGCCTGCATTAACCACGGGGTGGCAGAGGCAATACAGAACTCCATGTCTGAAAATGCTGTCAAGGTCCTGAGCGTGAGGGGAGAGGGCAAAAATGTGTCTGTGTGCTGGGATGACCATTCCTAGTCTTTCTTTTCTAAATTCCTTAAAAATCCCTTTGGATCACTTCCTTCCCTGATGAAGAAAGGGTCTTGTGATCATGAAATAAACACTTTGTCGTTCTTTTCTTGTGCCCCTTTCTTCCTCAGTCAACAAACATCTCAAATCACTTTGCAACAGAATTTTTAGCCCAGGTGGAGCCCCCTCATCCACTGTTTGGCTGTGGCAGCTCATGGGGAGTGTCTGATCGGTGGACTGAGTGAGTTCATCTACTTCTGTCACAGGGAGTATGCTGGGAGCCAACCAGAAAGAGGTGAGGTGGTGGCAAGTTGAATTTCTCTAATTCTACACAGTTCGTTCAATTTGGAAATGAGACAAGGTTTAGTGATAAGTACTTCATTATCAGAAATCTGGAGTAATTGTAGCAAAATTGGGTTGTTAGGAAAAAGGACTGTGGATTTATGTGAAGATCCTTGTCTGGCTGGGGCTGCATTTGGGAGCAGAGACCAAAAGGAGCCGTAAGTGGGCAGTTTTAACTTTGACTACATAAAGTGTTTAATGCTAATATTGAAGACCATTTCTCGGCTCAGATTGATTTTTGGTATGTTTGGGATAATTGGTGGCAGGATGGATCTAATGGCAATTTACAAGCCAGTCTTACAAAGAAAGGTAAAGAATGAGAACAAAACCAAGGCATCTCCTTAGTCACTGCTAATCATGCAAGCTCAGGCTGCTGCTGTAGATGTGTCTCTGTTTCCTTTGCTTCCCATTTGCTCTATCACTCCTGTTTCCCTTTTTCTGCACCTTCTGCTTTCCCTTCAACAGCTGTGGAGGAGATGATTTATTCTTTCTGCAGCAGTGGGGTCAGAAGCAATGGTGCCATTTTGTCTGGCAGATTTGGGGGTATGGCAGCAGCAAATGCCCAGGCTCCAGGAAGCAGTCTGGAGTAAAAGGGTCAATAAGTGATTAGGGGAATTTTTACTGCATATGACCCTTTGGGTTCAGATGTTTGTTGATTACTGGAAACTCTATTTACCCCTGACATGTGTTGATTATGCAGGAAAAGAGAGAACAGGCTGCTGGATAGTAGGACTCTGTGGCCAGAGGCAGAGCCAGACAGTTCCTATTACCAGACCAAGGCAGAATCAGATGCCTTAAGATTATGTTGAAAAGGAACTGTTAATGGGACAAAGGGAAAATAATGCTGACAAGGCATCCACTAGGTGGTGGAATGGACCCAGAAGCTCTGCAAAATGGGTCTTTGCTTGTGTCCTTATTTGTAGATCAAGTGAGCCCAGATATTAAGCATTTTAACCAGGGTTCTCTGGGCTGGCATGGGAAGCTCATAGAAGAGATGTTAATTATTGCAACACTTGTGTGTAATGGAAGGGATGAGGCTGAGATAAGGCAGAAGAGAAAACAGCAGGAAGAGAAGGTTGGCTTGTTAGCAGCTGCTTTGTAAGGCAGGAATTTCACGGGACAAAGGGGTAATAATGGAAATATCGGAAATGAAAATTTAAATTGGAGAAGTCCAAAGGATTACTGCAATAAAATCAAGATACTGGTAAAGAAAATGTCCTGTGATCCTGAGACGGGAACTATGAGAGCCACAAAGCGAAAATCAAATCAATTGGGAGCTGAATGAAAGCGATGAACAATGATCAGACCAGACCCCCAAGCCCTAGCAGTGGAAGGAAATACAAAAGTAATCCCCTTGGGGGACTCAAGTGAACCAATTATAGATTAAAAAATTGGAGATGAAACTTAAGGCATGTCTGATAGATACCAGCACAATTTATGTGACATTAACAACCCCCCATGAAGGATCAACAATTAAGGGTAAAGTGAATGTTGTATTATTAAAAGGTAAAGCTACCTTTGTACCCAGGACGTGATGGCACAGATACATCCACAGTCTGATAATCCTTCTTTTCTGCTGTTGGAATCGGCACCAGCAAGCTTGGTGGGGAGGTATTTGTTACGCAATTTCGGGCACAGTTGCAGTGTTTACCACAAGGAATTGTGTGTTCACATTGTGACTCTCAGTGGATAGTCTACCAAAACATCATGATGGCCATGTGACTGAAGGGGGATGGAAATACCCCAGGAACTCAGAGGTGTCCCATGGTGTGGTAGTTTTGGCTGGCCCAGTTTTTGCCAGTGAACAGGGTGGGGTACAAAGATGGCTCCTGCATGTCCTGAGTAAAGATTCTGGAAATTTTCCACCATGTCCAGCAGAGCCAGTCTCTGATGGCTCTGAAGATGATGGACATGCTCCTGGCCAAACCTGGGCCAATTAGAGATGTTAGTTACGCCTCTGTGAAAACATATTTAAGAAGAAATCAAAACAAGGTGAGCACGCACTTCTTTTTAGCCAGGGAAGGAGGAGGAGGAGGTAAAAATATGTGAGGGAGAACAACATGGAGGCACCAAGGTCAGTGGAGAAAGTGGGGGAGGAAGTGCTCTAGGCGCTGGAGCTGAAAACCCTCTGCCAGCCGTGGTGAAGACCATGGGGGGAGCAGGTGGTCCCCCTGCAGCCCATGGAGTCCAGGGGATGCAGAGCAACCCCCAGAGCCTGTGGGGAGGTGCCCACACCAGCGGAGCAGATGATGCCTGCAGGAAGCTGTGATCCAGTGGGAGTCCCAGAGACTGAGAGTTGCAAAGGCCTTGCAAGAGAGAGAAAGGCCTTGCTCCCGGGATGGAACCAGCCTGGCCTCGGCTTGCAATTCTGCAGCCTGGAGAGAATCTCGGACAGCAGCAATCGGGCGGGGCTGCTCGTGACATTGGAGCCACGCCAAAGAAGTTCGCACAGGACTGTCTCTCGTGGGAGGGACCCCCATGGCTAAGTAGAGGATTCTTCCCCCTGATGGACTGACCCTGACCAAAGGAAACCCCCACACCCTGCCCCCACCCCAGAGCTGTTGGTTAGAAGGAAGGAGGGAGGGGGTGAGCTGAGAAATGGTCTTAATAGGGAGAGGGGTGCGTAGAGAAACAGTGTTTGGAGCAGAAGAATTGTGGCCTTGGATTGATTGATTAAGAAAAGCCACATGCCTTGCCCTAGCCCAGATCTGTTGGTTGAATAGAGAGAGAGGGCAACTAGAGAAACAGTGTCTGCAGTGGAAGAATTGCGATAGACTGACCTAACAGAAAAACCCCACAGCCTGCCCCTGCCTGGGAGTTGTTTGGATAATTGGAAAGGAGGGAGGGGGTGAGCTGAGAAGCGGTGCCTTAAGAGGGAAAAGAGGGGTGAGTGAAGAAATGGTGTCTTAAGAGCTTATTTTTATCTCCAATTTATCCTCTGACTCTGTTAGATTAATAAATCACTTTTTTTGCAACTTTAAGTTTCCCGCCTGCTCTTGCCCTGAATCTCGTGCGGCCCTTATCAGTGATCTTATCTCAACTCATGAGTCCAGTGTTTTGTGTTAGTTTTTCCTCTCCTCTGCATAGCTGCAGCAGGAGAGAGCATAGAAAGCAAACGTCGTAGGTGCCTGGCATTTAGCCAGGGCCAAACCCACAACACATGGGTTATTAAGGTCAGCTAATCCAGTACAGCCTGAAATGCAGGGAGGCAAACCTCTCGCCTTAAAATAGTACCTATTATCTCGGGAAGCAAGGGAAGGTGCAAAACAAATAATTGAAGATTTTCTCCCTTGTGAATCTCCCTGTAATACTCCTGTCTTGCTGATTAAAAAATCCTAAATTAAGCTCAGATGGAAGATCAGTTTATAGATTTGTCCAAGACTCTAGTTCCTGTTACTTCAACAACTATAAACATGATACAGGCTAATGCAAAACATTTTACAGTAATTGATTTGTGCCCAGCTTGTTTCAGTATAATGATGCATGCAGAATCTCAGTATGATTTTGCCTTCACCTGGGAAGGAAAACAGTAAATGTAGACTGGGTTTCCTCAAGGGTTTGCAAGACTGTCAACTTTATTTTTGAAAATCCTAGGCAGAGTTAGAGGACAGTTAACCAATAACTCTGTATTAATACAATGTGCGGATGATTTGCTAATTGCAAGTACAAATAGGGAAGATTGGAAGATGTAATGCCAGTTGCTTTGACAGCTAAATATATCAAGTATATCAAGTATCCCCAACCAAATTACAATTCTGTAAAGAAAAGGGAGGGTATTTAGGAGATTTTTTGTGGTGGTTTTTCTGTTTGTTTGGTTTTCATTTGTTTTTGGTTTTGGGTTTTTTTTTTGGTCAGGAAAAGGCAGGAAGGTTCCAGATGACTGAACAAAAACTCTCCAAGATATATCTAAGCTTACAATTTAGGAATAGAGAAAAGTTGTATACTCTGTACCACCCTCAATCATCAGGGAAAATAGAAAGAATGAATCAAAGTCTTAAAGACATCAAAGATTTGTGCAGATATTAAAATGGCCAAATATAGCTGTTGCTTTAATGCACAGGAGGTGTGAAGGCCAAATAAATTGAGATTGACCCAGCAGAAGTGTTATGTGGCAGAAATATTCAAATTCTGAACACAATCTTGGCTGCACAAACATTCCAGTTTGTTGCCTTTTTTTTTAAATGATTTATATTCCTGGAGAGACCCTGAGATACACGTTTGTTAAATACACCCAGATTTCATTCTCCAAGGAGATAAAAAAGAAATATATTTGCAGAAGGGCTCTAGAGGAAAGGACCAGGGGTGAGTGTCAGCTGGATCTGTGCATTGCCCAGGGTCCAGGGGTTGCTGTCAGAGCATTTAAAGACATTTATTTTGTGGAGTAAGTGCCTCCATGCTTGCACTTTTTGAAAATCTTGCTCATTTCACAGTTTCAGGATATGCAGGAATTTAATCTAGTCTTAAAAAGCCTCAATTATTTGCTGTCTTGGCCCCAGCCAGGACTACCTCATTAAAGAGTGTCATGACCAAGGACTTTTCAACCTGCCTTTTAAGTTCTACTTGGCATTCTGAAGCTGTGTTTCCAGCTTTGATCCTATAAAACACTATTTTTCGGTCTTTTTCAGTTTCTGGATCCCTTAAATTTTTTTTTCAGTGCCGTTCTGGTGCCTTTACAATGAATTGCAGTCTGTTGTCAAGACAGCCATTATCCTAAATGTCTGCGTTTTCTAAGCACTTCTGGTAAGCAATACTACGCTAAATGACCTGGGGGTTTTGTTTGTTTATTTGGTTTTTTTTCATCAAAGAATATTCTGTGCTGCTTAAAAGAAACTTTTTCAAGCTCTTGAATGCTTTATTTTGCTGCAGGTATCAGCAGTTGCAGTTTCTTGTGTCTGGTAGATTCTTCAGGAAAAGGCGCAAAATGTGTTTTTTGCTGCTTTTTCAAGTCTTTTGACTGTCACATTAGGTTATTCATGTGCTAGAGTGTGACAAGATAGGGAATCCCTGTCACAACCACCTGCAATCTTGTGGTTTGTAAAGCTGTTCTGGTGGTCCCCTTTCTGCACCGTATTGGAAGATTTTCTGAAATGAGCCTGGCATTAACCTTCTCATTACCATAGCAGATGTAGTGCTCAGACACTGTTAAATGAATCCTGCAGAGAATTTTAACCTGTGAAATCTCTTTGCCTTCGTAAATAATGCTTATATGATTAATTTGAAGATGGCAACATTAGTGGAATTTCCCAAATTCATCTTCCAAGTTGGGGTTTAGGGAAGTCTGTTTTCCCCTCAAAATGAGGCAAGACAAAGCAAGGGGAAAGAGGAATGTGCTCCTTCAGTTAAGCTTTATTCATGTAGTGACAGGATTGAACCCATATATCTGAATAGCTCTGCAATGATAAGACATTTGGGGTTTTTTTTCCAAGCAAATGCAAAGCATTTCACCCTGCACGCAGCTAAATATAAATTGTGTCATTACTAGCAGTTTTTCCATATATGGGCTCTTCTTTTTCACTTGTCATTGCAGGCTGCACTGGGAAAGCCATGTTGGAGGAACTGCATGTGGTTGGTTTGCTTGACCTAGGCAGTTAGGATCCTTATGTTCTCCTGTGTCCTTTTGTTCTCCTTTATCTCACCTGGAAGTGTGGTGGCCATCGCCAGGAGGAGATGGCAATGCAGCACAGCATCTCCTCCACGTCTCTGCTTTTTTTGTGGACCTGCCTGGGTCTCTCCCCCACAGCTGCTCAGCAGTCCCAGGCAGTTTTAGCATCAAATAGCAAGAGCAGAGGCTGTGGCAGGAAATGTGAGACAAGGACCAGCCGTGTGCGTCTCATCAGAGAGGTGCTTCAGGCATAGCAGACCTGCTGCAAGGAGGCTCCCAGGTTTGTCTTTGTGTATCAGAGTGGATATCAGTAGAGGTTTTCCTTTTCTCAGCCCTGTTCCTATGCCCCCAACACAACGAAGTCCTCACTGTGTATGCAGGATCTTGGACATTCCTTCCATCTCTTGGCAAGAGCAAGCTGCAATATCCATGGATGCTCTGAAGAAGAGAGTGCATCCTATTGGCCTCTGTACCAGGCCTGGGCATCCCAGGAGCTCCAGAAATCCTGTCCTGACTCTTGCAAATTTCGGACTGTGCCTTCCCCAGAGCTACTACAGGATGGAGAAAACCACATGTACCTTGTCCATAATTAGGTCTGGAGCCTTTCTGTAGCAGTTTCTGGTCTCAGCATGTTTCTGCAACATCCCTTTTTTTAATCTGTGGGTTTCTTTAAATGACCCTGTCATGGAGATATCATTTGTAGTTGAGGCTCTGACATTAGCATTTGGGGTTTTTTTTTTGCTTGCTATCACTATTGCTGTGATCAAGAAAGATCTTGGAGATAAACATAGCTCTCTGGCTAGCTTAATGTACACAAACAAAGAGTTCATATGAATATAAATCTTCATCAGTCTCTGGGGTCCTGCTGCCCCACATAGAAGCATCTCTCAGGCGTGTGCCCTGTTCCTGCCTTGTGGCTGCACAGTCAAACTCTCCCGTGAGCCACTCAAAGCCCATTTTAAAAAAATGTCTCATGCATGAATTGCTGTAGGTGTGGATAGGACTGGTGAGCTGACCAGGAGATATTTTTGTCTTCGCTCAACTCTGAGCCCTGTTCCCACACTTGCAGCTCTCTTTGAGCTGTGGGACCTTGCAGAGCCTCTGTGGCTGCAAACCTCTCCCTCTTCGAGCACTGTCCATTCCCAGGTGTCCCTGCCCTGGCAGCCTGTGGTGGATCCATGGCCATGCTGCTCCACCACAGGGGATGGATGGAGAGAAGGGCCACTGCAGCTGTGCATTGCTGAAGCTGCAGGCTTATTTTCTCTTTGCATGTGTTGAGTTTCTGAATTTAGCTCTGTTGGGTGCCTCCAAGTGAAGCTGGACCTGTGTGTTTCCCCAGTGAGCACTGACACACATTAATGACAGTAAAAATAGGTGTGCTGCCTATGCTTACCAGCCTGTGGAAAGGGAGATGTGCAGAGTTGATATGTACAGATGTCTCTGTAATATTTCACAGGTTATTTCCTGCTTTACTTGCTAGCTCAGGTTTTCCATCTCCCATGCTCCATCAAGGCCTCATGCCATGTATGGAATGAATCTCCATTCTCCTTTCATGAAGCCTTCAGCCTGAAGGGGCAAAATGACCCTGTGAACTTGCAGCTCACCAAGTAAAAATCTTTCAGTTCACCTTCCAACTACAAATTCTTGTTGGTTTTTTTAATTTGGTCCTTCCTCCCTCCTTTTTTCTACTTGTAATTTCTGTTATGCCTTACAAGGTGTTTTTTATCTGCAGTAATCACACAAAATTCTGTGTTTTTATATAAAAAGGGGAACTGAATTCTCTGCCTAGCCAAGGGTGTTGTAAGCACTCATTAGCCAATGCTAGAAATTAATGCCAGATCTCATCTAACAGTTTAATTATATGTGAAATTTGAGAGGGTTGCTCTTAAAAGAGGCTGCTGATTGATGACAACACAGATTGTGTGTGCTGTTATCTTTATCCTGGCTGTGATTCCTTTTGGTTTTTTTTTGGTTTTTTTTTTTTTTTTTTTCCTAGGGGGGGGGGGAGGGGCAGGAA
>VZRL01002662.1:342047-385405 GCA_013397895.1 Origma solitaria | reverse complement strand
TTTTTTTTTTTTTTTTAGCTAGTGAGGATGTGAGGGACAGAAGAAGCCTAATGGGACTTCATATACTGCGTGATGTATGGGGCACTTGCAGTCAGGAATATTGAACTTATAAATGTACTCATTTGCCCTGGAGTCACTGAGAGGGAGACGAAATACAGGACACTGCAATGTCACAGTCATGCAGAGTCACTTCTGTAACAACAGAGCGGCAGCAGAAAGGCCGTAATTTTCTTGGATTTTACTGCGAATGTGTAAATGGGCCCTGCTCTCATTGGCTGGAAGAGAAGCTGAACTCTTGCTGGAGCAGTCTTTATGCAGACCCCTTTTGCATCTTGTTTTTCTGAGATTCTGAACATTTTGGGTTTTGAGGTGACCCTGCACATGCTATCTGTTCTGTCTCGTGTCTCCACCACAGCACTGCAACCCTAAGCTCTACCAGCTTGCCCTTCAAGCATGAAGGTGAAATGAATTTGAATGTGCACATCTGAGGCAGATGGTTAGTCCCAGTCTTGCAG
The DNA here is from genome assembly GCA_013397895.1 of Origma solitaria. Classification (NCBI taxonomy): domain Eukaryota; kingdom Metazoa; phylum Chordata; class Aves; order Passeriformes; family Acanthizidae; genus Origma; species Origma solitaria. The sequence goes on along the minus strand of VZRL01002662.1, from coordinate 384,890 downwards.
TGGTATTTGAGAGAGATTTTCTTCATGTTATTTCAACAGCACAGAAGGAAATGAAAGTGTTTCTTACTGTAAATACTTTTTTCCTCTCTCCCTTCCTCTGCACTGCTGTGAGTGTCTGAAGACTCACTTCACTGCTTTTCTCAGAGAAGTCTATTTCTGTCTCATCTTAGATCAATTTAAGCCTGTCCTATGCACATATGATAAAGACAGCATATTGCTGTGATAGCCTCGAACAAACTTGTAAGTTTGGGACACTGGGAGCAGGAGGTGAGATGTAATTGTCATTGATAAGAAGTCAGAGGGGCCAAACCGTTGGCTGAAATGTGGAATATGAAATCAATGATAGCCAGATTGTTTGAAAAATAGTGCAGACCACAACACAAGGGGTTTACCCATTTCTCAGAAAGGTGTGCGTATACATGAATCCACTGTGTGGAGCTTCCTTAAGGGCTTGTGTCTATGTCTGTGTCCAGAGAAGCATAAGTGTAGGTTCCCAGCTGCATCCTGATCACAGCTCTTGTAGTTATTCCCCAGCACATGTGCTAAGCATCTGTAAGAATCCAGATGTTGGCTCTAATGCTATAGCAGTTTACTTCCTCCAGTGGGCAAGACAGTTCCTGCTGGGTTGTTTGTGCAACCCACCTCGGCACCCAGTGCAACACCCAGTGTGCTTTAAGCCATCTCAAAGAGTGCAAAGTATGCAAACCTATGTGGCCCTAGAGATAACTGGTTCACAGTGTTTCTCCGGGGCTGGCTTTTCAGTCTCATCTCTGAGATCTGCGCTCCAAACAGAGCTGGGATGGCTTTTGGGCTGCATTTGGTTTAGTTTTGCAATACAACTTAACTTCCCATAAGGTTTACTCTGCCTGGGGTGGCTGTCTGGAGCCTTTCCTGCATGGCAGGTACCACTCAGTCACTAAAAGAGCCTGGCAAAGTTCACATTGGCAACACAGCCTTCGAGAACAGAGGGAGAGCCTTGTCCCACACCTCCTTCATGCTGGTGAGATGTCAAGGAGTGAACAATTTTAGTGTTTCAGAAAATCAGCTGGTTTGCTTGTGCAGTGCTTTATCTGGCTGGACTGATTTCTGCTCCCTGGGCGGGGATGCTGCATTTTGATAAACTAGAAAAGGATGAAAGAAGTGTTTGCCTTTGCCTGCTCTTGGCGTTAGCATCTTCCTAAATGGCGTGAGCTGACCAGGAGATATTTTTGTCTCCCCTCGCCTCCCAGCCCTATTCTCACACTCGGAGCTGCATTTGAGCTGCAGGACTTTGCAGAGCACACTGTGGCTTGCATTGGCTCAGCCTGAGTTCAGTCACCCAAAACCTTGCAGGTCTATTTTGAAACATCATTCAATCTGTCCACTATGGAGTTTCTTTTCTTTTTTTTCCGCTCTTGCTTCTGACATCATTTCCCGAACACTATATTCACTGAGCTCTGTAGCCAGATCGTCTCCTCAACATATGATGCAAGGAGCTCTTTAAAATGGATTTCATCTCTCCTTTTACTCTGCTCTGCTTGCTGGTGATAATAACTGTTACTCAAGGTAAGTAGGATTTTTCTTTATGGGGTTGGCACAGATTTGCCTAGATGAGCAGACACCTTAATTTTGCTCCAAGATCTTTTAAGGACACTACCAGGTTTGGGGTGACATCAAATAGTGTAGCTGCTAATGCATGAAAAGGGAAGTCAGACCAAAGCAAGACAGATTATTTTCTAGTAAATGAACGATAACTAACAATATTGTACTTTCTGAGTGTCCTGCGTCAGTAGCAGCATTTCAGCGGGGAATGTAATGTCCTTGTACGCAGAGTGCTGGCTGGAGAGCAACATGGTCCAGCTCCCAACACTCGGTGTGACCTTAGCTTAGTCCCCAAGCTGCTGTCACCCTGCCATTTACCCATCTCTGATTTCCACACAGCAACTTAATAATATGCAAGGGTACTGTTCAAGTTAAAACTGCCACCTCACTCTTTGGTTAAAAGCAGCTGTGCACCTGCAGCTGTTGTTTCTGCTACCCTCTGTACAAGATCCATGGCATTCATTCCCCAAGGATCTTTCTTTGCACAGTCTCTCATCTCTGATGGGGGGTGATAGGTGGTCATGTTAAATTTGTGGAGAGAATAGACCAGCTGTTCATCCTTCTGTTTCCGTGTGTGCACGCCATTCCCATGTTATTGAGGTGGGGGATGTTGGACCTTATGGAAGGTGTCCCACTCCTCTGATTTTCAATCACTGGTGATCCAGCCTGTCACTAGGGTTGGGTCTGTCCCTGTTTTTCTCACCTGGGCATTTTCCTTCCTGGGAGGCAGCCAAGAGGGGATGGATGGACACAACAATCTTGCTTTCCCTTCAGGCTCTGCCATCCGGACTGATGTGCTCCACGGCAGCTCAGCAGTCTTTTCTTTGGAAATCCAAAGCCTGCAGAACCTCACCAGCATGAGCAAGGAGGATAAGAAATGCTCTACAGCTGTCTTAAATGATACTTTGTTGGCCAAGTGTGGCACTTCTGCCAGTAGATGCCTGAATTTGGAGAACGGCTCCCTAGTGCTGAGGAGTGTGGAGAAAGGCGATGAAGGAAAATATGAATTTGTTTTTCAGAACACCACCAAAATTTTTACACTGCAAGTATTAGGTAAGTTACCTTCTTAGCAGCAAATACCTTTTGAACCTGTGAGCCTGGTTGGAAGCCTGGTGCCTTGAAATTCTTCTTAAGAATTTGCTTGAGCTTGCAGGAGGTATAGGTGCCTCTGGGAACCATGCCAATCTCCCTCCTGTCCCCTGTGGCCTCAGAATTCCTGCTCCCTTTTACATGCCCGCTCAGCCATCTGCGGGGTGCGAAAACAGAAACAAAGTCACTTCTATACAGGATCCAGATCATTGCTTGGGTTAATATGGAGACGGCTTAGGAGGGTTTGTCCTGCTGAGCAGTGCTCCAGGCAGACAGAGACCATTGCTCTGGTCCTCATCACCACCGTTCCTTTTGCAGGGCTTTCACTTACACAGGCTTCTAAGATAAATTGAAGCGTACGAAACTGTAATGAAAATGTCTGAGCAAAGTGGTCTCAGTGAAGACAAATGAACCCTTACACCTTTTGGGTGCAAACAGGCGGAACTGCTGTGCAGAGTAGGTCAAAGATGTGACTCCTTGGTATGAAGAACAGGGACTTAGACTGGAAGTAGTCAAAGACTGCAGAAGTGTCCTGGGTTTAACCTCCATTTCAGTGGATTTGCTTCAGGAACTTTTTCCTCCTCCTTATGTTCTGTTGTCACACATAAGGGAGGGAAAAGCTTTCATAGCCAACATGTTCCTGGAGGCAGCGAATTTTAACTGAAGATGATGTCCTAGTGTAAGAAAGTGATTTTTGAACTTATTTCCATGGATGGATGTTCTCAATGTTACTCCTGCTCTCATAAAACCATACCAGTTCTCTATCTACTTTGTATTTGCAAAGTGGCAAATGTAGGAGATAGGTGTGTTCCTTGTAGTAGACTGAAAGAGATAAATTCAGGGAAATGTAGTAAGGGCAATGATTCACTGATTAATTTTAAAACGTGCTAGTCTAGATATCCCATCTAACTGCAGGTGTTTTGTTTGGTACCCATGTTGGCCATGATTTGCAACCTGTTCCTCTCTAAAATGGAAGAAGAGGCAGAGTGACAGAAGAAGTACAAACCCCTGGTGGAGGAGAGGTCTGAGTCTCCTCCAAAGCCACAATTATCTGCTGATTACAGAGGAAGGCTGTGGCTGGCAGATGCTTTGGATGTTTCCACCGTCCTTTTGGACCAGGGGCTTTTATTTTTCGGTTTTTTCAGTGTCAGTAAGGAAAATGAAGAGATGCCAGGGTTTTGTGGCATTCCCAAAACAGGGGCCAAGAGTCATTAGCAGGGTTGGGGTGGGCACTGTTAAGCATTCCAGGGCAGAGTGAAGACACTGAAGAGTCCGGTTACTTGTTTCTCTGCTCCCTCGTGTAAGGAAAGCTTCTGTCCAGCTCGTGTTTACTGCTGAGGCCTCTCCTCACCTCTCTCTTTCCTCCCTGTTCCCAATGCCCCATGCTGCATGTGACCAGAGCCAGCCATGGGAATCCAGTGCTTCCCTGATGGAACTGCAGAGTTGTCCTGCAACGTGACCAGCAACGAGACCCTGGTCTTTCGATGGCTGCTGAATGGCACCTACCTGAAAGCCAAGGGGGCTTGCATTACTGGTGATGGGAAGAAGGTTCACCTGGACAAAACTGAGCCTGGCGAGTTTGTATGTGAAGTTTTGAATGGGAGCAGTGCCACGAGGACCAGGCCCATCACACTGTCTTGCAGTTATGGTGAGTAACAGCATCTCCAGAAAATCTTCTTCTGCTCTGTTGCAGCAGCAAACTGAGGAGTTGTTGGTGTCCTCAAAATACCAAACTCTTCTGTCCTCTGGCAGCTGCCGTCCAGAGTTACCACATCCTGCCTTTAGAAAGTGACCCCTTGATTTGCTTCTCCCTCTGTGTCTTGGACTGACACAGCCTAAAACCACAGATGGGATGCAAGGTTGTTGAGGAGATCCTTTTACTCAGCTCTGCTGCAAGGATGGATCTCCATCTGTCTGTTTTCCCACATTTTGGTGATGGAGATTTGCACCCTCCTGTGCACCGATCCTCTATGCTGCTTTAGAAACCCAGGCTGCTTCCTCCTCTGACATGCATCCATGACCCAGCTGCTTTCCAGTTTCTGTGCATCCCCATAAAAACACCCCCCTAGTTCAGCCCTGTTGCTGCTGGACTTGGTTAAGGTGTTTTGCCTTGTCTCTTCTCCCCCTTTTCTAGGCCAGAAGCAAAAAAGGTTTACTGATCAATACAAATGTCTCTCCATCAGCCCCATACCATCAGAAGTGGTTAAAGACACAAGTCATTTACTTATTGAATGCAGGGTTTTATTCCCCTCCGTATCCTTGTTCAGACACATAACTCTGTGAGAAGGCTGGGACTTTATCAATATGCAAACTATTCATAAATGCTGAGTATTCTGCTTGAATGAGGCCAGAGTTTAATGAGACAGAAAATCTGGATCCTTGGGTATCATTTAATTTGCACCTCCAGTAGTGAAGGTTCTTCTACTCTCTGGCAGCAAAGACGATTATCAAAGCTACAGGCATAATTTAACCATAAGGTTTTTGACTAATATAGCTGTAATTAAATTAATCACCTTACCTACTAGAGAAACTGTAATAGCACTTAATATTATAGAAATTGTCTGGGACACTCCAGCTCCATGGCAGATACTGTCTGTTTTTCTGTGTTTGGCATGCAGTTGGTGTGAAAGCAAACTTCCTGACCTAAACCTGTGTCCAGTGTGGTGGCATTCAGCAGAAATGCTGTGGGCTGTCTGTGCCTGGTCTCGTTGACACCGCTGGCCAATCTGTGCAAATTTGGCTTTTGTGGTTTTGGAGCAGTGATCTGAATTTTGTCCAGTTAAATTGGTTGCAAGCTGTTCAGTGTAGTCAGACCCAAGTTGGCTGAGGCACTGGGGAACGAGGATGTGAACATCCATGAGCTGTTCATTGTAGCCCTGTGATACATCACACGAGTGCTGACAGATTCCATGGTTGATCCTGGGTGGCTGCCCAGTCCCCTGGATGCAATATCTGTTCCACATTTCCTCTTGGAAAACTCATGAGGGAATTTAGTGATATCTCTGCTGGGATGGACACACACATTGGAAGGGTCTGAGAGAGGAAGCGGCAGTGATTCCACTTTTTAGTCGCCAAATGCAACCACATTTGTAAAAAGTGAATTAAAGCAATTCTGAATACCAGTAAAATGAATTGAAGAGGGAAATGGGTTCATTTAAATTAATTGAAGATTAAGTTATTATTTTTGTGGGTTATTATTTGCTCTAGGCAAAGGGCTGAATTTAGTTTTTCCGCTGTAGGTATAAGATCCATGTAGAAACATCCATCTGGGCAACCTATTTGCTGACGAAATGAATTTTGAATAATCGTTACCAAAAAACAATTTGGCAGAAATGCCGTAAACTTTCCAGGCACCAAAGGGCTCTGAACATGCAGGATCTAATGCGGAGGATTCAGAAGTTAAGAAGTCAACATATACAAAAGACTTTTATTGATAATTACTTGTTTACTGCTTATACTTCTTATTTTTAACACGGTATTTTATCTCAAAAAAACCTTTTTTAAAAGTGGCAAATTTTTAGGAAAAAACATTCAGGAAAAAAATTTCCAACTTATATTTATACCTTTGGCAATATTCTCTAAGCTTTCATCAACAAAAATAATTAGAGAAATTATTTCTGAGTTGCTAAAAATTTGTAATTTTGAATATGGGTTTTTTTGAGCTTGATAACTGTTCTTAAAAAGACTGGAACAAACACCCTGAAAATACCATGAGCACCTGTGTGTTTTTACTGTTGTTTTTACTGTCCTTGTGAGTAGGTGGAGTATGATGGTGTGTAGTATATCCTGGAACATTTGAAATCCTTCCTGGCCTCTGGAGATATGGAGCAATGAGTGCTTTTGAGGGCTTGAAAATAATCTCCAGATGAGCCTGTTGGTTGCTGCAGTGCACTGCTGTGCTGTGCAGCCATGTGTGCTGCTAAAAAGGAGTTAAATGATTCAGAAAGGGCTGGCATAGGCTTACCTAAGGAGTTTCAAGGAATTTATATTATAGTTCAAGTGGTATGGGGTTTTTGCACGTGGGAAGAAGAGTTTTCCTAGTGGCTGCCCCAGGTTGGAGCAAATTGTCTCAGTGAAGGAGCAAGGCTGGATGTGTCTCTCTTGTGCAAGTCTGTGATGCCCTCTACCAGCTGCCTGCTCAGCAGCAGCGAGCGTGCGGGTCTGCCCCGTCAGAGCAGCCCTGAGCAAGGGCTGCTGAGCTGGGCAATAATTACCACTGCCTTGTGCTGCCCTTCTGCTCAGCCATCTGCAGCCCTCGCTCCTGCTGCGTGTTCCGCGTGCTCCCTCCTGGGCAGGGGAACGGAGAGGAATCCTTCCCGAGCAGCAGCGGAGATGGGGAAGGATTTTTCTCATACAGCTCTGGTTTGAGTGGGCAAAGTCTTTAGTGCCTGAGGAAGTGTAGGCTCTGATCAGGCTTGCTCTGAGGTTGGCACAGGTATTACATGACTGTCCTAAGCAGATTCTCTGATACCAGCTCTGAGGGTAGACTCTGCAGCTTTTCCTTCAGCAGGAAATGCTTCCTTAGGTCTCCCTCCTCAGCTGCCTGTTTTCATACAACTTGTTGAAATGTAGTATCTTTCAAACCACCTTCCATGCTAAATTTGATTAAAAGTTACAAATTAGCTTAGATGTCCGTGGTCAGAGCAGGCAGAAATGAATGCACTCAGTTTAGGCACACAGGCCTCTTCTCTTGATGAAAAATTCCATGCCATAATTAAAGGATGTGACATAAATCACAAAGTGCCACTATTCAGAGTATCAGCTGCCCTGATCCAATCTGTAGCAACAGTGACATCCACAAGCTCTAATCTGGCTGCAGGGTTTCTCCCACTGGGAGAAAGAAGCTTGTCCACCATGGTACCTAACAATGCTCTGTCCTTCTTGCAGACCTGCTGCAGTACCCGGGGTTCATTTACATCCTGGCAGGGTGTGCAGCCGGTGTGCTTATCCTGGTGGTGGCTTTGCCTGCAGCCATATGTTGCTGCATGAAGAGGAGACACAAGTTCATCCCGGTGCCTTCAGGTGAGTGGAGAATGCTGTGACTGCCCTGGGATGAGGCTTGGGGAGGACTGTGTTTGTGCAGGCTGGGGTTGACATGGCCTTAGAGTAACCTGGTCTCAGCTGGGTGGCTGCTTGTCCTCCAGCCTGTCCTCCCTTGACCTGGTGCAGCAGAAATCTGCTTCCTGATAGACAGCTCTTTATGGCCAGCAGGGTCTTGAATTAAACCTCACTTTTCCTTTATTCACCTCACACTTGTGCCTCACCGTGTACTTCTGGCCAGAAAAAAAACCCCGCAGCAAAACCTTTTCTCTGGACAATAAAATTGAGCCGCATTCAGGTGTGATCCCAGAATGACCTGAAGGTTTCTGACGGCAGTCCTCTGTCAGCACCAGTCCCTGAGTGCAATCTGCCTGTGCCACCTCAAGCTGTGATCCTGCCAGCATGGCCAGGCTGGTCTGTGGCAGGTTGGCAGGGACCCTCCGTTCTCGGCATCTGTCTGCTCTGGGAAGAAAGCCAGCACTGTGTGAGGAGGGGACACAAACACATATTGGGGGTCTGGCCTTGCAGCCGACCTGCTGAGGCTGGGGGAGTGGGAGGCCTCTTCTTTCAAGTCTCTGGTTTTGGTTTTACAGAGGAGGAGAAGGATGACGGATTAACAATGTCGGTGGTGTCCAGCGAAGGCATGAAGAGCCCCCCAAATGGAGACCGTGTGGAGGCTCAAGCTGCCCAAACTGACCGTCCTCCGAAGCCTGGTGAGGACGGTCTGAAGCTGGACTGATCCCTTGTTTAGGAGGGACACAGCATTTGTGTGTGGCTGGTGGGGGTGCAGGTGACACCTTGCCCAGGTGACACCTTGCCCAGGTGACAGGAGTTGCAGCAGGTCATCTTTTAGTACCTTACTCATCCCTGAGAAGCAGAGGCAGCCATCCCACAAGCATCCCACAGAGAGTACTGCCAGCAGGCTGCAGGCTGTCTGTTCCAGTATCTCCTGTGCTAAAACACATACCTCAAAAACAGCAACCTCCCCCCCACCAAACTCAGCAGTTTTCTTCCCATTTTCTCACCCCTCTCCCCTTCTCATCAGTAACATTTTATAAAAATTAGCATTGTTTTTGTAAGCAGTCATCTTCAGGACAGCATGAACCAATATGCTGAGCTGTAAACACAGCTAAATCCCATCAAAGCCAGAGGCTTGTGTACTTCCTTAAATTGAGACTAAAGTGGGAGTATGGTCACATTTTAAATTCTTCAAAGAAATCAAGCATAAACCCCCAAAGCTTTAGCACAATATGGTCAAGAGAGTGTGGTGATGAAAACCCTTCAGAAATCTCCTATTCTGTAAGTGCTTAATATTAATACTCCACTTTTTGCAGTATGTTTCCCTCGGCTTTGTTTCCCAGACACAAATGCTGGCAACACCGTGCCTAGTAATGCACCATCATCAGCTGAAGTAGGTTTAGCAGAGACATCATGAACTGGAGCAGCATTACATAGGTCATAGCCTGGTCTCAGCGTGGCTGTCTCCATTTCTGATGTCCTTCACTGTACCGTGCACAGCCTCCTATAGCTCAGCTTTATGTCTAACCTTGGATGCTCTTTGCTCTGCTTTCAAAATATGAAATGCTGCTCATGAACATAGAGCAAGAAAGAGAAAAAAAAGTCTTTTAGGTCATTGTTTAATATTAATATACTTCAAGTATAGAGCTTTCAATAAAAAATTCACACATTATAAGTTTGACTAAAAAAGTAGCCCATATTTAAATTTTTTACAGTTAAGTAAAACACAGAGGTGCATGTGGAAAGTAGATGAGAACATACTAAATGTGTGCTGTCAGCTTTAATTATTCAGATGTAAGTGGATAGATTTGGCTTTAGTATTTCGGTACTAAAGATTTGGTGCTAACAATACTGAAGCGTTTTGGTACTAAGAGGCCTGGCAGCTTCAGTACCAAAATGCCTAAAGGCATGATGGATAGAAAAGTGAAATTTGACTTGCAGATGCCTGGGGCAAGGGGTCTGAGTGGATTATGCAGCCTGCAGCACTAGGGGCCAGAGGGAGAATTTCCACAAGGGTGAGCCATAGCGTGGGCACTTACACACCATTTCTCCTTTTTCCAGATGCTGCCCAGGCTACTCAAGGCATTGAGCCCCAACCACTGGCAGAAGAAAACTTACCAGTGCAGATGGAAGCTGAGGAAATGCCGGGTCCTGAGGCCATAGTTGATATGGAAAGCCAGGAAGATGCCTCAGACTGTTTCCCGGATCCAACTGATGATTGATCTGACACGCTTGCTGTTCCACCCTGAAGCCTGTGACACTTGTCCTTTGCATCCCATAATCTCATTGTGTGTAAGAATTGGTCTGGAAAATTTTAGCAGGGAAAAGACATGAGGTGTCAGACCTTCTAACCTCATTTAAAAAGAAAAAAGAAAACAAAGAAAAGCACACACGTGGCTTCAAGGCCTCACTGCCGTGGGCTGACAGGTTCACTAACAAACAAAACCAGGCAGCTCTTTGATGCTTTTCCTGATAACAGAGCTGCAGCTAAACCGAGGAGCCCCAGGGGACAGTCCGGAATGAGACAGGCGGCTCCTCCTGCTCCCTGCCCTCCCCATGCCTTGCCATGTCTTTGCCAGCCAGGGGCAAGCACTACAGGCAAGTTGAGGTGGCCTGCCAGTCCCAGGCAGAAACTAAGGACCTGCCAGAAATTTCCTGAGAAAGCCTCTTCTTGGGAGATTTCGGGGCATTTTTTCCTGCCAAAGGAACTCAAAGGAGGTCTCAGCTCGGTATCTGCTGTGCCGGCTGCTTGTCTGAGTGGCTCCTCTGAGCTCCAGAACCCTGTGATTTGGCCCTCACCTCTTGCTGCCTGGAGCAGGAGCAGTGCTGGGGGCTGCAGACCCGGGGCGATGCTGGCTTTGCTCACCTCTTGGTGCCCCGAATGACAGAGGGTACAGGTAATCTCTCACCAGAACCTGACTGCTCAGGCTGCCCCTGAGCTAAGCCAGCACTGCCACTCGCTCGCTTGCCTGCAGCAGGAGGGGGCCTGGGGCTTGGGGGTGCAATTTTGGCAGAAACGTTGATTTTAATTCTGAGATTTGTTTATCAGTGCAAGTGTTAGTTCCTTTAGTGTAATGGTTTAGCTACTGCAAGCTGATGAAGCTGGCCATCTGCCTGTGCACGTAGGCTTATTCAGGGCTGTGTTATTTGCACAGACAGCAGCAATTTATAGAATCTCTTAGGTAAGTCTCGCTGCTACGCATGTCCTGTTCTGCTCAGGGGAGCTGTGCCTGTGGAGCAGCTGGGGTAGACCTGCAGGGAAGGATGTGGTGAGGAGAGAGCAGGGATTCTGTCCCAGGCAAAGGTGGCAGGGGCTGCAGGGCTGTCAGGCTGCAGGGAGTGCTGAAGGATGTGCTGCAAGAGTAAGGTATTTATTGTATAAGACAATTTTAGTAGTCAGAGTGAGGTGTTAAATTGGTTGTTGGTGTTAAATTAGCCTGCTGGGCTAGAAAGGCATGGTAGAATAAAAGCAGAGGTGGTACAGATTGGGACCAAAAGGGATGAGGAGGAGTGCACTGCATTCCTCTCCTCCCTTGTCATTTTGTCCCTGGTTTATATTGTGTTGACATTGTGAATCCCTTGAAATGGATTTAAGATATGCCTGGTAAATGCCATCCAATGAGGGCTGTGAGCACCCCAGCAGAATGTAAATGAAACAGAAGGCTTCTCTCCCAGGTGAGGGAGCTGCTGGGATGGCTGCACGCTTACCTGGGAGTCCTTCATCTCTGTGTGCTTGCCAAGGCTCTGCATCAGTGACGCCCAGCCATAGGTGATTGTTCTCGTTGTTTCCTTGTCCTGTGACTCTCTTTAGATGATTTTCGGATCTTGTGTGCTGTGTTGGTGGTGATTCAGCCTGTCTCTGCTTTTCAAGGCTGCCATAGGAAGCAGATTTTCCACGCTAAGAGGGAGGTGATAATTCTTTTCCTTACGGTGCTGTTCTAACTCCCTTCAGTACAAACATTCCTCAAAGGCTGTGAGTTGAATGACAAAAAAGTGACACAGAGTGCTTGGGGTGGCAGCACAGAAGCAGCAATGCTGGGTGAACTGTGTCACCAGACCAGTGTCACCAAAATGGGGGGACACAGTCAGCTTTGCTTCACTACTGCACTTTCGGGCAGGGGCAGGCAGGGGACAGTCGACTCCAGCACATGCTTCAAAGGCTGAACTGTGCTCTGAGCTGCTCTGGAGAAGATGGCAGTGCTGAGGGTGAGAGAGCTGGGCCAGCCTTGTCGTCCTGGGCTGGTGTATCCCAGCTCCAGCTTGTCCTAGTGCTGTCTTCCTGCTGTCAGCCCTGGGAGGGCTGAGGGTGCCCAGCAGCTATGAACACCACCACTATTGTAATCCCAGTCCTGGAAGAATTTTTCCCTTTGAGATGGGAGTCTGAGATGCGAGAGGTCTTTGAGAGACAGATTGGTCCATGGTTGGTTTTCTGTCCTTTACCACTGAAAGTGCCATTCAGCAAAGGGCAAAAGTTTCTGTTGCTGTGAGGTTGGGAGAGACATGATGCAGCCTGTGCTCTTCCTTTAACTGTATGTGTTCATGCCCAGCTGTTCTTTTTTGGTGGGTTTTTTTCCCCCTTTTTCCCTGCAATGATTTTATTTCAAATAAAAAGATCTGTTTTCTACCTTGTTTTGGAAATGTTTAGGTTTTGTTGTTTAATAAATGTCTTCTGGTTTTCACTGAATGTACAGGCTTATTTTCAAATTTACATGCAGCCAAATAAAGGAAAGGTGATAACAAGCTGCTACTGGCCAGAGCTCACTTGGGTGGTCAAGGGAACAGAGATCATGTCAGAAAAACTCCCACATTCCAGTAATGAAACATTGCTCTGTTTTCCAACCTCTACTGCAGGATGCTGTGCCTGATGTCACAGGGATTGTGTATGTAGCCCTTGGGGTGCTCCCTTGGAACCCAGCACAGGAGCAGAGGCACCAGGGCCAGAGCCAGCAGTTTGTGGGGAGCTGCAAGACCAGCCCTCCGTCACCCTCAGCTCTACAGAAAAAACAGAGTAGAAGCTGGTGAGTCTGAGAGCAGATAGACAAAACTGATAATGGACAGTTTACAATGGCAAATGAAACATCTGTTGTATGTACTGAAGAGATGTGTGAGCAGTAGTTGTGTGAACTTCTGATAGAAATCTCTGTGTAGCTGAAAGAAAACCTTCTAGATTTTAAGCAAGTACATGGTAAGTTCATGCCACCTCTTATGAATTATTGCAACTCATTTCAAAACAAACAACCAAGAGGTTCATGTGTGACTCAGCTGTAGCGGGCACTGTCATGGATATATGTCTTTAAAACCATTTCCTTAAAATGAACCAACAAATTCTGATGTTGCTGTAAGATCCAAACTGTAGGTATTAGTCCCACCAGGCAGGCAGGAGTGAGATGCCCCACAGATTGCCCACAGGTAGACACACAGAACTGATAACAGAAGGGGCACGAAGGGCAGCATCACCCATTTCTGTCTGAGGTGGAAGCAGAATTCGGCAATGTGTCATCGCAGAAGCTTGGATTAGTATTTGGATACTGCTCGTGCCTTCTGCCAGGCTGCTCAGTGCGTGGGTACAATCAAACCCTGCCTACACCTCACCACCCTGAGCACATACAATGCTCCCCTCTCGTCCTCTGCTGTAGAGCAGGCTGGGAAGAACTATGATCACCCAGTGGGGACCCTGGGACCTTTGGCAACCACAGCATTCTGCATTGGTTTTGTTCACACTAAATGCAGCATTTCCTTTCTGCAAGATTACAAGACTCATCTCTCAGGCAGAGGATGTGGCTGAAGACAGCAAGGGAGTCTTTACTGAGAACCTCGAAGGCCCTAAGCCCTTCTAAATATTTCTACTTTTCCAGCTACAGAATCTTAGAATCATAGAAAGGTTTGGGTTGGAAGCTACCTTAAAGTTCATTTAATTCCAACCCCACTGCGATGGACAGGGGAACATTTCACTAGATCAGGTTGCTCAGAGCCCCATCCAACCTGTGCTTGAACACTTCCAGGGATGGGGCATCCACAGTTTCCGTGGGTAACCTGTGCCAGTGCCTCACCACCCTCATAGTAAAGAATTTGTGAAGAGCCCAGCAGCCTGTGCATGCTGATGGCATCACCGTAACCTTCATGAAGGTATTTCCTGCCTGAAATGGGATTTCAGCCCCAAGCAGCTTCTAGTCCCTGAGGCTCCCCCACGCTCCCATCAACCAAGAGGTCAGGAGGACCCTGAGTTTATAAAATCTTTCATTATGCTTGTGAGTTCATGTACCTGGCACAGCTGTAGTTGCTCATTGTGCCAAACACTAATATAAGGAACATTCCCATCTGCAGAGGTAGAAAACACGGGTGGCCAATGTCAGCTTATTTTTAAATTGATCTATTTCTCTGGTTGCATATTCCATGTCACACTTAGCCAATATCCGTGATAAAATACTGGATGGGTTTTAGTCTAAAATGTGTTTTATAGCTAATATAAATATAGTGACTATTGGAAATTCTATGCAGAATTTTTAAAACTGATGATGGCTACTGATAGTTTTAGTATTGTCTAACACCACAGAAACTAGATGTATTACAGACCAAGAATTACTTGGAGGTAGTTTTCAGCAAATTTTTTGGAATTGCAAATGCAGTACATTAGAGAGAATTATTGTCTACTCCCATACCATATGCAAATGGAATAAAGAAATACAGCTGAATGCCCATTCTCCAGCTGGCATTGCTGTCTCATCTTTGGTTTATACAACTTCCACTTTGAGGGCAAAACAAATTTTCCCAAAACTAAGGAGTGAAGCAGTTTCAAAAGCTTTTTCTTTTTCTTTTTTGTTTCTCTGACACTGAAAAGTCATGTAACAAGATATCTTCAAACAAAAAGAAAAAAAAAAAGAAAGAAAGAAAAAGATGTTGTGATGGTGTTTTTGTCTGCGTGGAGAGAATTGTAGCAATGACATCAACTGCATCACTTGAAGCAAAGAGCACTAAGAGTTTGTGTTGCACTCCTATGAAGGCTTTCAATCAGAGAGCAATAGGCATCAGATTTCTCCTCTGAAACAACAGGCAAACCTATGGCGAGGGAATCTGGGACAGGAGGGTGGGATTCAGAGATGTGTGTGAAGAGACAGTCAACTCAATTCACCTTGAGCCAAACAGAGAAATTGGTGGAGGCTTTACTGAGGGGACACACGGAGCAGGAGCACTGTTGGGTGGGACAGCCTCTGCTGCTGCTGTCTCTGCTGTGTCAGGATGAACTGAGACAGGACAGAGAGAGGAAGGGAATGATGACACAGATTGAGTGATTGCTGCGCAGGATCCAAGGGAAAGAAAGGGCACGGGCTTCATGACTGAGGGTACAGTAGTGGTGAGTAATGGCAGACAGAGATGCTTTTTCTTCCCTTAACTAGGTGGGGAGGCTGCAGGGGTCTCAGGTAAGGTCTGTCCTTCATCCTGCAGACTCTTCAGGCAGTATAAAATGCTGTCCTCTAGAAAGCTGCAGCTGCTGTTGCTTTCTCCTCACGCCTGCTCTCCCTGACATTTGTCATGGATGGTGTTCCCCAGACAGATGTACTCTGCCGGTGGTGGATCACAGCCCCGCTGAGCCCCTCAGGTGATGCTTTGCCTGGGGCTGCAGAGACTCCTTCCTCACTCCTCTCTTTCTCCTGACACATTTGCAGGGCATTTGCTGTTAGTTTTGATAAGCCCAGGACGGGGAGTAAACACAAATTTGAAAGCAGCAAACAGGAAATAACCTTTCTCCTTCTCCCTCTCCTTATTCTAGCCAATCCTTTCCAGCATTTTTATCCCGATGGCACTTTTTGGAATGGGTTTTGCTAGATGAGATGGGAGAAGGGTGATGGGAAGGCAGGAGCCCAGACAGATTTTTAGGTACCCTGAATACAGGTTAGAATGTGCCAGCTCCCTTTCCTTCCTGTGCACAAGCTGGGTCAGGATTTCTCTTGCTGCCATAGGAGGTCACAGTGAAAGATGTGCAACTTCAGCTTCTTTTTGTACATATTTCTGCCCAGCTGTTGAGAGTTTGGGACTCTTTTTCTTCAGATGATTTAGTGTCTGATAAGGAGTTTTGTTTCCCTGCCTTTTGTTGAGAGTTAAATCTTTGTTGTTTGGCCAATTCAAAGACCTGTTTATAGCTTTCTCTAGAGAGCCAGATGTAGATGAAAAGGCCTTTCTTTGCTGGAGAGAAAACCAGTAGGAGTCAACACGGCCATGAATTTTACCTCATCTATCTCAAAAAAACCCTCTCAAAAAACGGCCTCAGCATAAGAGGAGAGTAGATGCCTGTTTTTATACCGAATTACTGATGCTGAAGAGCTTAAAGGAAAATCCAAGGTAACACAAATAACCATGGCAGCTGCAGTTCTAACCCAGTGCATCTTCCCTGTGAGGGCACAAGGCACGCACAGGAACTTTCCATTGAGGCTGCAGTGTAAACTTCCTGCCCTGAAAAGTGCCTGCTGAAGTTCAGCAGATTTTCACTGAGTTGCTGGAAGTGGTGTATGCAGGGAACACGAGACACATGTAATTAACAAAAAAGCTGCTCTTCCATGATGGAAATGTAAAGGGGCGGCTGAAAAGAACGGTGACACCATCTGACTGTCAGGAGTGTAACAGGAGTTGGGCTGCAAGCGCTGCCCTGGTAGAAACACTGTGAAAAGCCACAACTTGCCACCGATGCCCTGGTGTTGACCTGCGTCACACAGAACACCCTGCACCTGCCTTACTGATGTCTTAAAAAGCAGAAATTCTCAGAAATGCAATGACACAGCGCCTTAGCTATTACCCTTCCTGGCAGCCATGGGCCATAAATGTTTAGAAAGATGGGCAGCTTTGTGCCTGTGCTTTCCCCTGCTGTGGAAAAAGCTCTTTGCCAACATTGGTGTGGTTCGTGCTGGTTCCTGTTGGCCCCAGAGCTGAGCCCATCCTGCCACTCTGTTGTCCCTGCACCCTGAGATTGCTACCTGGCAGGACCAGGTGAGGTGATGCATTTAAATGTGGGAACAGACAAACATCAGAGAGGCCAAAACCAAGTTCACAGGGCACAGGAAACTTGTGGGACCAGAGAAGAAGCAGGATAAACTGAGCTGCTACGTCAGGATCCACAAAGAGCAGGAAAGGGCTCATATTTTTGCTGGATCTCATGGCCCCAGACGTACATGGTGCAAAGAGCATCTATGTAAGTGATGTGAAAGACACCAGGACACTTGATCTTGCTTCAGAGTGCAGCAACAAGAGTATGGATGGGTCATTCAGATGTTTCTGAGAAAATTACCTCTTCATTTCTTGGTGGTAAGGACCAGACCTCTTCCTATGTATGTACAGGACCAAATAGCAGGCCTTTTTTTGCTATCACAGGTCCCCTGCCTAAAAAATAAACTACAGACACGTCTAGGATCCACAGTGATGCTCCAGAGAGGCTTATGCAAGGTCTTTTAGGAGAAGGGACATTTTATACCGACATACATGCGTCCCAGGGGCTGCACTAGTAGGAAAAATGCCAACAGTGCCTTGCATTTGAAGTGAAGACTTTCCTCTGTGTGTGGGAACTATAAAAAGGCCATTCAGGGCCACTCCTAGGAATGAATGGACTTCATACTGAAATGTATTATCCAGTTGTTTGTGCTCAGTCTCCTGGATCACTTCTCAGCCTCCCTCCTACCCATTTCCAACTGTCCCTCACTCCTCTCTGAATTTATAAGACTATCATAAAATAAAACATTGTAAAAAACATCAGTTATACATGCATTTGTTAAGCTGATAATTTCTGGGGAGCGACAGAACTTGACCAAAAGATGACTTAGATGGTAGCAACAACTTGTCTTTGGTGAATATATTTCTAGGAACAGCTTTTCTTCTGTTATCCTTCTTGGATAGCTAGTCCGTCTACTCTCTCAATGAAGGGTCATATTGTAGTAAATACAGGTCTTTGTGTATTTACCACTGCTAAGACTGGAAGAGGCTTTTCTGGTCATTTTTCTGGCTTCTTGTATACGACAGATTGATTGCAGCATGCCAGCAAGCCAACACCTTTTGCAGTGGTAGTAATGTCACTGAATTTACTAGAATAAAATGCTGAAAGCCAGGTCCTAAATCTAGGATCGTTATAGATGATGGGAATCATCAGCAAGGTTGAAATGCACCGTCTGCAAGAATAACTGACGGGATGCTGCCATCTGCTCTAGCCCCAGTTGTTGCTGTGAACCACAGATTGTCAGACTGCTCGATCTAAGGGGGTTATGGTCCTTTGGACCAGAAATAAAGTGTGGTTTTTTGTGAGGTTTGGCTGTTGACACATGCTTACAGGTGGAAAAGAAGAAAATGAGTCTGAAGGAGAACACCTGGGGCTAAAGATTTAACAGCATGGAGCTCTGTTGGGGTGGGGTCTTGGGTTATAGAACAGTAAAAGGCCCTTTGCTGTGGGGCTTCTGGGCTCCTGAGGGAAGTGGTCACAACTTGTCTGAACTCAACAAATGTTTGGACAATGCTCTCAGGCACATGGTGTGATTCTTGGGGCTGTCCTGTGCAGGGATAGGAGCTGAAATTGGTGACCTTTGCTGGTCCCTCCCAGCTCAGGATATTCTATGAGTCTATATGGGACTATGGACATCACAAGGGAATCATGTCTCTTCAAATAATCAGCTGAGGACTATTCTGCATGTTTCATGGTCTGAAAACTTTCATTTGCCTTTCTTGAGAAAAGGATAAAAAAATTGTGCAGACAACTCTTTCAGTATTGGTAGTGTGTGTGTGTGAGAGAGAGAGACTATTTCTGGAATATTTCCATTGTGTGCAGGCAGCTCAGTGCTCTCAGTTAGCTCTGAGGCACTGAGCCAGCATCCCTGCCAAACCCTTGACTAATGCACTCTTTTGAGTTAATGATCTTGATATTTGCACCACTTTATTTAGATTGGAGTTTTTCCTTTCATGGCCCTTCATAAGGCAGAATTGAAGAGGAGGCAGTTTGTGTCCTTCATCAGCCAAATGGCTGAAACTCTATATGGGAACCAGCAAATCCCTGGCATTTCATAGCACAGGGGCAACTCCCCTTGCCAGAGCTGCGTCTCCTTCTTCCCTGTTCCAGCCACTGCCCATAATTCCTCCTGTCTTGCAAAAAGCTACAATAAAGGGGAAAGTGCCATCTGGAAGCCCTCAGCTGCCATCCAGGGCAACCCAGACGGAGCCCAGTCTTGCAGGCCAGGGTGCAAACCCAGGAGAGCTCCCAAGAGTAAAGCTACCCTTCCCCAAAGCTTCTCCTTTATGTATTACCCATCTGACATTCCAACCAAGGTACGTTTGCTGTTTTCCTCACACTATGCCTCATTGAAGGCCTGTCTTTTTGAGAAATTTAGAGGTATGAAGACCTTAGGTGATGCTTAGTGCAGGATGTCTGACTCGCCCATGTGCCACCATAAGTGGCAAATACCACTTACGACAACCTAAGTTTCATACCAGAGGAGATGGCACAAACTATCAGATGGACTACAAATCTACTTTTCAGTGAAGAACATGCTAAGTGTATTTGTACTCTTCCTTTTAAGGTAGATCAAATAATAATCTTTATTTCTTCTTCTTTTTTTTTTTTTAATAAGCCTCAGGCATGAATGTTTATTGGCTCATCACTAAGTTGAGAACTTAGAGCTGGGAACAGCTGCATATTGTCTCTTGAGGTGTTGCCTTCAGATGTGGAGGACTCTGGCACCATTACAAGGAAATGTGAGTGTGATACTTACATTCCCTGTGAGGAAACTGTGCACTGTCTTACAAAGAGCAAAAGTGTAAAGGAGCGAGCAAGCCACAAAAGCAAGCAAGTACAGCGCTCTGTGGCTTCTGCAGTGGAAACAATGCCACAGAGAGAGAGCAAAGATGTGCAAAGATACAGCCCACTGCTGTGGTTGTGCTCAGTGCTCTGCCCTCCTGTGTGTCAGAAGATGTGTAGCAACACAATCGGCTAAACAGGGCTTGAGCATCCTTACCTTGATGCTAAGGACAGGCCCAGCACCACCATGCTGGGAGACATCTACTTTTCTTTCAGTGCCCAGGTTTTCTAGCTGGCTTTGTTCAGCGTGGTGGTGTTATTTCCTGTGTGAGGAGAGAGGGTGTCTGCAGCCAGCAGGAGAGTGGGAGAGCACCAATACCTACAGGGAGAACTCTCCTTGTCCTGCCCAGTACAGCTTGGGTTGGTGTCTGGGCTGTGGCTCTCTCTGTGCCTGTCCCTCTGCCACGGAGGGCACCTCTGGCTGCTGCAGGGGCTGCTGTGCCACTGCTCTCTGCTGTAGCTGTTTTCAGGATGTTCATCCCGTGCCACATCTCTGAAGCTACAGGCTGGCTTCCAGAGCTCCTCTGTGGCAGCAGCCCAGAGCTGCTGTGTTTTCCAGAGATACCTTCAGACACCTTCTCTATGCCTTCTCTTGGGGCTTTGCTTGAAGGGAAAACAGAGACATCAGTGCATCAACTTAGAGAGCTTCCTCCCAAGTAACATAAAAAAAAATCCATTCCTTCTTCTAAAATGGTGATCACAGCCCAGTGAGGATTGCAGCATGACATAGTCTTGCCCCTCAAGAGAGGAAGGGTAAAGCTGGCCGAATATTGACATTTCCCCACTTCTTATCTGGCAGGGAGACTGAGGTTAGAGACATGGTCTGCTTTGTCTTTGTCCAGCAGGGTCTTATGGTGCAGGAGGTTTCTGATGCTGGTTAGAAAAGGGGCTGCTTTTGGGATGGACCATGCACATGCCAGGATCTTACAGGGAATTCTTGCTGCAGGTGAGTGATGTGCCCCTTTGCAGGTTTGGATGTGCTTTTGGCCTTTGTTATACAAAATCCCTAAGCAAGTGGATTTTGTGCACATGCACCAAGTATTCAGGAATATCAAGGCCTGGTGTCACTTCTGCGATGCACAGTGAACATGGAACATCAGCTATCGAGCCCTCACCACTTCTCTCAAGTGCTTCACTGCTCACAGTAGGCTCGTTTTTGAACAGACTTTCTGTATCTTTTGGAAGAGGTGTCTTGCTCCTGCCTACCCATTGCTCTAACAGCAAAAAGGATGTTTCATGTGCTGGTCTGCTGCAGCATGAGCACTTTTGGTCTGACTCGTTTCAGCTGTGAGTTTAAAAGAGTGTGTGTGGCACGTGGGCATGCCAAACTGATTAACTGAAAAGAGTGGTGTAAAAGGTGTAAAAAAATTCTTTTACACCTTTTTCTACCATCGTGGAGCTTTACCTGTCTTCTCTCTCTCACCTTCACATGCATCTTTCAATTTGCATTTCATTTGTACCAGTTGCAGCTCCAGCCAGGCAGTGTCCCATGAGCAGGATGGCACCGAGCAGGCTCTGGGTGTGCTCAGAGCAGGACAGTCCCCACCCCAATGTGCTGGCAGTGTGAATGTGCTGACAAACAGACCACGTGTGGGGGTACCCTGGAAGCAGGAGGTGGCTTTGAGGGATGTTGCCCTGAAGAAGAAGGGAGACAAAGTTGAGCAGGGCATGGGCAGTGGTTTCAGCATGTTGGGCCTCCCTCTGCTCTGCTTGATGGACCCAGCAAAAAAACTCCAAGAAACAGAGGAGAAATCGGGGTAGCTCCCTTTGCCCAAATTCCTTTAGGTGCTTGGGCTGGAAGCAGATGTGTCCAAGAGTTTGACACAGCTTGCTTAGCTGAGGAAGACACCCGGGCATGGCAGCCCCTGCCCTCAGCTTGTTTTTCACCACAGAGGGTGGAGGTCAGGCACAGAAATGTAGTCTTGTTGCTGTTGCTTCCTGTCTCCTTTTGTGTGTGCCTCCTTTGTGTGTTCTTTGTAAGGAAACAATGGCAAAAAAAGGAAGAAAAACTAGGGTTTCCTGCAAGAAGTGTTTTTTACCTCATTAGTACTGGTTAAAAAATGATTAAGCTGGTGAAGGGGAGGTGTCTTACAAGACCTTCCTTTAACTTCGAGGAAGGGGAATGACATGAATGAACAAGAAAGAAATATTGTACATTTCTAATGCCAGATTTTCTTCTGTCTTCTTTCTTGGCCTACATCTGTGATAAAAAGCTGGAAGATTTCAGTGGCTACCATAGCAGAGGAATTATACTGGTGAGGATAAGATTCAAAATTTGCACCACTCCATCTGTTTCGTATTGGAATCAGGAATAAAGGTTTTATTAGCTTCTCACATATTTTTGGACCTAGCTGCCATGCCTCCCCACAGCTTCTTTCCTCACTTTTTCCCACCAGCTTCAGGGCTGGCTTGTGGCAAGATCCAAGGCAGTGTTCGCACCCCTTCCATGCTCATCCCTCTTCCAGCTTACTCAAACTGCTGGCCCTGCCTGCAGGATGCCTTTGTGGCACTGGCCAGCCCCTCATGCACCAGATGCTGATGCAAAGCTGATCCTGATGGTTTCCAAGGGAAGAGTGTCTCCTTTCTGAGTGTTGTCCAACAGCCCCACTGCTGCTGAGGCTGTGGGGGAGCAGAAGGATTCCCATCACTCCCCCAACCCAAAACCTGCACCCCTCCCACTAGGATGGTGGCATGTGGATGCTGGAGCTGAGCTCTTTGTTGGAGCATTGAGGTGGACAAGGGCCCCATCTGGCCCTCCATCTGGGTGGACAAACCCCCAGGGCATCCCTGCATTTTAGTGCCCGTTTTCTTTGTGGCTACATGTTGTCTCCATGCTGACAAACACCCTGTTGAGACGTATTTCTGCCTGTGTGAGAAATGAGAAGTGCTTGAGTGAGAGCTGGAGGAGGGGAGGAGGGCACAAGGGCTGTGCCGACACATCCCATCACTGCTTGCTCACAGCAGAAAATCCTTTCACCTGCCAGGAGCTATCATTAGACAAGGCAA
Source organism: Origma solitaria (assembly GCA_013397895.1). Taxonomy (NCBI): domain Eukaryota; kingdom Metazoa; phylum Chordata; class Aves; order Passeriformes; family Acanthizidae; genus Origma; species Origma solitaria. Next base: position 362,335 of record VZRL01002662.1, on the reverse strand, counting down.
CACTGGATTTTTTTGACCCTGAAAATGAACTTTAGGAGGATTTTCCTAGTCAAGTGCTTGCTGCTTTTATTTCCCAGTGTAAAATGTGAGTTTTTCATACCCTTTTTTGCTCTTTCAGGATAATGTTAAAACTGCATTTTAAAGCATTTACAACTTGGTGGGCTGTTACTGATAAGAAACTTGTTCCACGCTTCCAATGAGTGAAGACATCTGGGTTATTGCTATTATTATTTGATTTAATTTTCAGCCGGGAGGAGGGCAGGACCTGAGTTTCCTATTCCAGTTATAATAATAAGCTGTAAAGAGTTTTGGTTTTAAGTTAATGAGCCTTAATTTGACACATGTATAATGAGAAATGTCAGCATGCAGTTTGCTTTCTGCCCTCGAGGTAGCTTGTACTACATTAGAGATCCAGTTCACTGTGCATTATTGCATGTAATTTCCTTTTCTTATCAAAGATGTGAAAATCTTTTGAAAGTGCAATTTATATTCTTCCATAAATATTAACAGAGTGATATATTTCAGTGTCTTCAGTGGAGTTGAAGTCTAAGATGTGAAAACAGCAAGCAAATACATATATCTTTTACATTTTGCATATTATTGTTCTCATTATTTTTTAAAGTATTAATCTAAAAACTTAATTAAGGTGTTAACTCATAGATTAGAGAAGGTTTTAAGAGATGAAGACAATACAAGCCCGCATAAATTTTTTCCCTCTATTTCTTTCCACTAAGATTGTACATATGGCTGTTTAATGCTTTGCCTCTCCTTCAGAACAAAATTAATAGATAAATAATGATTTTTTTCCATGTGCATGATCTATAAAACATCTTCCCCAGCAGAAATAAGGATTATTCCCTTAAATGGAAAACTTTTTTCTGAGACTTTCTTCCTTCTTTAAAATTACTATGGGACTACTTTCCATTTAACTCTTTCTTGTGACTGTGAGTGAGCTCTGGGCTCTCAGTTAAGATCTTTCTGCCCCTTGGAACACATTTCAGTTGGCATTTTTAGCAGAAATGTTGTTTCATTAGCTAAACAGATTTTTAGTATCATAGCTGTGGGATACTCATCTTTCCACTAGAAAGACTGTGGAGATCAGATCAACATCTAGAGATGTGTCTAGGTGGTCCATAGAGATGCCATTGAATTATCCTTGAAGACTCAGATTACATTTTTCTTTATTTTCAGAGAGAAAATGTAAGTAGTGTCTGTTATGCAAAGAAATCCTTTTATTACCTCTAAATACTTGTTCATGACTGAGCAGAAATAAGTGTCAGAATTCAAATATTTGGGTATAATCTGTAGTGTCATCTGTGTGGGGCATAGCTGCTTCCAAGGCTGTTTAGTTGATAGCTTGATTTCAGGACATTTCATTATATATGTCAAATACCTTGCAAGAAAGTCAATGCTGAACAAAGAGCCTCTCTTCAGAGGTGGTGAATTGCCAGAAGCACTACAGCATTAATGTTCTTGTTGCAGAGGCATGCTATTTTCGTTCTCTGATTATCTCTAATATTGTTAGTTTAATGAAATTGCCACTGGATTTCAGTTTCCCCTCTGTGGTGGCATTTATCACTATCCTAGAGACAAGGAATGAAGGACTGTAATAAAAACATGCATAAACACAGTTTTTCTCTCGATGGGAAAAAAGTGCTTAAAATATGTAAAATTAGAGCAGAATCAGCTCTGTGTGGTGATGGGAAAGGAAATCTCCTGCTGATTGGCTTCACTCTGTAAATTGAGGAGGAATGAACACAAGAAAATGACAAATGAAATTAGCCGTGGCTCAGAATGTGGGTTCGTATCAGAGAGCTCATCCCACCTGACACCTGCGCACAGATTTTGACCTCCTCCTGCAGGTTGTCCACCTGCCATGGGGGTGGGGACAGTGTCTCACTCGAAATGACCTTGCAGCAAAGTTTCCCAAGTCCTGGCTCACCAGAAATGGGCCCTACAGAGACTGTGGCTGAAGCAGCCTGAAGGCAGAGCATCCGGGCACTGCTCCAGGAGTGCGTCACCCCACTGGTGCAAACATGATGGATGTTTAGTAGCCTTGGCTTTCCTGAGTGTCCCCTTTGGCAGCCCCATGCCCAGGTGCTGCCCAGTCCTGACACCACCTTTGGGAAGCTCCTTCACTTAACTGTTCTGGAGAAGGGACCTGGCATCAAACGAGACCTGTGAAGAGAAAAGATTTTTTTTCTTGTTGGCAATTGCTTATCTTGAAATGTCTCCTGCACCCCCTCAGTTCACAGGATGCTGGTAGATATTCTCCCTGCCTTACCTAATCAGGATCCTGTGCTGGAAAAATCAAGTGGATACATTCCAGGGGGGCAGGGTACCTGGGATGGGAGAGGAGGGCGCACTGCAGTGGGTCTGCCTCCAGTGCAGTGCCTTACACTCACTCACTGCTTGACATGGGCTATTATTATCATTATTGCTATCATTTTTGTTGCTGAAATGATTCTACTGTCCAGGGACATGATTAATTTTGCTGTCTGCAGTAATGTTTGCAGAGATGGGCATTCTGTGTGCCAGCCTATGCCATGCGCAAAACACACCAAAGTGATTTTATTTCAGGAAGGGTTAAATTCAGGGTTAAGTGCATGGGTGGCGATGAATCTTGGCATCCAGAGCCACTCCGAGTAAGTCAACCAGAGTATAAATTCAGCTTTTGAAAGCCAGACTCTTAGCTTTCTTGCCTCTCAGAATTAAACTGGATGCTGATATTTATCCAATGAATGATCAAGAAGTACTTTGGAGCAGGGGAAGAAGATGGCATCAGTAATGCAGGGAGGCTTAGGCAGCTCAGGGAGAGGGGTATAGCAAAGGCCAACCTTTTTGCTGAGCACAGCAGCAGGGGCTGCTTGAGACAACTGATGGGCAGGTTGTGCTTTCCTCAACAGGCTCCACCACCAGCAGGATTTACAAGGCAGTGAATGAGACAGCTTTTCTCCGCCTCACTGCTTCTGGGAGCCTCTATGAAGTAACATGGAAGAAAGATGGACAGAGGTTGGTTCGGCTCAAAGGTAGCAAGGCTAACCACTACGCGAGCAAGACTGAGTGCAGGTGTGGGATACTCCGAAATGGGACTCTGCAAATCCAGTCCCTGGTGAAAAAGGACAGTGGAAACTACACGGTTACGGTTTATCAGGAGAACGGAAAATTGAAGGCAGAAGAAAATATAATGCTCTTTGTTCAGGGTGAGTTTTTGCTTTTCCCGTACCATTCCCAGCACAGCTGAACAAGACTTGGTGTTCTCTGTTCTCTCCTAGAGCCTTTCCTACTCAATGCCCTCCTTTCTGATTTGGAGTGAGAGGACTTCTGTAGGACATACCTTTTTCCTCCTGCCACTGACTGCAGTCTGCCTCCCTTCTCTTGCTCGTACTGACGGCCTCAGATCCCTGGCTTCTTTCCGTCTCCCCTGTTTGTCAGCCACCAGGCTTCTACCTGCGCCCAAGAAAGCAGCTATGAGCGTGTTCACACTGACAGCAGGGTGAGGGTGGTCACCCCTACTGCAGCACCACAAATGGTGCTGGGACCCTGAGAGGGGGGCTGGGCTCCCAGCAGCATCCTGCTTCCAGAAACCTGTGGTAGGACCGCAGCAGGCTCTGTGAGGTACAGCTGTGGCTGATGCACTGTGGGCTTCAGGTACTTCTGGTGCTGTTTTATTTGCACTGAGTTATGAATTTTGTTCTCTGGCTACTGGTCCAGCAAGGTGAGCAACTCGTGCTGCCAACCCCATGAGGAGAGCTCAGGAGTCCCCATGGCACTAAATGCCTGTCTTTAGGCAATGGAATCCCACTCCATTCTTACTCTAACATACAAAATAACCAGCAGTCACCTCCCCTGAGATAAACCACTATAGGAGTTGAATTTGCAGTGGGAGAAGACTTCTGCACCCCATCCTTGCATAGCATAACACAACAAATATGAAGATTGTGCTGTTCAAAGCACACTTAAGCACACACCTGGGGATTTCAGTTGCATGGGTTCAAGGCACGAGGGCAGCCTCCATTTCTGTGCTGTCTTTTGTCCTAAGAGATCAGAGCAGTAGCAGCCCAAAGTTTTTGGGGTGAGTAAGGATGATGGGGATGGCTATTCCGCTCCTTTACAGCTGCTGTGACTTTTCCAGACCCCTAAGCTGTAGAACAGCATGGGTTTTTTCCCCAATAAGTAGATGGTTTTGCTCTGTCCCTTTTCAGTCACCTTTGCGAACCTCTTGAGTTTGTGGGCACCAGCCGGGATTACAGAAATGATGCCTTATTGAGGCAGCAAAGACAGCTGTAATGGTTTTAGCAGGGCTTCTGTGTCTAACAGGCTGCTGAACAGTGAGGGTTTCTCACTGCTTTGGGAGCTATTACTGTTGACAGATTCAGGAAGTCATGAGAGTCCAAAGCCTCTTGCTCATGCTTTAAGCCACTGAACTGTCACTGGGGTGTCCTTGTTTCAGGTCAAGGTTAATGTTCCAACCCAGCCGTGTGCTGCATCATTTCCTCTGCTATGCAGCAGAGAGGTTGCATTACCTCTGACACATGGTTTTGGAAGTCCTGTGGTAACTGTTGGGTGCTAGAATAATTTGTCAGCCAGGATACCCCTTGGTTACTAGAGCTGGACAAACAGCTGTTAAAAAAAATAATAGTTCCAATAATACCCTCACACAACTCCATCATCAGCACCAGGATGCTGGTGTTTCCCACTGGGATGTTGCCCTGAGCAATAGGTTCCAGTTTGCAGAAGAGGAGTGAGCTTCACAAGGAAAGGGTGGCTGCAGATGTCATGGTGTGAACCTTGACTGCATGCACTACGAGCAGCCTGTATTTGCTTTAGAATTTATGGTCTCTATAAATTACACTGCCTGTAATTAGAGGTGGGATTGGCATGTTTTTGTTGATCTGGCCTTAAAGGTAGAAATATTTTTTTCTCCATTTGCTGTCCCTGCCAGTTTCCCCTACTTGAGGAAAACCCTGCAGGCTTTTCTGGCTCTTTCAGTGCCTCCAGTGATAGAGAAACTGAAACCAAAAGGGAGCTAGCTGTTTGCAGGGCATAAGAGGAGACAGGAATCCGTTTTGTCTGTCATAAGCCCATTGAGAGCTGAAGTGTCTGTTTTGTGTTTTCCATTCTGGGTTGATGGGCTTCCATGCTGTGCTGCTGTGCCAGCTGAGCGCTGTTGGTGGCACACAGAGCATCGCAAGTAGCTTTTAGTAGTTCTTCCTGCATTACAGAAAATCTCTCCTGATGGGCACAGGCAGAGCAGGGCCAACTTCATTTGCACCAAAACACAGGTTTGACCAAAATCCCTCCAGAGCTGGAGAGGGCTGTGGCTCTGAGTCCCTCCCATCCACCTGAAGACCCAGCTTCCTCCCCTCAGCCGCATGGTGTCCAGCCCTGCTTTACTGAGCCAAATATATAGGCCAATGCACTGCATTTTCTTTATTATTGCCTTATTACTTCTGTAGTAGAGGTCTGATTTGCTCTTCTTTCTTCTATGATCTCATTAGCTGGTGATTTGGGGTTAATTCTCTGTTCTGCTTAATAATGAAGTCTTTCAAAAGGAGAAACCGTGTCACACGTGCCTGTCCCTTCCCTTCTTTTTCAGAGCCTGTCCCTCAGCCAGTCCTCAATGGTGAATGCAGGAATAAAACTGTATTTCTCACGTGTGAAGTGAATCAGAAGCATAAGGATGAAGCATTTGTAATAGAACTGACTCAACCCAATGGCAAAAAAATCCAAAAGAATGTGACAATGTTGGAATGGCATGGGCGGAATTCTGGGACATTCAAATGTGTTGTTAAGAACCAAGTCAGTGAAAAAATGTCTGAAAAAGTAATTCAGTGCTCAGGTAAGAAATCTCTTTCATCAGAATGTGCTAGGGTGGAACACACAGCCTGATGCAGTTGCACACATCTGTAGGACTGGTCCAGGTGCCAGGAGCACAGAGATCCTGAGTACCCAGCGCTGTGAGTCCAATTCCAACACAGTTATTGGGAGCTGATGCTGCTGTGGTAGCCAGGATGCAAGTCATGCTTTCTGCCTGGCATTCTCCAGCCCTGTCACATCTCCTTGCTCCCCATCCTGCTGCTGTCTGCCTCCTGCTACCCTTGTGGCATCCCTACTCTAATGGCAGGGTGGCCAAGCCGAGGGCAGTGGGATGTGAGGGGGGTTTTGCTCTTCCCCTTCTCCTGTGGGGAAATCCATTGTGTTTGTCCCCTCTCCATAACCATATCTGTGAATGTGGTGGTTGCCTGCTACCCATGGATGTGGACGAGTGCTTTCACAAGGGGAAAAATAACCTGCTTGGACTTTCCAGCTTGGCCTAGAAATCAGGAGAGAAGTTATGGAGGATTTAGCTTTGGGGTTACATGGATCAGATAAGCATGGCTCAAATGCACCATGGTTTTCCTATTCAATTGAAGCCTCATCTTTCTAAACCACAGATGCAACAAAAGGACTGAAACAGTTGCATTTTAAATGGGCAGAGTCATGCTGAAAATGATTCAGTAGGCGAAGGAAGTCATCGTATGTGTCATCCCCCCCACCCTCCCATGTAAAAGTTTTGAAAGTTAAGGCACAAACAAGGAAGGAACAGATCATACTGGTATGACACTGGGTGTGGTGTTCAGTTCAAAGTTCAGAATTCCAGTGCAGTACTGGGGAAAAGTCCTTGAATATGCTGGGCTTGGGTTCATCCCACCCAACCATGAGTGCTCTGCTTGAAGCATTCCTGCTGGAGCCAGTGGAGAGTGGTGGGGAGCTCACAAGGTCTGGAGCAGTATTTCCAATTTCCACCGATTTTTGCTACAGTGAATTTAGTGAAAGTCCAAGTCTGAAGGTCAGCCCAGGGTGTGAGAAGGGAGGGAGCAAGCCTTAAAGCATAAAGGATTACTGAAAAGATCCCAGATCTGCTGAAGCTCCCAGAGGATAACTGAAGGGCAAAGAGCTGAGGGACAGGAAGGCCTCTGCTCTCCTGTGCAGCTGTTGCCTCCTGAATAATCCTGTTGATGTTGAAAATAGAAAAAAAAGTGGTTTTTTGCTGTTGCACGAGCTGCCTGGCCTGATGGACTGCACACCATTGGGGCTAGCATGGGGAAGAGTCGAGCAGGATGTGGCACGGACTTTGGAGCCAGGTGGGAAAGTGAGCTGCTGGATTAGGGCTGTTTAAGGCAAGGCAAACTATCCCAAACACCTTGTTTTGATGAGGAAATGCTGGCAGAAGCTGCCAGTGCCAGGACACAAACCAGGCAAGCACAGGTCTGCCTGCACTGCTGCTATAGGCAGACACTAGCCAGTGGCTGCTGACTTTGATTTCACTTTTTCTCGCCCTTGAGAAAGGGTGAGTTGGGTGGGAGAGTTTGTTTTTTCTCGCATCATTAACAGAGAAATACCAACTCTCTTTAAGGTAAGAAGATAGCATTTCTCAGATAACCCAAACCCCATAAAACCATGTAGGCCTACTCTTCCTGCTCAAACGAAATACCTCTCAAGATTTTCTGTGTGGTCGCAGGACTCTGCCAGCTCCATAGTAGATTAAAAATCCCTCGTCTTGCAGTCAAACCTCCTTCTAACCCTACTACCCTCTGTGAACCCTTGCTCCTGCATTTGAGGCCAATTACCTTGAATTTTGACCTTTACAGGCAAAGCATGTTTCAGATGGGCCTCAGCTCAGCTAACTTTTCATGTAAGTGTAGTTATATATGAATCTGCCTGGGCTCCTCTTACATTCTTCTGGGAGAAACAGGCACAGAAAATGCAAAATACACCTTGGTGTAACACTGGCAACTAAAACAGGTGGCAATTTAAATACAGTGAGCTGGCATACATGAATGCTCTGGTTTCAGTTTTCTGCAGAAATTGAGTCCATCAGGGAGCAATCAAAATTCTCAGCAATGAGGAGCAGCAACTTTCTGCTGTGTACAGGGAAAACACAAAAGGTGGAGTGTCTACTGGTCTGCCTTTTCAGTCAATAGAAGAAAATACAGAATTCTAAGTAGATGTTGTGCAAGTTATTTCTTTCCATCTAACATCCTCTTTCATCCCCTTAACTAGGCAAGCTGAGCCTTTATGTCATCTTAAGCACAGCAGGAGGTGCAGTCTTTTTTGTCATCTTTGTGATTTGTCTTATTTATTGTATCAGAAGGAAGAAAACAAAAAGGCATCATGATTATGGTAAGTGCTTAAGGGACTTTATTTTGCTATCCTGCCACTGAAAATGTTACAGCTTCCCACTGACAGCAACCCTGTGGTTAGGAGCATGCTCTCTGCCCTGACATGAGCAATAACCTGTTTTAGCATATGGTGCATCTGTGCAGATCAGCTGGCATTGCCAGTCTCATTTTCTGATAAATGCTCTGGACAAAGGACTTCTTGTTCTCAAGGCCTTTGGTTTATTTGTGGGGGAAGAATTGCTCCTCTAAAGCTTGGTCAAGGCCACCAGCTGTAAGCATCTGTGGGGCTAAAATGCACTTAGATACCTTGTCAGCAGATATTTTTTCATTAAATTGGTACAAAATTTGGATCCTTGACATCATCAGTATCATTTGGAAACAGTGTAGTGAGCAGAGGCAAGAATAGCTCAGTTTTTCTATGTTTCCTAAAGCATCTCATGGAACTTTTCCTTTCTTACAAAACAACATCTTCAGAAGGCTGGTGACACCAGAGGTCCAACTTGGGGCACATTTGAAGAGTTGAGGTTTTCAGTGTGCAGAGGTTTCATCTATTGTCCAAAACTCACACCTCTTTAAGACTGCTGGAAACACTTTGCCAGAGTATTCTCTGAGAGTGGGCTCTCAGGCTTGGAAGAGAGGTTGTGTGGAATTACACACAGCCTGGGCATTGCTGCTGCTTTGGGCGGGCAGAGGACACTGAGCTGCTGCTCAGAAAAGTCATCTGGCCTGCCTGGAAGAGGAAGATAAAGCAGGAGGGAGGCTGATCTGGTGGAGGCTGTTTAGATATTTGTTTTTAAGTCCTGCCCCCACACACCTCATGAGTGCAATGCTGGTGTGAGCACAGCCACCTGAGCATTATTTTACATTACGTAAATGCACAGCTGTGCAGTGACACCATATCCTCAGTTCTTGGGTCTGGATTCAGCAAGAATTAAGAAAATTAGTCTGGAAAAATGAAAACTAATATTGTAGTGATTGTTTTAGGGTGACTAGCCTCTCTGAAACAGTTTGCTGTGTGCTTAAGGCCAGCTCAGTGTCCCAACGGGTAAATCCCTCAATCCCTAAGTTAAGATTAGTGATATTTCAGAAATGATGAGTCAGTGATTAGAAGTCAGCTGGCATGAATTTGCTTCCTCTCTGGGTGCAAAAATTAACGCTGGCAAAAGGGATCTATGGCTTCCAGGTGTCTGCAAATCCCAGCACAGACAATGGCAGGGCAGAGTGCTTTGATGTTACTTCCTGGGGTTAGATCTCTCTTTCTCCTCACTGGCCTCCAAAAGAAGACAGAGCAGCTCAGGCTGGGGGTGTCCATCGGTGTTCTACCAGGGCTTCCCTTACAAAGTTGGTCCCTCCAACAGATAGGGCAGGGCTGCCCCAAATGCTCCAGGTACCTTGATCTCAGCCAGGCAGCCAAAAGCTTACATATTTGCCTGGGATGTGCAGGCAGAGGTGATTTTTGTTGCTCACTGGGATAGCAGGAACACCTGAGAGTGTCAGGTTAAAACCACTATTTGGCTTTTTCTTGCTTGGGCCAAGGACATTTCTCTGGCTGCTTGACTTGTTCTTTGTATGTGTCTGACCACGGGGTCCTTCTGTTGTTGCAGAGGAGGAGCGAATGATGCAGACCCTGCAGGTGGATGGGGAGAGGGAGCGGGGGATACGGGAGCTGCCTCAGACCCCGTCCAACCCCACCCCAAAGCAGCTGCGGGTGCAGCAGCGGCCGCTGCCACCGCAGCCCCAGGAGCCACAGCCGCTGGCCCCCCGGCCCCGGCCCCGGCCCCGCACGCAGCCACGGACTCCAAACCTCCCGAGAGAAAGGCCTTGAGCAGACATCCTGGGAGGAGGATGAGTCTCTCTGCTCCACCGTTCACTGCGAAAAGGAAGTTTCTGACAGCCAGGAGCCCCTCCTGCCAAGCCTTGTGTAATGCTCAGCTACGAAACGGCAGCTTTTGTTGCAGAAAATTAGAGAGCATCAAATGGAGATGAAGAGACCCAGTGGAGGAGATTCAAGGTGATGAGCATTCATCCCTGTGGCCATTTTTCTTGGATTGTCTTCATGTTAGGATATGGATATGGAGCACTGAGCCTTGAAACCTGTGTCTTTCTTTGGTTCACTTATTTTTACCACACCTTGTTGTCTTCATGCTTTTTGGATGGTTTATACCCAGAAGAAGCTAAAGCTCTACTGAGACAAAATGGACCTATGGATCTTACAGGGTTTTATCTCCTGCGACACATTAGGACAGCTCTCTGGCTTTAGCATCAAATATACGGCCTCCTGGACAAAAAAATAGTTGTACGTAATGAAATATTAGTCTAAAGTTGAAAGAATTTGTGTTGTATAATGCAGAGAAGAATATACTGAAAGGACATGTGAGAGTCTTGAAGCCCCTGTGTGGGGAAAACAGAAGTGGGAAAGGAATAAGCTTTTCCTTCTCTCCACTCTGTTTAGAAAAGAAACTGTGGGCCTAAATTGCAGCAAGGGAGAGTTAGGTCAGGGTTGGGTGTTTTTTTTTTGTTTCTATGTATGTTTTGGTTTTTTTAAATTTTTTTTTTTTTTTTTAATTTTAAAGAAATAAAACACTGAGATTTCTGGGAGAGTATCCTCAGCTCTGGGGTTTCAAAGGGTGGATGAGACAACATTCTGTGAAGCCTCTTTATCCTGCCAAGGGTCAGGGGAATGTGCACCACAGCCTCTTCAAGGACGGTTTCAACTCAGTTTTCTGTGACTTTTCGGCAAATTAAAAAAATCTTTATTCTCAGCATAAGTCTATTTGGCTATCCAGACAATTTTTACCAGAATTACAATTACCAGAAGAGGTCTGGTATACTTTGGCTCATGAAAGAAGCATTATAAACTGCCAACAAGTCAGATTCCTGGTGGCATTGTCTGAATTGTCATGGCTTTCCACCTCAGCGCCACCTGCTGAGGGTGAGGGACCACATCTCTTGATTTTTCTGGTACCACCTCAGGTACAACCAGCTGACGGTAGAGAGCTGCTGAGAGATCTCCCTCCCCAAGGGAGAAGGTGGACCGCAATATCTGCACCCGCGTCACCTTCCATGCGCTGGACACTGCTTGCTCCTCTGGGCCTTGGGGATGTGCATAACTGCCTCTACAGGACAGCTGAGGAGCCAAGAGAACAGGCCTGGTTTAGAGCAGTGGCTACATGGGTACACTAGCCCATTTGGGATAAAAGGCAGCACAGGTGAAGGAGGAGAGAGCTGCAAGAGCCACGGAGCATGAGACATCCAGCCAGCTCACTGATATGTCAGGCAGAACACCTAAAACCTCTCTCAGGCTTGCCTATCCAACACATGCTGGGGGAAATAAAACTGCCATTCTTTGCTTCTCCTGAGAAATCTGACTATTTTTATCTTCTGGTAAAAGGGCAAGGAGGTAGCTTGTCAGGAAAAGGAAGTCTCTGCCTCCTCCAGAGCTCAGTCATTTCACTTGAACTCCGACAGTGGGCACAGCCCTGGGAGTGCCACTTGATCTTGCCTTAGCTTTCTGCAGCTGATTTTCAGGCTTTTGCTATTTAAAGTCGCATTTTGTAAAGGTTTCGTGGCTTATTTTGTAATATACCATATGCTATATCCCTGTACTGAATGAATAGAGAGAAGAGTGGGTGCAGGGGAGCTTACTTCACAGCTGTGCTGGTACTTCAGTCTCTCACTTCGATACAAAGGAGGCAACAATAACATTTTGGTCCCTGAGCCAAAGAAGCAGGGATGCAGGAGGTGTCACACCATCCCTGGAAATGCTGGAGTGCCAGGAGCTGCTGGGCTCAGGCTGGTGAGGGTGAGCACAGCTGCTGTGCCTGCCTGTGGTGGCAGCAAGTTCTACCTGTCCTGTGCTGCCAGGGCTTTACTGGCGCTGCTCTGTGGTTACAGGTGTGGGGGTCCTTCCTTGGAGAGAGGGAGGGTTACTGGGGCCTGAGAAAGAAGATTTATCCCTATTGGGTGGATTTACACCAAAATACAGTCCTTGGCAGGCAGGCAGGAAAATACAACTAGCAGAGAGTACGCCCATGCAATGGAAAGCTCACTAGGGCAATGCTTTTTCTTTGATAGTCACCATTGTTTTTGTGATGTCTCAGGTACAAGTATCGTCCATTGCAGCATGTCAGGAGCAAACATGAGACATCACAAAAACAATGGTCACTATCACTGCTCCATGACACGCATTCAGAAAAAATGCTGACTTATCAAGTAGGCACCAAGGAGAATTTCATTTTTCTGAATGTGTGTCATAGAGCATTCAAATCTCAGGCTTTTATGCTGTAGTGGATGTTTCATTTCTGGAAAATGAGCTGACACTGGGACCTAGTGTATAGAAATAACAGGATGTGCTTGGCTCTGGCGGTTCTTGCTGTAACCTTTCTTGGTTCTTCTTTTGTAGATGCGCCTACCCGTGAGTCATGAGATGAAGTGTTTTTTCCCATTCCTAAGGGGGATGAGATGATTGGTGTGCTGGGCTTGTCCTTGTCTGTGTGCTGCCTCATCCCCCCTGTTTGAAGAGCTGCAGTTTTTGCTGACTGGGTATTAGCAGGGATTGGTTTTCCTTGGTGGTGTTCTCCAGCGCCAGTGCTGAAGGAATGGGAGTGAGGTGCAGCCCCGTGACCCAAGCAGGTCTGTAGAGTGCTGTGGTCCTGTAGCACTCACCAGATGGTCAGAATGAGCAGACACCCAAAAGGGCAATGGCTGTTTCTGTAGAAGATACGAATCTTCTAGCCCAGCATTAATCTACGTGAAAACAGCAGTGCTTGCTGCCCAAACTTGGCCTTTCTAGTAAAGTAGCCAGAACCTGCTTGTAGCTCTGCTGGGTATTAGCCTGTCCAGAGGGAGATTCTCAGGCTTCTGGCACAGGCAGTGCTGGAGACAGCTAAATAATTTAATTTCTAAACGAAAACCCTGAGCCTGTTAAAGGTCAAGTAGGAAACCATGGTTAGTACACATCTCTTTCTTGAGATGTTTGCCAAAATGATGCTATGGGAAAAAGACACTGATTTTGTCCTTACTCTGCAACAAATATTCAGGTGCTGATGCGGAGATAAACCCCAGGAGGGACTGGGCCACCCATCAGCTCCCTCCCCATTCTGACAGACAGGTGTCACCTCAGTCATGCTGAAGCCTTGCTGGGTTTGTTTCAAACTGTAGCCCCATGGGGTGTGCTGGGGGCAGCAGGCAGGGGCAGAGCTCAGCCAGGTGGGCAAGGTGCTCCACCAACATTCCTTGTAGGTGCCAGCCATGCAGTGGCGTGGCTGTCACCTCCTGATGCCCACACTGGCTGATTGTAACCCTGAGAGACTGAGGGTTTTGTTCGTGTGCTGCAGCTGATAATGGAAGAGGTCTGTCTGGCTTCAGGCTTTTGGATAAGATCAGTTTGTAGCAGCTATCAAGCTTGTGAAGTACCCCAGCTGGGCAATCCTATCTCATGCTGTGGGAAGAAAGATAGGAGTTAATTGAAGGAGAGCACAGTAAGAGGCCCTGTGCCAGTAAAAAGTGGCCTCCTGTTCTCCTCTCCCACTATCATCTTAGAGGAGAAATGCCAAACCCAACCTTCTCCTCGCTGTCTCCCCCAGCAAAGCGCTCCTTCCCTCCCTGCAGATGGGAATTTACCATAGGACCTTTTCCCATCCTTCCAGCCTGACTGCTGCCTTGAGCCACAGATCAGCAGAAGTGTGGGAGCCCTTCCCTCCCCCAGAGGTGCAGCTTCAGCCTTTGCTCTTTCAGAGGTGCCAGAGCAGCTCCTTGAGAGCATCTGATGCTCACCCCAAACTGAAAGTCCCCTCTGCTCTGCTCCAGCCCCCTCACCAGAATCTCTCTTCCCTTGTGTGGGGGAGCTGCTTTCTCCCCAAGAACAGCAGGGACACAGGTGAAGCTTTCCCAAAGCGTGACATGGCTGCTGCTCCCCTGGACCTTCTGGTGGAGCTGGGAAGGTGTGGAAGGGAGCTGTCAGCAGGGAAGAGCAGGCACATAAGGAGCCACCTCATGTCCTGGTCAGTAGTAAAGCCTCTCCAGCTACTGTCCAGGGCTTCTAAGCTGGGATTTAGGGGCAGAGGAGGAGGGCAGGGATCAGCAGAGCTGGCCCAGCGAATAAACCAGGCTCTGTGCATGCAGCACACAGGACAGCAGGCCAGGTGGAGAGGATGGGCAGGCACAGACATGGCTGCTGGAGAAGATGAGCTGGATGACCAGGAAGCAGGATTTGAGTCATGTAACTTTGTTGCACTCGCAGTCCCAGGGTGGGGCGTCTCTTTCTGGGCAGAGCTCCCATCTGAAGTGCAATTTACTCTTTGGGCAGGGGCCTGACCTGCCTGCCTTGCTGGGCCTCCTGCTTCCCCCTCCTTTTTTCACCTGAGGACCTTGCTCTCACTTCCTGTGACTTCCCACTATTACTGTCTATTCTAGCTTTCCTTTTCTATGAAACACCCACTCTGCCTGGCTTATTTTTCCTCTTCGAATGACACCTCAGGACTCCACCTATGCACGTCGGCCTGAGGGAGGAGAGGGGACTTCCAAAGTGTCCTTGTATCTTCAAAGCATGGTTCCTCATCACCATGCATACCCTGAAAAGCTCCTCTTTGGGTTCATCAGGAACGATTCCTGGCTCTGAAAGGAACCTCTTTGCTGCCTTCTGCCATGGAAAGTGCACAGCCTGTGCCTACTCCCCTTTTTGAGTCTCACTGGGCACACGGTGAGCCCCGGGCTCAGAGCCCAAGGTGAGAGCAGGCCCTGCTAAGGCGAGGTTTGATCCTGCCCTCCTGGCTGTCACCAGCATTGACCTCAGTCAGGTGCCACTGCCTCGCCTGCCTTTGGTTTGGGTGCTATTGTTCGACAGTTTCTGCCTTGGGTGCATCTGCAACGTAGTTTTGAGATAACAGGAAGCGATAATGCCACGACAGAGATGCTCATTGGTTGCATTTCCCACACTCTTTCTCTGCCTACATAAAAACAGCAGGCAAGTGTTTCGGGTCTGGCCTCCCACACAAATATCTGCTTTCATTTCCAGCCCTTTGGGCCATGGGGCAGGCGAGCGAGCATGGTGCAAAGGCAGAGGGGTGTGAGGAGAGATGTGTTTGATGCGGTCACTGCTGACCACTGAGGGGAACAGCTCTGAAACAGCACTGCCTGCAGGCACCCCCAGACTGCATTTCTGTGTTTGCCACTCCCTGGATCAACACCAGGGAAGTGGTACTGGGCAGTAAGGCTGGTGCATTTGGACAGCCAGCCCTTGTAGAGCCGCGGGATGAAATGTGTGGGACCGCTGCTCTTAGCAGCCGGAATTAGGGAAAGCCCTCTTCCTCTGTTAAAGGCAAAGTGAGCTTTCCCATGACTAAAGGGAAAGAAATAAAGGCATGCTTCTTTGCCAACAAGCTCCTATGGAAGGGTGCCCTGGTCTCCAGCTTTTCTTTCATAAAACATGCATGCACATCACGTGCTTCCATGACGGGCTCTTCGCAAGGCCTGCGTCAGTCCCTTCCCCATTTGGCCGGGTGCCCCAGAGCCCCCTATGTTTGTTGGCAGGTTTTCTGGAGGATCCTGCTGGGCATTTCCTAGAAACGAACTCTGTGCCAGGGCACTGGGGGCTTGCCCTGCTCTGCTCTTACTCCTGACTCATCTCACAATGACCGTGTGCCCTGTCTGTCCCCTGTGACTTGCCCTGCCCTGAGCATTAGGCAGATGGCAAACCACGGAGAGCAAGGGCACTCTGTAGGCTTGAGATGCTGCTGTGATGCTCCTGTTTGTATTCCTGCTGGGAATGGGATCCTGATTTCTCTTCTTGCATGAGAAGGGAGTAATTGTAGGTATCAGTTTTTGCAGGCACTGCTGTTTTCTTCCATCTCTGCTTTCCTGGAGGTTTTTACAGCTGTTAAAGGCACCACCTGAGGGAGCTGTGTCTCCGGGAATGGCTGTGCTGAAGGTGCTGTGTCTCCAGGAATGGCTGTACACCACCAGGCTGTACAAACAGCAGGGGCGATGCAAGGCCCGTGTGCTGCAGACACACTGGTCACCGGAGTGACCAATTCTAGTTGGCTTCAGTGATTTCAGTAGCCAGGGCCACTGTAGTGAACGGCAGAATGAGGATGTGGCTCCTATTGCAAGGGAAGTACCAGTATCTCAAACCCAAAACTCAACCAGCAAAACCTCCAACACTCTTCTGCTGAGCTTACAGTTTCTATAGACTCTATTTTTCTTTTAGCCATTTATAAAAAGACAAGCTTAGCCTAAAGCTAGCCACTGCAAAAGAGGAACTGAGTAAGACAGAGATTTTTAAAAAGTGCTGTCAGGAAGGGAACTTGTCTGCACAGCAAGCGACCTGTAAAAGCCTTTAGGCCCTGTGGTAGAGATTAAATACCGAGTGTTGAAGGAGTTGCTAGGAATCCAAAGTTTTCCAGAGGAAAGTCTGTTTAATAAGGAAAAAAAGGTGGAAATAAATGGGGACCCCACCCTCTTTCTTTATGAGACATCTCATCTTACCTAGAAATTCAGGCTGCACATGGGCTGGCTAGTCTGATGTGGCTGAGAACACCAAATGTGTCCCTGATTGTTGCTGCAAAACTACACTCCTTACCATAATTCTTGTGCATCTCACCCCTCTTCCTTGGCACAGGTACAGTTTGGCTGGGGTATCTTCTAGGGAAAAGAGGCTGGGTGTGTATGTCTCTGAACACCAAATGCTACCTGCAGTAAACCTCTCTGTTGATGTTAGGAACATCACACCAGAAAAATTGGATTTCCCTTAAACTGGAAAACCACCAAACTGCATCTCTGAAGAGCCACAGCTGCCAGGGTTAGAGGGCATGTCAACAACGTGAGGAGAGACATTTCAAGATGGCAGTTGTAGAAGTAGCTGTGAATCTCCTTTGTCTCAAAGCATCTGTGCTAGGGAAGAGCATCTGTGACAGAGCACCTTAGGCAAATGCAGGCACGATGTCTTATCTAGAGATGAAAAAGTGCAGCACAACCGGTGGGCACCAAAGCAGCTGTCTCAACTGACTCAACACATGTACACACGTGTTCAGCAGTGGGAGCTGCTGGTCCTCTCCCTCTGCTGGAGTTTTGAAGGACATGTGCTTCTGAAGGCCTCATAAGAAACAGTACAGAAGAAAGGTTTACAGGCCTAGATTGACCGGAAGGGAAACAAAAGCTCTGCTTCTCCAAGGAGTAAAAGGAAGGTGCTGCATCCTTTTGGAGAAAAGCTGCTGCAGGAAGCTGGGATGAAAGAAATGATGCAGATGATACTTCTCTGTGGGACAGGTGAGGCTTAGCCCAGACTGCACTGCAGCAACCCTCTGTGGGCTGGATCTGGGGATGGGCATGGCTGTCTGCGATTGGCCCCTCTCCCATGTGGGACCCAGCTGCTCTGCTCCTTCTCCCAGCTCCCAGTGTCATGTGGCTGCGTGAAGAGCAAGCAGATGGTGTCGTGGGACAGTCTTGGAAGCAGAAACTTGTCTGCAGCTGGTGTGGTGGCACCCAGCCAGGAACCCAGGCCATGGATCTCTGCCATGGGTCTCCTGGAAGCTTGGGCAGGCTGAACACCTACCGACAGCCACTTTAGGGTTAGCCTTTTGGTCAGGTACAGCCCAGAGTGGGCCAGGATAGACTCCCTACCTAAAATGTGCCACTGAAGACATTTCCTGTGGAGAACTGTATGCACAAAGAATGGGAATTTCATGCTATGCCCTGCCTGCAGCAGCCTGCCTGGGGCTGGTGTGAGCGTGGGGTGCACAAGAACATGTTGGTGCTGTCATCTAGTGGGACCACATGAGCACAGCTCGGCCATGGCTCTGTGCCCTTCCTCCTGTGCCCGTTACTCCTCCCTTGCACTAATTTAGATCCTGACTATTAGGCCTGTGAAGATTTTGTGGCCATAAAGCTTTTGCTTAAAGCAGGCAGTGTGAAAGCTCTTATTGTTACAGGCTTCATACACAGTTTCTGTCAGGCTTGTTTATCACAGGCCAGGCTTAAAGAGAGCTCGTCCAAACTCTTGAACTCTGATGGCCCTCACATACTTTCCCCCAGTAGAGTGTATTTTGTGCCTGTAGAAGAGATCAGCCCAATGTACAAACCGAATAATGGTTGACTGCCCATCGAATTTAGATCTCATTTTGCACCCAAGGAAAAATGAGTGGTCAAGATTAGAGACCTCTCTTAAGCTCTTGATTTCTATTATTTGTATTTGAAACATAAATCACTATTTTCTGCTTGAGATCCCCACTACAATCAATTTCAGGTTTTGGTTCCTCTTGCAGCTGCTCAGACATATTCTACCACTTCCACAACACGTGGCAAGCCTCCCTGTCTGCTGCCTCGACATTTCCCAGAGGGTGCATTGAGAAAACTTGTTTTCTGGAAGAAAAAAAGCAACGTCAGCGTTTGGGATGTGTTCAAAGCTGAGTGGCAACAGAAGGGCAGATGTGGGATTAGGGCCTTCCAGCTCATCTTAGGTCTTTCCTGGCCTCTAATGGCTCTGACCTGTATGTGTCTTCATTCCCCACAAAGCAGAAGGAATCCTGGAACATCTGACACTGCTAATTCTGGTGGAGGAACTGGAACGGGGACCACAGCTGGGCAAGGGGCAACAAGGAACTGAAAGAACTCTCCCAAATGAGCGGCACTGTCATGTTTTTGTTTTTAACGATGCAGGGATTTCTCAACCCTATTTTAAATAGAACTGTGGAACAACCCACATGCTATTCTTCTCTACCCTTCCTTCTTACCCTTCTTTTTTAGGAAGCACATTAATCTGCAGGTTACATCTGTGTAAGTGTTTAGTTTCTGAAGGATTCCTAACTTTATTTATCTTATTCTGTTCTGCTGCATAAATCACTCCTTGCCCCCTGGTTAACTGTTCCAGCTCATGGTGTCAGCTATGGAGGCTGCAGAAACTCAGTGGTGCAAGCTGATGGTGAGTAGATGAAGTCTTGCTGGGATTCTGTTTCCACACACGGGGATGGTGTGAAGGTCATGCAAAAGAAAAAAAAAAACCAACCCAGAAATCTTTGGCATCCTAGAATCATTTAGCTTGGGAAAGACCTCTAAGGTCATTGAGCCCAACCATTAACCCTGCACTGCCAAATCCACCACTAAGCCATAAGAGTCACATCTTTGTCTGTTAAATACCTCCAGAGATGGTGACTCTACCACTTCTCTTGGCAGCCTGTTCCAGTGCCTTACCACCCTTTTGGTGAAGAAATTGTTCTTAATATCCAGTCTGAACCTCCCCTGGCACAACCTGAGGCCATTTCCTGTCACCTGTTACCTGGGGAGAAGAGCCTGACTCCCACCTGGCTACAGCCTCCTTTCAGGCACTTGTAGAGAGTGATAAGGTCCTCCCGAGCATCCTTTTCTCCAAGCTGACCCCCCCAGCTCCCTCAGCCACTCCTCATCAGATTCGTGCTCCAGACCCTTCCCCAGCTCCACTGTCCGTCTCTGGACTCGCTCCAGCACCTCAATGTCTTTCTTGTCATGAGGGACCCAAAAATGGACACAGGATTTGAGGTGTGGCCTCACCAGTGCCAGCTACTTGCTCACAGAACACTGGTTTTGGTGAAAGCTGCCCGAATGTGACTGTGCCGTAGTGAAGGGCAGCCGGGACCCTGTGGGCACCACCAGCCCTCCGTGCCCCTGCCCAGCACCCCAGTTCAGCCCCCCGATCTCCAGAAGGTGCCTGCAGCTGCGAGGAGAAACCCCCACAAGGCCAGGAGAGGGCACCTGGAAACTGGAAACTGTTCTGTGCACGGTTCTGCTGCTGAGCTCTTCCCTTTCTCTCTCCCTCTCTTTTTTTTTTTCTCTTTTAATTTTTTTTTTCTTTTCGCCTCCCTCCTGCCCCACCTTCCTTTGCACAAACCCTGTGAGCCGTTTTCATCTTCCCGGGAACTCGCAGCTTTGTGCCATGAAAGGAGCGCACAAAGCACCGCTCAGTGTGCGGGCAGCAGCATCTCCCGCCTGCATCCCCTCTCCTCCTGCCCCAAATTCTGTCCCCGGCTCCACACACCCGCCCATGTGCTCCCCCATATAAAATACAGGAGCACATGCCAAGTGTATTGTCACCACGCAGCAATTCAGGGATCAAAACCTGACCCTTTTTTTTTTTTCCCCACAAAACTCTCACCC
>VZRL01002662.1:304414-341250 GCA_013397895.1 Origma solitaria | reverse complement strand
GCCCCACCTCCCTGAGCAAGAACATCAGGCTGGAAGCAGTGCTGGGCTTGGATGTCTTTTTGAGGCGCCACTACACCCGGGAGCCTGAAACACTCCTTGGAACAGGCTGCCCAGGGAAGGGGTTGGATCATCATCCCTGGAGGTGTTTAAAAGATCTGCAGATGTGGAGCTTAGGGACCTGATTTAGCGGCAGGCTTGGCAGTGCTGAGCTAATGGTTGGACTCGATGATTTCAGGGGTCTTGTCCAACTTAAATGATTCTGTGACTCTTATTCTTTGTGTTAATACTGGTGGAATGTTGCTCCCTGAAAATCTGGGTTTTCTGAAGGCTGAAAACACTAAGCCATCTGACTTCAAATCAAAGGGGTCAGACTGGAGAAATGTTCAGAGCCCAGCCGCCCTGAGGCATGGTTGGGTGCAACACCAATTTCAGCCAGATTATAAAGCTCCTGGCATTTGCTTGGAATGAATTTTGACACATGCAGTCACATTGCAGCATCCCTGCTTTGCTTCCCTTCTGGGATGGTGAGCATCCCATGGCCTTTCCCTCTCTCACGTGTGCAGAGATGGACTCTTTTGATCCCCAGTCCCCAAACATGCATTGCTTCCTCCTCACTTCTCATGGGTGCTTGCAGATTCAGGCATGAAATCTCTACCAACAGATGCTTTTCTCACGCTCTGCTGTGTGGTTTTGCTGTATACACTCACGCCCTAATTGCGTCACTTCCCTGAAGCTCTCTTCCTCAGGTGAGCATCCCCTCTCTTAGTCAATGCATGACACAATAAACGCTTCATGCTCCATAGCTGTGCCCAGACAGAGCACACAGAACTCACATTACGTGCACGCCTTCACTTATTAAGCACAAAGACACTGCCTGCTCCGCACTAAATTCATTCTACAGACTGTGTGTATACAAACACCTTTTCCATGCAACTTCAAGTGAAAGAAAATATATTTGTTTTCTTTGCACAGGCACACACACACATACTTTCCTTTCTCTGGAAAAGACAAGCCTTTGTTGTTAGGCTGTCTTTGCTCCTCTGGTCTTTCTTTCCCCCCTTGTTTCTGACTCTGTTTTCCTTAATGCCTGTCTCTCCTGCTTGTTCAGGCTGTCAGCTAAAGCTGCAAGGTGCTGCGGATGTGCCGCTCGAAATCATGTTTGTCCAAGGCATTTTCCTGGGGCGACGTGTGGCTTGTTAAAATGGGCTCTGTGTGTGCTCTCTCAGTGAATCCCCCTGCCCTATTTTAAGGGTACAAATGCAGCATTTTCACAAAACACTTTCCTCTGGTGAGATGCTCTGTGCTGTGCTCCAGTGGGAGTCCCCCTTGTGGAGGTGCAGTATCCATCTGTGTTGCAAGAGCTAAAGCTTGACAATTCTTTTGCAGACCCCTGCCAGAGCAGGCAGTCTCTGCAGAGGGGAAGGCCTGAGCCGTGGGCAAAGGGCAAAAACTCCAGCCAGAGTTCAGCTGCTTCCCCAGCTGTGTTCTGCATTTAAATAACAGCTTCCTGCTGCTCAGAGTGAATCACCTCAGCCTGAGATATCAGGACTGTGAGGAGGTATGTGGGTGACACTGAGAAGTGTTGGCTTTATGGGATTTGACTGGTGCAGAACCAGCTTCTGGCTTTGCATGCCTGAGCTCTGGTGGTGTCCTGTTCCAGTGCTAAGGCAACACGCAGCAAAAAGAGCTGTGCCAAGTGTCTCCATCCTTCTTCCTGGTCTGCACTGACCCCAAATGCATCCATGTGTCATGAGTGGCTCCACTGAAGCGGATGAATAGATATTAACTCACCTGAAAGGGATGTGGTGCAACGTGATGTGGTGTGGGAGGGAGCCCTGAGTCTCAGGATGTCTCTGATTCCTCTGGGGAAGGCATGGCCAGGCACTGTGCTGCCCCTGAGGGTGGTAGCATCTTGTGCTTAGCAACATTTTTGCCATGAGAGTGGTATTGGGGGTGAGTGATATTTGAATAAAATATATTCAAAGGTACTGGCTTGTCCCTGCAGAGCTGTGCCAGCAGCACCCTTGGTACTCAACCCAATTTCCTCCCCTACTGGTCTCAGTCTGTTGGGTGTCTCACTGGGGTTAGGGTCCTAAATTCTTTTTCCCCCCCTTTATATTCATTCTTTTCTGTTCAGAACAGACATGAAGCAGGAAGCATTGTCCAGCAGATATCCTGCACATCCTGCATGTTCTCCTCAGAGCTGTGACACCAGTGCTACTTCCGATTGCATCCCTCTTCTCATGCCTCCATCCCAACCTTCTGATGAGTCACAACAGTTATATTTGTGTCTAACAGAGCCAGGTTTTGCATAAGCTGTTTTATTTTTCAGTGAGCTCTCTCATCTGCTCAGTCAGGGGATGGCAGCTGGTGCTGCCACGATGGGGAGTATCTTCAGCTTGTTTTGCTCTGCCTCTCCTTTCTTGTGCACAGTAAACCAATGGCTCTGGCTCCCCACCCCCAGCAGCTTGCTGACCTGGGGACCTCTGGGCATAAACAAAATGCAGTGTTAGTGGAAAATTGGTGCAGCCCCCAGAAGGTCCTTAGGAAACATGTGAGCCTGGATGGAGCCAGCTGTTCTGCGTGGGAAGGCAAGAGGTTAGCCCAGATGATGCAGAGCAGAAAGGCGAGCCAGAGCTGGAGCACATTATTTGTCTTGTGGCCGAGAAGATCAGTGGCTTGGGCTGGATGTGGGTGAATGGTGCCTGGCCATGTTTTTTGGAGTGACCCTCATGGCAAGCTGAAAGAGCTGTAAATGTCAGGTCTTGGGAAAAGGATGTTGGCAAGCCCACAGCCCCAGGAGGCTCACAGGGCAGCATGTTGCTGCTGTAACCATTAGCTGACTCTCTGCACAAGTTTCCTGTCACCTGCAGTTTTATCTGCAGTGGGAAAGGCACAAACTCATTAAAGGGCAGTGGCACTTGCTGTCCCATGCACAGCTCCTCCCTGTGCTTCTGGACTGACACTTTCTGTCTGACAGAGAAGCATCCAGGCTACCCAAGGAGAGAAAATCTCTTCTGTACAACCCCTTGTACCTTGAGGACGTGATTCAGATTTGAAAGGTTGTTTCTAACATAACCTTTGCTCTGGGGTCTTGGCTGGACGTGACTACGGGTGCTGTGAAACACATATGTTACGCAGGGTGATCTGCTGGTGCTAATGGGGAGGCCACAGATTTTTATCCTCCTTATGAAATCCAGTTGGGCTCTGCATGTGTGTTTTGGGGCTAATCTGGCTCACATACTGAAAGCCCTCCCTCATACCACTGCCATGGCTCTGAGACTCAAAGCAGAGGGTGAGGCAGCATCCTCTTTGTGAAATGAGTTGAAATGGTTCAGCTTTCCTTCAGAAGTTTCTGGGTGACCAGCCATGTTAACACAGCTGCAGCTGTGTCTCCACAGGGATGTTGTTTTTACAAGCTGAAACCAAGAACAATTCCCTCAAAGATGCACTGAGGATAAAATGATTATGTGGTAAAGACCAGTGTTGTCACTTGAGTGGTGCTTTGGCTCAGACCTCTTCCCTCAAAATTGGAGAACTGTAGGATCAAGGCTTAATTTAGGCTGAAAGGGACCTCCTGGAGGTGATCTAATCCAATCCCCAATGAACCCCCAAATACAATGGTTAGACTGCAAGGTCGTCATGTTTCTGAGTAGAGAAACTTTGAAAGTAAATCTTGGTTTATTGGGGTTCAGTGGGACTTCTGTGGTAATGCAAGAGGGGCCAGAGGTTTGGTTTGCCTGAGGACTGCATCCAGACTCTTGTAGGCCCATGTCACCCTCCAGAACCGTGGTGGTGCTGGTCCAAGCTTGATTCCTCAGTTCATCAGGAATAATGCTGCTGCCCTCACCACTCACAGCTGTAAATGCCCAGGACAGTGTGCTCTGTGCCCGTCATTGTGATTGTGCTTTCCTGGCTTTGCCTGGGCAAACAATGGCCTCTTTGCCCCTCTGCAGTGACCACGTGGCAGTGCAGCGGAGGAGGCACAAGGGTTGCATCCTGTGCTGGTTTGATGTCCTGGTGAAAGCGTGGTAGGAACGTGGTGTGTGGGGCAGGCACCTGTGGACCCACAAGCTGTGAGGGGGTCACCATTGATGGTCTGCGGCTTCACGTGGGCGGTGGTTTTGCCTCGCTGTTGCTGCTCCCTTCTCGTGGTGGTGTCCTGGTGCCTCTCCTCCCACCCTTTTGCAGCCAGGGGAGGAAAGGAGTGTGCTTAAAAACCTGCCTCTTTGCAAAGCAAATGCTCCAGGTAGCTAGAAACAGTCGTGTCCTGTCTGAGCCTTGGTAGGAGGTGCATCCTGTTGCAGAGAAGGTTAATACATCCAGCATTTCTGCTCTCTGGATCCCAGAGCGCATATCCTTGGAGCCCAAACCCTTCCCCAGACCTCCCAGGTTTCCATGAGTTTGCAACTGTGCTTCCTGCTACTGGTTGGTGTGGATGTATGAAAGGAACAAATGTTGGATGTTATTTAGCACTTCAGTCAGGCCGTGCTGCAGCCAGGAAGCACCATGGTCTGTAATGGAGAACATATGGGATCTCACACAAACACCCTCACTTGCTCTGTCCTTGCTTCCCTGCCTGGAAAATGGAAATAATAACTCAGTACCTCAGAGAAGAGCTGTGGGCCTTGCTTAACAAATCAATTTGCATGACGCTCACAGACCTTCATGCAGGAAGGGTGGCAGGAGAGTGTTGTTCTTTTAGTGGCAGGAGCATTGTCAGTCTGTCTTCTTCTCTTGCTCCTGGTGGGAAGCAGATGCTGGGTGGCCTCTTTGGATGGCAGGCAGGGGAGCTCAGGATGCTCACTGGTTCCTGACTACACAGGACATCAGAGCAGAGTGACCTATTGGTGCCCATCTGCACCCCAGAGCCACAACTTGGGGCAAGATCAGTCCCACCTGGGGGATATTGGATGGTTTCTCTTGGCCCTGTCATCCCTGTAGCCATCTGTGTTTCTCAGTGGTTGTGAGGAAAACTGCGTCCCTCCTGTGCAGCCGTCCTTGCACATGTGTGCTCTACATCAAATGCTTGCTCCAAGAGATATGAGTACCGTAGAAAAAAGTTGTCTTGGAAGATAGAAATATTTCTCCAGATAAACAAATAGTCTCTTGGCTTTTCCTTTGTTACTATTTTTTCCTCTTCCTCCTATTTTTAACTTCTTTTTTTTTTTTTTTTTTGTGAGAGTTTTTATTTTGCCTAACTTATCTTTATCTTATAGCTGTTTTTAAAAAGTTGTTTTCCTTTTCCATACTGACCTTTCTGAGGCAGATAAAAGAAACAGCCCTTAGAGCAGAGAGCTGGTTAAGCCAGAAACCCCTTCTGCCTTGTCTTCCTCCTCATCCAGGGCACTGTGTCTTCATTCCCCCAATCCCTCACTCTTGGTGTTGATTTGCAGAGGAGAAGGAGATGGGTTCCGTTTTCCTGGTTGACACTCTCTAACACACACACACACACACACACACACACTGCCTCCCAGAGCTGGTTGATATTTTTTTGGTCTGATTACTCCTGCGGAGCCCAACACTGATGTGATGAGCTAGAGGTTGAAGAGCTTTCAGGAGTGAAAGTCTAGGCTCCTGTAATGTAGGAGGTCCTCTCCAGTCTTCAGTGGCAGGAGTTGTAAGACGTCCTCCTGGTGCCCAAAGCTGAGCTGGACTGTGACCAGCGGTGTGTGCATTCCAGTATGGCCCGAAAACCTGGAAATGTGAGCACTCAGCACAGAAATTCCCATAAAACCCCAGCTGCTGCCACCTGGCCAGGGCAAACAAATTGCTGGGAGAGCCCCCAGAACCAAGAGAGCAAAAGAGGGTCCCTGGCACGGCCCTGAGAGGCAAGGATGGGGCCGGCACTGTGGCTGGGCTCATCCTGCAGTTCTGTGTGGTAGCTGGTGAAAAATCTGTCAAAGCTGAGATGTGCTGAGCAAACCAGCTCACCAGTAAATGAAGTGGCATTTTGCCAGAGAAATTTTTGCTCAGCAGAAACCGTGTGGCTGCATCTGATATGGACTCTGTAAATGGCCATTAGACTGTTGTGGATGAGAGGGATATAATTGAATTTAAGGAAAAGGTTTAGGAGGCAGTAAACTTCTTTTTTGCATAGTTTCCCAGAAACACTTTTTTTCCCCCTTCAGCTGGGAGCTGAAAATGTCAATAGGATGCAGTTAATACCTGGAGACAAAAATAAGAAGTAAGGGAGGGCAAATGGGAAGGAAAACTAGAGATGTCCATCTTCACTAGAGCTGGGTGTATGTAGCAATAAACGTTCACAAAATGTGCTTGTGAATAAAACATGCAGCCTGTCTTCCTTAGCGATTGTGACCCATTTTATTCCCAAACACTCTGCTGAAAAAGAATTTTCTACCCGCAAAGATGTTCACGAAAGCAAGCTATCTTTTGGAGTAATGTGAATAAATATAATTGAATGCTCAGGCTGGCGTTATTCTCAAAGCCATGCTGAAGAGCCCTATCAGTTGCATAATAGGCTCGTGGAACAATCCGGCATGATTGCAAATAACTGGCGACGAGGAGGGGATGTCACCTAACCAGAAGCGACACACGATGACTTACATGACCAATGGCACAACGTAAGTGCTGAGTGAGGAGCAGGATATTTTCAGCAAAAGGGTCCCCACTCAGCCATATGTTAAAATGCCTCCGTGCAAAGCGCTTGTCACAGCCATTGGAAAAGCAAGCCCGCCCGTGAGCAGCCAGGCTGCCGGCTGATAACGCGGGGACAGATAGCGGGGCTGCGTTTGTCGGAGCGTTTATCTGCGCTGAGCAACTTGATCAGCTTTAATCATATGTGACAGCAATGTGAAGTCTGAAGTTGTGGTCAATCAGTTTGAATTAATCCCTCCATCAATGTCACTGAACCGAAGATCAGGGCGAGTTGGTGTTGTTTTCTCACTTAGCCCATCTCCAGGAGGAATGGCTCTTCCTGCCTGCAGGTGTTACCACCTTTCCTGCTCTGGCCTACATTTCTTGTTGTGAGCGTTCCCTGCCCATGGTGTCAGGCGTGGAGATGGAAATGAGCTATTGGTTCACACAGAATATGTTCACCCCTGGCTGTTTCAAAGTCCTCTCCAGTGGGTTTTTTGCTTTTTTCCATGTGTAGCAGCAAGTGGCATTTTCATACGCCCAAAATGCCTGGGCTTTCCCAGAGTCTCCCAGATGGCTATTACACATTAAACTATAATTGCACCGTCAGGGAGTTTTCCTTTCTGATGGTCTGCCAATGCGTTCCTTTTCAAAAAATTATATCTATTGAGGTTAGCAGCTCGGGCAGGAAACAATCCAGACAAATGCAGGCTGCCCCATCTTCGGGCCAATTAATCTGAACCAGATATCCAGCGAGAGGGTGATGGCAGAAATGCTGAATGAGAACTGTGGGGAGCACAGGGCAATTTAGCAGGGCTGTAAACTTGCAATTGAGATGCTGGCAGCAGCACTCGGTGATTATGGGCTCTGGTGAGGGCAGAGCAGGACTCTGCTGCCGTGGGCAAGGCAGGATGGGGTTTATGGGCAGCAGCTACGACGCTGTTATCCTTCAGGCATACCAAGGGCAGCTCTGTATTGACAAACTGCTGGGCATTTCTGGAGGGAAGGCCAGCAAAGTGTTAGGCTGGGGTAGCATTCCAGTGGGAATAACCTCTTGGTAAAGTGCAGGAGAGGAGCCTGTATTGCTCAGACCCACCCAGGAAGCACTTTCCTGTGCAGCACAGCACTGGCTAAAGGGCAGCCCCTGATCTTGGCAATGCAGAGGGCACCTCTGGAAAATTAAGACTGGTTCTTTTAGGGCAGAAACACTTCTAGGAAACTGGGTGGCTGCCTGGATGGGGCAGTGCGGACTGCAACAGAGCCAAAGGGTATGGAAGTGGTGAGCAACGCATTCGTCTGCTCTGGAAACTCAGCAGTATGAAGTGACTGGCAATTCCTGGCAACCCCATGGCAGGGCAATAAATTGAGAAAACATGATCTAACTTAAAACATGGCAAAGCAAAGAGGAAAAGCCATGTATTTCATTTTCTTTATTCCATCTATGAGGATTTAAGACCTTTTGGCTTAGAAAGAAATGAAAAATCGTTCAGAATGTTTCATTTTGACAATACTGAAATGAAATCTTTTGGCTGCCTGAAGAGTTGATTGGTCAACCCACCCCACCACCCTCCCTATTTTTTTTTTTCTCCTTTTTTATAAAATATCAACACCTATGCAGGCTATGACGAGCCCATGAAGATTTTGGTGCCATCAGACCTGAATATATGTCAGAAAAAACATTGCTAGTTGTATTCATGTGCAGAATCAGCCCATCAAGAAGTCATGGGATGGGGGCATGAATTTCTCCAAGGAATGCCATGAAGTCTGTGATCAGGTTCATAGTAATGAATGTTAACCAAATGGGGAGGAAGGTGTATAGGAAAAGTTTGATAGAGAGCTCTAAGAGAAGGAAATTACCCTGAAATACAAAGTGCCTGTGCACTGCAGGCTGGTTTGGGGAAAAAAAAATGAGTTTTTACTCATCTTCTCTCTCCCCCTCTATCCTCCTCTCCCTTGTTTGATTTGTAGTTATAATACAAATAACACAATATCTATAAACCCTCTCTCAGCAGCTACATTCCTGACCCTACGTGAGAAAAAAACCTCAAAGTAACAGAAAACCTTAGGCAAAAATGTTCAGGAATGGGTAGCATGTGATATTTTCTATAGATTTTAGTCCTGCTAGTTGAGTTATATGAAAATGAATTGCAATGGAGCAGGGAGGTCAGCAAGAGCCGTTGTTAAAAGCTACTCTCTTTCAAGACCCATACAAAACCCCCCCAAACACATTCCCTTTACGAAATATACAGCTGAAATGATAGAAGCTGCTCTCCAAATTGCAAACAGCGCAAGCAGTGGGTCAGGAGAGGTGTGACCAGAGGAGAGAGTAACTGAGTGCAAGCACAGGAGGCCAGTGCAGAGCGAGGGAGGGAACTGTGTCATTTTGTGCAGAAAAACCACAAGAGTGTCGCAGAAACAGATAAAGGAGGATGTAAGCAAACATCAAAGAAGGGCTTGTAGCACTGCTTTAGAGAGGTTTTAGGGGAAACAATCCTGAAAGAGTGACTGGGAAATCTCTCCTTTGTTTCCCTTCTGTGTTTAGGAAAACAGGCTTTGCCATTGCTTGCATGCACAGTTCTGCCAAGGAGAGAGGGACATGCCCTGCTGCAGGACAGGCAGGCTGGGAGGACATGGCAGCAGGGACAGGGGGTGCTGAGGGGCAGCCAGGACACTCATTTTCTCTCTAGTCTCCTTTTCCCCAGCTGCTCAAAGTGGTCATCTTTCAAGCAGTCGTCGCTATTCCAGTCTGGGTCTGTGCAGAAAGGTGGCTTTCTCTGGGAAAGAAAAGTGGTTCAGCCAATTAGGAAGGAAGTAGTGATGTTCTTAGCAGCTTTTTGGCCAAAACCCAGGAGAATGAAAGGCTGAAATTAGGCAGGGAAATAACTTCTGCTATGAAGAGCTCTCTCAGCTTATGTCTGCAAAGTTGACTTTCTCTTGAGCACATTTTGATTGCTTTACAGTCATGTACTGTGCGTGCAGGGTACTTTTTTGTGTGGCGAAGCTCTCAAAGTGAGCATCTGAACAAGGCTTTGCAGTCTGCATGAGCGGCTGATTTCCCTGCACGGTGACAAGCCTGGTTAAATGTATCGTGGGCTGAGCAAAACGCAGACAGAGCCCCAGCCTGACCCCCTGCAAAGCTTGGAGAGGGGCAGAAGACCCTGCACTGCAGCTCCTTGGTGGAGCTTCCAGGGATGAGGCAGCCACAGCTTCCTGCTGACCTGTTCCAGTGCTTCATCACCCTCGCAGTGAAGAAATTTTTCCCAGTATCTAACCTAAACCTGCCCTCTTTCAGCTTGGATCCATTCCCCCATGTCCTGTCGCTACATGCTCTTGCATGAAGCTCTTCTCCACCTTTCTTGTAGGCTCCCTTCAGGTATTGGAAGGTAGGATGTGAGGTGGACAAGAGACACAAAAGCCAAAGTTCTGTGACGTGGTGAAGGATGAAGGATATTCTGCTCCTTGGACAAACAGACATGATGTCCACAGCTACATGATGTCCACAGACACACGCAGACTGAAATCCCTATATTCCTTACTTTTTTCTTTAAAATAAGTAATCAACAAAATTAAAACAAGCCTCCCCTTGCTCCAAAACTAGGCATGAAATGGGTGCAGAGGGGAATGGGTGCCCCATGGGCTGTCAGACGCCAGCTCCCCACAGACAGCAGCTTTGTGCAGGTGGCCATCACCAGCCCCTGGGGAATGGGGAGAAGGGTGACAAGGGGGGACAGTCATAAACCCAGCCTGCTCTTGGGATGTATGTAGAGGCATGTGGGGAGGGAAGGTGGGTGCCCTCAGTACCCCCGCAAGAGCCAGGGTAGGTTTCTTCACATATTTTCTGCCCAAGAAATCAGCAGAGAAATCCCTGCCCAAGAAATCAGCAGAGAAATCCCTGCTAGAGCCAGTCCTTTTGGGTCTCTTGTCTTCTTCCCTTCCACAGCCACACATCCTCCTGCCTCCACGGGAAGGGGTACAGCATCCCCAGAGGGCTGGGTAGCACCTCAAGACCTGTGTGAGGTCAGTGTGGGGCCTCTGTCACGTGCTGCAGTCCTGCTCTGGCTGGAGGACAGAAAGGGTAACGGGAGCTGGCAGTGCCGTGTCTGCCGTCCCGAGGGATGGGAAGCTCAGTCTGAACCAAAGGGGCCATTTAGCATTGTGAATTATTGAGTGCTTTGCAACGTGGAGGAGCTGAGTGAGTCAGCTGAGGTCGGGCAACCTGTGCTCCATTTTTAGAAACGCGGGCTGACCAGGCACCAAAACACCCGTCCAGCCCACCAAAGCTGCACCCTGCAGGGCTGCAGCCCCTCGCAGCCAGGTGGGGACGATGTGGGGGAAGATGGGAGATGATGCTGGGGATCTCACTGCTGGCAGAGGAGG
Organism: Origma solitaria; assembly: GCA_013397895.1. NCBI lineage: Eukaryota > Metazoa > Chordata > Aves > Passeriformes > Acanthizidae > Origma > Origma solitaria. The sequence goes on along the minus strand of VZRL01002662.1, from coordinate 330,276 downwards.
AAGAGATGCGCTCTCCCTCCAGGGATGGAGAGAGCAGGCTGGGCAGTGAGCTGTGAGCGCACTGCTGGTGCTTAATATTTATTAATGACTTGGAAAAGTGGGGGAAGCAGTGAAGCAGCAAGTTTTGCAGATGGCATGAAATAATTTCGGATAGAGAAGACTGTGCAGGCACCCGGTGGGACTTGCCCAAGGTAAGGGGCGGGTGACCCTCGCTGTTGACTCACACGGTGGGGAAGGCTGCCTCGATGCCACCGCCGCCTCGCTGGGTTCTCAGTCGACCACAGCCTCCTGGGTGACGGCGGGGGGAGGCTGGGTGTCACCACACACAGTTCACTGGGAACATCTGCTCAGTCTGCAGCAGCTGTCTCAGAAGAGAGCAAAATGGCTGGCTATATAAAGAACAGCATTAAAAAAAAAAAAAAAAGCCATGCTGAAAATACCACCTTTCTGCTGTCCTAGCAGAGCAGGTGAATTATGGACTGGAGACATCCTCTTGTTGCACGAGTAACAGATGAAGAATGTGGAGCAAAAATGAGCAGAGAAAATGATGGATGCAGAGAGGCTGAAAATAGCGACTGTCTTGTTCCCACCTGTATCAGGAGGATTGAGGTGAGGTGTTTGACAGACAAAGACAAATCAGTTTATTCCCCTAAATGAGCCACAGTCAGAGAGACATCTATGGACACTGATGGACAAAATGGCTAATGTGGCCAAAAGGATGAATTCTTTTCAGCTGTGTAGCATCAGCCTGGGGGATGAGAGTGTAAGACACATTGTGCACACCAAAAGTCTGGAATAATTCAGGGTAGGGCTGTACATGTAGGTGAATCACAAAGACATTCATGTTTTGTGTTGGGGTTAGGAGTTGGCATGGCAGGTTGGCTGGGCTGCAGCTCCAAGAATTGCCCTCAAGGCTCCCTGCAGCACTTCACTGAGGCATGGCAGCAGCCACAGTGCCAAGGTGATGCTGAGCTGGGAGGGAAGGTATGAAACCATCAGCCAGCATGTGGGACCCCTCTGACTTCTTCCCAAAAGAGGGCTGAGGTGCTGGGCTGTGCCACCAACATCGGTGGAGGAAAGAGGCAGAGGAGATGGGGGTGTACATCAAAATGTCTGCTAATCCTTGCCTCTCCACCTACCCACTGGCACCCAGCACTGAGGTTTGGTCTTTTTCCTGTACCAGGGTGGCAGCTCCTCTGTGCTCCACAACTTTTGCTGCTTGGTGCAGCTGTCTGCAAGATAAACACAGCGTACAAAGGTTGTACCTTGGCAACTAATGGGGTAAAAATGCAAGTTGGAAATAGACTGTCTCAGAGACACATTCACACTGCTGAAAAGAGGCTGCTTCTCCCCTAGGATCTTAAAGCAGTGGGACTGTAAACAGCATTTGGTTCCTTGCACAGGTCTTCACTCCTCCAGAGCAAGGCAGGGGGAGTCATCTCTCATTGTGGACACTCGTGGCACTGCTTGGTAAAATTCTTCTAGGGTGGTTAGTTAAATCACTCAAGCAAGACAAGCCCTTGCCTCCGATACGGTTAGGAAATGTGACCTAGTTAAGCCCAGACGTTTTTGAGTGCGATGAAATGGAAGCAACTTGCGCTTGCTGAAAATTGACACCAGAAATAGGGCATTTGCTGCTCTCCCGGCCAGCGGAGCACCGAGCCCCAGAGTGTGTGGTGGGTGCACGAGGCGGGACCCTGCCATGGCCACCCTGTCCCCACCCTCCTGCTCTGCACCGCGACTGTCCTGCCAGGGACCCCTGCAGCCCCAGCCATTCCCCCGCCGTGCCTCGTTCTCCTCCATGAAATCCAATTAAAGGGTGAAATGAATTTTGGAGTCACTGCTACAGGCTGGGAAATGTCTGCGCATGGAGGAGGGGTGGAAAAGGCCTGTCTGCTGGTGCTGGAGCAGCAGAGAACTGGCTCCGGTCTCATTTTAAGCCCAGCCCCACTGAAAAGCTGCTGCCGCAGCTGCAAGGGAACTATAAACGTACCATGCAATAATGTTATCGCTTTGATGGATGCTGGAGAGGCTTTGAATACCTTTTCTTTTTTTTTCTTTTACAGTGTGGCCTTGTACCTTGCAGCTTCCCTTGCTGTAATGTGCCGGTTTCTTTTGTAACTCAAATCCTGCCCCCTCCTCTCTTTTAATCGGCATAATACCTTCGTTTGCTGCCCCTTTCCTGAAGGAAAAAAGAAATTCTCTACCATTTGAGGAAAAAAAAGCCTTTGTCCTCTCCTCTTGCTGTGCCCAGAGCAAGTTTATGTCCATCCAACATGGATTAGCACAGAGGTGTCCAGAAAGGAGAACCAGTGCAGGCAGTCCAAGTGCCTGCAGCTCTTCCCTTGGAGAGGAACTGGCCTTGTGGGGACTACAGGCTCCTTGAGAGGAGAAACAAACTTCTTGGTGCTGAAAGTCATCAGTTTTGGCATTTTCTTTCTCAGAAACAGTTTCCCTTTTGACAGTGCTATGCTTGGGGCAGTCCACTCAAATGCACTGCTGATTCTTGGACCCTCCAAGGGGCTGACACGAGAGTTTAGGAGTGCATCACAATGATGTGACCTCAATTTGCCACTTTAGGAGGGTTCTGCAAATGGCTTGACTGGCTGATGCAATGTGTCCTGTCCTGGAAGGATCCCCTCCATCCTCTCTCACTTCTCAGCAGGTTTCTTCCATCCCTCGCTCCCTCCCCTGTGTTTTCCCCTGCGCACCCCCAGCCTCTGGAGTTCACTGCTGCCAATTCAGATGGAGGCCAAAAGCACTGAGGGGTTTGCAAAGCAATTAGGTTCAGAGCAGAAAACTCCTTGAAGGCTATGAACGTTGCAGGCACAGCCCCTGGCTGGGGGAGTTGTTCTGCTGCGGAGTGCTAGAGGCTGGGAGGGTCCTTAGGGGAAAGTCACACTCTATGCCTGTTCTGGCCCTTCTACACTTTTTCCTTGGACGTTTGCTCCTGGCCGCTGCTGCAGACAGTGCACCAAGCTGGATGCCCACCAGCCTGGTGAAGGGTGGTCATTACTACATCCTGCACTTCTGTAGTTCTCTGATTTTGCTCACCCTCCTTATTCCATCTCTCTGGCTTTTCCCCTGACAGCAAGACTTCTTCCCTTTCCCACTTGGCTCTGGCCCTGTCCTCATCTTAGAGAATTTGTTTCAACGTTCAGGCCTTGCTTGGCTTCAGCTGTGGGTGACTCACTCTCTGTGCCTTGCCTCAGTCCCACCTCCTGGCTGTCTCTTGGACATCTGCTATGCGCTGCATCGTTCAAACACAGCCTGCCTGACGGTGCAGCCCTGCTCTGTGCGCTCACACAGCCCCCTGAGAGCAGAAACTCGCCTCTCCAAGGGCACAGTGGGTTCTCCAGTGGGCAGCATCAACAGCAAGTACAGTCCTCTCCTCCTGTCCCCAGCCTAAACCTTTATCTCCCAACCAGCCTGGAGGCACAATTGCAGGAGGAGGACAGAGCAGCACGAGCTCTGGCTGTGCTCACCAGGCTGTCCCTGGGCACTCAGTTGAGGGATTTTTGAGCTTGCTGCGTTTAAGAAGCCATGTGTAGCCAGTTACCTGCTTCCATTGCTGCCCCGTGGCTCCATCTCTGCTCCTTCACCCATGTCCTGAACATGCCTCGCTCAGCATGCTCTGCCTGCCCCTTTTTCTTCATCGCCTGCCCTGCTGCAGGGTGGCATAACTCTCGTGATGAATTCCTTTCTCATGGGAGAAGGAGGAGAGTTGCCTTGCACAACCTGAGGCCCTGCACAGAAGGGCTGCCCCATCTCTATTTGTTTCACAAACTGGGCTCCCCAGAGACCCCAGTTCCTCAGGGGCACTGAGCACGGGGAGCTCATTGTAGAGGGATGCGTTTGTACCCAAAAAGATGGAGTAAAAATATGATTTCTTTTGTTCTTCCAAGTTTGCTTCCATGTAGGGCATAGGAGTAAGATGTTGCTGGTTAGCAAGGGTATAAAATCTAACAAAAGTAGAAGGCTGAATTTCAGGCCAATATCATTAGCCTAGACAAAGTTTGATGAATGTGTTTTCTTTCTTCCCTTCTCTCCTAAAATGAATTCAGACCAGGCCAATATTTCCTTCTTGGTGAGGGATTCCTGAGGTTCTGACTCCATGGAAAGTTTGACTGGTGTGGGTGTGTGGCCAGTTTTTGAAGACGGCATTTGTTGGGGGTTTACTCGGAGCTTGGAATATGAAACTGAACAAAGCCTATACATTCAGTTGCTGTGCTAAGAATCAGGGCTTTATGTGTGTACTGTTCAAACACACAGGAGGGACTCTGCTGCTGCAAACCCAAACCAATTGGCTGAATTAAACACAAAAATATGCACTCAGGAATCTCCCGTGCAGATTTGCAGTTGAATAACAACTGTGCTGAGCAGAGACAAAACCCAGGTGCATTTCCAAGTGAAAACTTCCACAGCTACTTAATGTCAACAAGAATAATTCCTATTATAGGTGCCTTTCACCTTGAAGCCTCTCCCAGTGCTTCGTAGGTTTGTGTGTACATTTGATATTTTGCCCAGCACTGAAGGGGAGGCTCTGGTGTGGCATATAGCAGCCATACTCTGTTATCTACAGTGCCCTTGGGCTCCTTCTCATTTCAGAGCACACACAGTGTTGTTAGCTCTCTAACTTTCTCCTCCAGCCTCCTTCCCCTGCATTTCTCCTCCACATTCCTCCTTGCATCCCTTGCTCCCACTCCTGCCCTTCTGTGCTGCATTTCCTGTTCCTGGGCAGCCCTCCCTCCTCTCATCTGTGCCTGCACGATCTCTCTTCCTTGGCAGTCCTCTACAAAACTGTCCTCCTAAAATACTCCCCCTTCTTTCCTCTCCTCCAGACTCCTCTGAACTTGAACTCTTGAATTTCAGTTGAATTTGCATGCCATGCCTGTTTGAACTTGCACGCAGCCCGGGACAGCAAAGATGTTTTATCTACAGTGACAAATTGCTGCGTTACCTTACAGTGCTACATGAAGAGAACAACCACCCCAATGGTACTGCAACCTGATGGACATAATACACCAGGGAGAAGAGGTTAAAGAAAACAAAGGTCAGTGCTGCTTTATTAAATCTGAAAGCAAAGAAATGTGCATAAAAAGTGTCTTTATCTAACGTTTTGCATCTAGACACTTTCTGACACCGTCTGCCCGGAGTCTCCTGTTACAGGCAGAGGAAGGACAAACTTCCTTAACCCTCAGGGGTGGTGAAATGTCATAAAAGAGACAATTTCACACTCGTGGGTTGAGGTAGACGTCGTTTATTACAAAAGCCCACGAGGTCCGGAATATCCCGAGGTAAAAAAAAAAAGAAACCAAAAAGCACAAAAAGAAGGTCCCGGTACGGTAATAAGACTCCCCCGGCTACCAGCTGGCTGCCGAAGAGAGGAGATCCTCAAGGCCAGGTGGTGAACTTAAGCTAGCCTTAAGTTCAAAGAAAATTTTAAGCATAAGCCCCTGAAAGGGGTAAGAGGCCCAGCACCCGACCCAATCTCTACCTCACTGCTATTCAGCGAGGAGAGACACCAGGCACCCTGCACAGACCCACGTCTGCTGATGTTGGTGGCAGAGGGACCCAGCTAGCTCCTGAGGCTGGTCAAATCTGGGTTTTTATAAGGTTTTTGATGGGCTGGTCCGAATTGGTATCTCCGCCTTCCTGCCTGCTGGTGATTGGCAGTACTAATTAATGAGGTGGACCTCCCCTGCCAATAGATGGCTCGTATCTAGGGGTAGTTTGCAAAGGCGGGAAGGTTCCTCATTAGTATTCCACTTGCAGGGGGCGGAGAGATGCGATTCTTCTATTTTTAGATTGGGTGGTGCAGTGTGCCTTTAGTATTGGGATGGGTGATGGGCTTAAAGATATTAAACACAACATGAAAACCGAGTTTTTAACATGAATACAATTGCCAAGATAAAGGATTTTTAAAGATACATAGATTATGAATTTAGGATTACATGGTTTTAACAATTTCAACACCTTAAATACTCTTAAACAGTTTCTTTTTAACTCTACAACTCCTACTTAACAGTTTCTTTTTAACTTTACAACTTCTACTCAACAGTTTCTTTCTTAACTTTATAACTTCTACTCAACAGTTTCTTTTTAACTTTATAACTTCTACTCCTCCACTGCAACTACAAACACCACCCCCTTCAAAACATCCCCAACCAAGTTCTCTTTCTTTCAACCTTATAATCTACAACTCCATTAAAGTCCCAATTTTCTAATTTTATTTAACAGGCACCATAGCAATGGCCAACTCGAACATGTGAAAAATCACTCATTTTACTTATAACATGAAAGTACCCAGAGGGACAGTACCAGGCCTTGGCTTTGAGTTCTTCTAGTTAGCAAAACAAGGAAAACCAATTTTTTTTGGTCATTCAGCTACTCGAAGGTAGCTGAATACCATCAGTGTGAAACTTTAGGCTGTTGAACAAGATGGGCACATGAGGAGAGTGGAAAACAGGACCAAAAGGGATCTTCTGTACCATATTGTCCAATCCCTGCTGTTTGGGGAAGCTGTGCTAAGGAACTGCCTCACTTCTGCATTGCAACAAGTTGGGATTTTTGTCCCAGTAAAATCTCCTGGAAGTCAATCCCAGAGATGCGCTTCTTGGACAGTCAGGTCCTTCTTCTAATTTCCAGCTGAAATGCATTCCTGGCAAATTTATAGGCACTTGTTCTTGTGCCAGCAGTGCCCTTTCACTCAAATAGCTCTTCTCTCTTCCTGGTACTTCCCTTCAGGGTATTTGTAAGCAACAAATATATCTCTTCCCAGCCTGCATTTTGCTAGACTCAAGAAACCAAGCTCATTTAGTCTCTTCTTGCAGAAGAAAGCTCTCTCCTCCCAGGTCACGGCAAGAGAGAAAGGCAGAAAAAAGGGCAATTTTAAATTAATTCATCTTTTCTATGGACATACAATATTCTGTACTTCTGTGATGGCATTAAAATCTTGCTATTTCTATTAGAAATCCCTCATCTGACATGTCTTAGGCTCACATTTGTCTTTCTCACATCTGCATGCTACTGCCAGCTTACAGACATTTGATCAGCTCATGAGCTCAGGTCTTTCTCCTCCTCTGTCACTTCCAACTGATGAGCTCCCAGCTGGTAGCAGAAATTCTCATTATTACTCCCTCGGGGCATGACCTTGCATTTTGTACTATTAAATCTGATTCCATCTCTATTGCTTCTGTCCCTTTTTCGTAGGAAAACTGCTCTGATTAGTCACCATATAATGCCTTAGAGACCTAAAGACATATTCACTATATTTTTATTTTTAGAAACTGTTTGCTGTTTCAGTATTTTCATTCAATGAATGATGCTGATGTCTCTCTGTATTACCACTTCTCTCTAACAGAAACTCCAGGCTGATGTGCAGAAGGGCAGAGAAAAATTGCCTTCCAGATGAAATATATGGCAAGAAGAGCTATATTTCCAAACCATTTCAAGGAAATAATTTTGTAAGTTATTTGTCACTCTGCTGCACAAAATGATCAGACACACTGTCCAATCAACAGCAAACCAGAAACTAACAGGTATGAAAATGTTCTGTTTTATCTAACTATTTTTCCAGTGATCCAGATTTACTGTGAGTAAATTTACTGCCTCTTGCTGCTGGGATGCAGCTCTCATCTACAGAGCTGTCACAGTGATGGCTCCCAGCACTTTGGGTTTTAACCATTAAAACCATTTATATGATGTTCAAAATACTTCAGAAACAACTGCTGTTATTGCTTAATTTTTGTGCTTAATTACTGTGGCAGTGGGCAGCTTATGAAGATCTGTGATGGTGATGAGAATTCATTTACTCTAACCTCTCATTTTCAATTACAAATAATGCTGTGTGGAGATCATTTTACCCAGAGAAGGTCTGGTGTAATTCAAAACACCCTCCACATCCTTAGGATGCTGCAGCCACTCTGAAGTGTCTGACAGCGCTGGTGCTTTATGGAAAAATGTATTTCAGAAAATAGCTGGGGAGAGGTGCCCACAACAGTACTGCAGAATTTTATTTCCCATGTCTAGATTGTCTGGTAGATGTTTGCGAGGTGTTTCACAGGGCTGTGAGCTCTTCACTGGCTTTGTAGGTGTTTGAGCAGCACCTAAAGCAATGGGGCTTCCCGGCCTGAGGGGACCTCTGCAAGGTCCATCTCTGCAAGGGAGCATCGAGATTCCTTGGATTGCTTGTCCAACAGAAATGTCTCGTGTGTGTAGGGAGCTGTAGTCCTGACGGGGTGTTAAAATCAAAGGCATCTTCAATTTGTTCTTGCTTACACAAATGGGGGACATTCCAGAAGCACGTGACAATTTGCCACGGAAGTCTTCAGATGGACAAAATTAGTTTCTCATGAAAAAAACAATTTTTCTTTCCACACAGTGTTCTGCCCTGGGGATGCTTTCTGTGGTGGGATGCTGTCGGGAAGGGGAATCTGGGGATGGATTCTTGCTGTGTGCCCATGGTACAGGCTTTGGTGGCATCTGAATGACCTGCTCAAAGCGTCAGGACCTCTGTGCACCCTTTCAAGCTATGCATCATGGGTTTGTGCCAGCAAAGATTGTATTTCTTGCCTCGTCCAGGCATGCTAATGAGGCACTCTGACAGGGCTTACCTTTGGAGATGTGAAAGAAAATAGCAAGAGGGAGACGGAAGGCAAAGCATCATTTTGGAAGCACTAGAACTTCTGAAACATTAATCTGGTGAATAACTCCCTGCCAACAGAATTTCACTAAACCACTGATCTGAATCATGTCACAGATGGCATCGTCTTCCAAAGTGTTAGCAAAACACAGGGCTCAGCCTTCAGTGCCCCTGCATCGCTATTTCTGATCCAGCACAACAACACGCCTGCAAAAGACAGAGCTTTTAATAACTGCAACTCAGGAAAAAAATAACCAACCTTGTTTAGGATCTGAATAGCTGCCTTGCAGAAGGAGAATTGCCCATTTTGCTCAGCGCAGCAGTGAAGATGGGCTTACAGGATACCGAGTCCCACATACTCTGATAGACTGCGAGATCTGCTGCGATGCATTTTTATGAGTGTAAAATTTCAACTGGCATTGCTGAATGGCAGACAAAGGTGCTAGTCACAATAAAGTAGGACCAATCATGGCAGAAATGGAAGGAGGAGGAAGAGATTGCATGTCAGCAGGCAGCCTCCATTTATGGCATTTCACGGCTGCAGGAAGAATTTGGGCTCAAAACATTGTTTTAAAAGCCAGAGCAACCTCATGCCAGGATGGATAAATAGCAGTGCTCCTGGGCATGTAATCCCTGCTGCCAGGAGCTAGGTCTATATTATCTCAGCCAGTCACCATTTTGGCACCTGAATTTACATGCCCATCCTGTCTGTGTCTCACCTTCTCAGTCAGAAGAGATTAATGGTCCCCACCTCCCTATGCCTGATTTCCATGCAGGAGGACACGGCAGCTCCAGGTTGGCTCTTTGGGTGGGTGCTCATCCGAGTGGCCAGGACCTTGAGGAGAGCCCCAGCACACGTCCAAGGCACGTAGCACCTCTTCCAGTGGCCTGGGGCCTGGCAGCCCGACCTCAGCTGGAATTCCACAGGAAGAAGAGCTGAGATTTCCACCACCCTGGTTTCCCAAGGAGGAACAAGCCTCCCAAGGACACTGGTACATGTGTCTGGGGCTTTGCCCCGTCATCTCTCAAGCTACCACTGAGAAGTTGTTACAAAAGATGCTCAGCTTCTGTTGGACATCCTTCTAACCACCATCCCCCAAAGCAAAAGGATGTTAAAAGCACAATGCTAAAGATTGCGAAAGCATGCCCTCCACAAGCTGGAAGGCAATGGAGGAGAGCCAGAATAATGGTTGCCTTGTGCAATCCAATTTTGGGCGCTATGAGCCCAACTTTCCTGCTCCTTTAGCTCCTGGAGCTCTGCCTTTCTTGGTGCACAGATTGCAGCTGTGGAGGGGCTGAACAGCAAAGCAAGAGGACAGAGGAGGCTGTTGCCAGTTGACCTATACTCTTTTCTTTGGAGAAGCTGGAAAGTGTGCAGTAGTTGACGTGGAGGCTGAAAGAAAGCACTGTCTCACTGAGAAGACACCAGAGTTCTATCCCAGAGAGCTGGACTTTCTCCCTGCCTGCAGAGCCATGTACCTGTGGGACATCATGGACATCCCTTCAGCAAGCGTTCCCAAGTACTCACTGCCCCTGTGTGCTCTCAGTGCCCCATGCCCATCTTGAAATCAAAGTGGTGCAGTGACAGAAATCAGTGGGAGTCCTGCTCTGAACGTCCATGCACTGTGCCAGCGTGCTGGTCCCTGTGTAGGCAAACCCAGCTCAAAGGGGGATCAGAAACAGCTGCTTCTTCCCGTCAGGTGAGCTGGTGACAATAAATATAGGAGTTGCTGTAAGCACTTCAGCGTTATAATGGTATTATAGAAGAACCTAAAAGGAAATTAATAGGACCAGGATAACCAGATTTGAATAGCATGTATTGCAAAAGGCTGAGGAATCCATCAGCCCTAGGCGAGACCTCTCACAGAAGATGTCAGCCCAGCCAGTTAAAGTCAGGCAGCGTTAGAAGAAACTGAATATAATGCCAACCTGCATAACAGACACTGCTGCCACCTATCACAGTAATGAGATTTCATGAAGAAAAACCCATCTCGGTGGCTTCCAGAAGGATTTCCTTTGGCAGACAGCTGGGCACCTGGGCTGATTAAACACAGATACAAGTTTGAACAACTGGAACAGCCTATCATGTTTTATTGTAGCCAGGCAGTTCAAGATGCAGCGAACACATCCAGTCCATTTTTAGCTCAGCTCTGAATGTATACACCCTGTGAGATAACTCTCCATTTAGTGCCTGCAATGAACATCAGCAGCCCTTCCATGCGAATGACACCCTGCTCAGGTCCCAGGGTTGGGAAAAGCATCTTGCAACCTCCACCATGAGACAGCAAGAGGCATTATGCACAGACTGCCTGTCACCCCATCCTGCAGGCTGATGGAGGAAAGCAGGACAGTGACACTTGCTCTTGGTTAGAAGACAGGAGCTGCCACAGGGTTTCCTCTGTACTGGAGGAGGACCTGAAAGCAGGACTTGGCCATGAATGTCCCCACACTTGACTCGGCATGCTGTACAGCTGTGATGCTTCCTGGCTGGCCAGAGCCACAGGCAGAGCCCTGTCCCTCCCAGCAATACATTGGTGAGGTTCTTATACCTTTTCACTGGTTTGAAAATCAGCTGCTGCCAGTCTCAGTTAAGGCACTGCCAGCTGGAGTCGGGGCTGTGCTTGTGATTTTGATCTGTGATTGCCTGGTCACTTGTCAAAAGCAGTAAGAGTCACCAGGACAAGGGCTGGAGTGAAACCTTGCAGACACTGGGCTTGTAGGCAGGGAGCTCTTCAGACCTCGCTTCTCCCCGCAGAAAGATTTTGTTTGGCTCTCAGAGTGATCTGGGTCCCAGTTCCCTTCTTCAGGACCCCACTGCCACCCTGACAAATCGTGTCAATCTCAGCAAAATTGGCTTCTAGCACCAAGCTTTTTGCAATGTCCTGCTTTACAGCCAGGGCTCAAGCAACACTGAGACAATCTAGGGAAAAGAGAGGGACAGAGCAATTGGGTGAAGGGATGCCAGAGGTAGGGAAGGTTTAAACTCCTCTCCTTGTGAATCTTTGTAAAGCTGGAACTGAGGCAAAGCCCTGATTCCTTAAATCACACAACACCTGGAAGCCACTGGCAGTCTCACAGCACAGGCAAAATAGTATCACTTTTACAGGCATCATCATCACCAGTCCTACCATGCAAGCAGTGATGGAAGGAAGGCATCATTTAAGAAACAGTGTCCACCATGCATTTGTACACAATATGGCTTTAATTGCACTCAAAGGCTGACAAATTAAGGCCTAGTCAGTGTCCTTTGAAGTCAACAAAAAGATTCCTGTTGACTTGAGTGGGCATTGGCTGAGGACCACAAGCTGCAGGAGGAAGTCTGAATCACTGTGATCCCATACAGGACTCTGCTAAGGAATGCTTTTGCCTCCTGGGAAGGCACTGGTGTCAGAGCCAGCAGAACTGGGAGCCCATGGCTGCCAGATCAGAAGCATGGATTTAGCAAAATCCCAATGCTGTGGCGCTCCCATTCACTTCTGATCTGTAGAGGAGTTGCATGCTGGTCCATAACCCTCACCTCTCAACCACACCATCCTGTGCCATTTGTAGAGAGTCACCCTTCTAGAACTACTATTTTCCTACTTGTAAAATGGGACCAGGTCACCAACTGTGGTATCAGCTCAGAATCTGGCCTCTTTTATATTTTTTCCCCTCCTTCATCTAGAAGAAATGGCAATCCACACTAATTTTTTAAAACTGGAAAAACTATCAGATCAGATTCAATTAGTCTCTTTCCACCCCTTGCACATGCCTGAAATAAAGCTTCTGTTATTGGAGTTTAGCTGACGATGCTTTTGTGCAAGGAAGGAAAGGCTCCAGTTAGTTTTTCTGTAACTGAAGCCATATGGAATTGAAACTTGTTGAATCAATAATGAAACATGTCTGTGTCACAGAGCAGTTTTGATTCCAAGACATACAATGGACTGTTTGCAAAGTCACATTGCTGGTTAAAACTACATTTTTAAAAAATCGACAAATAATTTAGGGACTCAGCTGCTTAGGAGGATATGGTCTATTTGATTGCCTGAGAAAGTTTAAAAAATTCCCAACCAGCCTGAGGTTCTCTGTTGACTCATTTTCATAATACATTTAAGTACTGTGGCAAATGCTTGCCAGCCATTTAGGCAAGTAGCTTAAGACACATCAAAAAACACAAAGCAAAAATGATTTCAATGTCCTAATTTGCCATCCCTCCTTCCCAACACATGCACGGTAGCTGCACTGAGAAGCAGGTGAGTTGCTAATGCAGATTAAGTTGTCCTTTGACAAGCCACTGCAATTAATCCACCCAGTAACCCCTGAACAAAGAAATACTTCCGTGACACATCAGTGTTTCCAGATTTGGAAAGGATTTGACAAATGGCAAACTGAACTTGCACAGCAAGTGAACTGTGGTGGAGAAAAGAGTGTGCAGCCTCCAGAGGAGGGCATGGAATATCTAAGAGAGTAAACAACCTACTTGCTCGATGGTAGCTTTTATTTTATTTTATTTAGATGCTTGGCAGTAAAGAAGGGACGTCAGAGGTACTTCAGAAAAGTTTGCTGGTGACTAGAAATGTCTTCACTTTCTCTTAGCATGCAGATAGCATGCCCACAGCCACCTGAAGTCCAGCTATATTACAATGTGAGGTATTCCCCCTCGTTTTGGTTCTTGGCCTCAGTGTAATGCAGTTTCGTAAAGTGAATGTAAAGTAGCATTTTGTGGAACTCAAAAAGCTTCGGTAATTCTTTTCAAAATGCTGAGCTTTTCTGAATGTCCTTTCTTGGCAGTGCTGGGCTAAGTCTGCCCTGACAACATCACATTTCATAATCTCTTGCTTCCTACTGGCTCTGGGTATAAGATAAGCATAGGACCCCCGTGTTCTCTGAGCAGGAGGAATGTTGCGTGGTGGTGGACTCTAGGCTGGCAGCTCGGGTTTCCTCCTCAGGGACTGGGGGAGCAGATGCCTGGAGCTGGTTTTCTTTCTTTCCTCTCTGATTCGGTGTTGGGTAATTAAGGACTGAAAGGTTGCCTTAAGTGCAGCCTTGGGAATTGTATTTTTCTGCAGACGGTGTTCCCTGCTATCAGTTATTGTATTGTAATAGGGCCTAAAAATCCGATGCAGATATGATCCTTTCTTGGAAAGGTTTAGTGTTGGAACACACTAACCATGGAGGCAGCTAAGAAGATGACCAGGATTATGGTGCACTGTGGCACTGTAAGTGGAGGTAACCTGAGCCAGAGAGTGCTGGAAAGAGGCAACCGCTGGTGGCAAATCATTCAAATCCCAGCCCAGTGCCTCCAGCGCAGAATTTGAGTCCTGTAGCAAGGGAATCAAAACACCACAGGAGACAAAATCATTACTAACCAAAATAGCCAACATCATCTGTGGTTGTACGGGAACCTGCCTGTCAGTAGGGGTATATATATATATCAGTAGGGGTATATATATATAATTTTCCTGGTGTGGATTTTCCATAGCAATTTATCACTTCGGCAAAAATAAAAACCTCAACAAAACCCAAACAAATGAAGTGAAAAAACAAAAGAGCGCAATGTCTCATAATAAGCTCTTTCTGTTGTGGCAGCAGCTGCAGTTTCTCCTCTCGGATTTCTTTTCTGTTATTACCCAGAAAGAATCAGCAGCTGCTTAGGAAATATTCCAGAAAGATTCATTGAGAAGTTCCTGGCCGTTTTTCACATACTAATCTGACAGAACTTCTTCAAGGAAGGGACTTACTCTCCTGGTTTTTGTCTGCTCCTCGTAAATTAGTGAGTTCTGATAATGTGGTTATCTAAAAGGAAATAACAGCAGGAAAAGTAAAGAAATAACATGTCCTGGTGATGGGAGACTAGTAGGTTTTTTATGTCACAGAGAGAGTGTGGGAATTGCTTGGGTTATTTTAATGGTCGTGGTTTGCATCTCTTAAAAAACTTTTGCACAACCAAACTGCTTTCCAAATGGGCGTATCTGGAGGCAACACCCATAAGAGGGATCATTTGGAAGAGACAGAGCACATGCTCCTCTAAAAGTAGGATACCTTCAGGACATGTTAACTCCGGAGTTATTTCAGCGCTGTCGTGCTCTGTGCTTTAGGACTGGAGTCATCAGGATTTGCAGCCATCAGAGCCTGGGTGGGGAAGCTGCTGGGGTGGAGCTCAGTGGCACATCAGTGGCTCTGAGCAGCCACTCCCAGGGCTGAACTTCCCTGTTCTTCCTTGCGTGGCTCCTTTTAACTGGGATGCCTCCTCGACGAGAACATTCCTCCCATTAGTGTGGATGCCTCACGAGAGGCAGAGCTGATTCCTGACCCCAGCCAGGGATCTGGCAAGCGGTGCTTGTTAAACAGGTCAGGGGGCAGTTGTGTCGAGGCTCAGTGTTCCCTCAAACCCTGGGCCTTTCCCCTGCCATTGGCCCCTGGATGTAGGACAAATCACATTCCCATTTCCAGGTCTCTGGTGCATGAGGGCACAATTCAAATGTCATCTTTTGAATGATGTTTGCCCATCGTTCAACATCAAGGCATGTTTGCCCTTCCCCTGTCCTTCTGTGTCACAGGCAGCTCTGCCTCTGAGCTCACTCCAGGCAAAAATCCAAACCTCCTGTTGGCATCCAGAAGTGGAGACATGGATCTTCACAGAGCATTACAGAGCCTTCAAAGAGCATGGATCTTGCTTCATGGAGAACTCAATGAAAAAGTTACTTCTTCCTCTTCTGCTCTCACTAACGACTAGGGGGAAAAAAACCCTACAAACCCCAAAAAGAAGCATGTGATTCTTCCCACAGAAGGACGAGTAAAAGCAGTTTGGATCTTTGATGTCCAGTGCTGCCAAACACTGTCCGCTGAAGTATACAAGCTCTTGGGAATGTGGGAGAGATAATTGGAAGTTAATAGAGCTTTTACTGCTGGCTGCCTGGCTGATTATTTCTATGAAAAAATCCTGACACTTTCCCTTTATTGAAGTGAGTTCATGATCATCTATATAAAAGAAAGCTGTATTCTGAGAACACATATGCATTTGCATACGGATGGTGTTCTCTTGAAAATTATTTGAATAAAAATAAAAGAAGAATGAAAACAGGAGTTTTCACTCAAGGGAAAAGTTAATGAACTCACTTCTCTTTCTTTCACTCCCTGATTAAATATTATGTTACCATTTTATCTTTGTGCATGAAGAGTAAAGCCCTATTCTGTATTTTGCCAGCTTCATTCATGAAGCTTTGTATTATTTTTACTGCAATAAAAAACTAAAAATTACTCTCTCCACATGAGAAGCAGAATGGGGAAGAGCAGTAATTCCCCACAGTATGGAGGAAGGAGAAAGTGAAAGACGAGACATCCTCTTCTGTTTGTTTGAATAGGCATGAGATGTGCTCCAACATGTGCTGGCAGGAGCAGTCAGAGAAGACCAGCTACAGAAGCTCATCAAGAAATGCAAAAGGCATTACCTGCTATGTAAGATATCAGTGAGACCTTCCTTTCTGCAGAGGGTTTTTTCCTTCAGTGCTCATTATTTCTGAGAGCCTGTGGGCTCGAAGCAGGTTGTACCGATGTTTTAAAGTTGACTACTTGATCATTCTAATTAGGATCCTGTGGATTTTCAGTGTTGCTAGCTAAGTGAATTTCAGTGCATTTTCAGTTAGACCAGCTGAGTACCACTGGACTTCTTGTTCTGCAGCGTCCAGGTAGCTCAGCTGAAACAGTGCTGCTCACATGGGGCACCACCTTCTTTCAGCTGGCAGCAGAAGCATTGCAACATTCAGATAAATAAGCCCACATTCGCATACCACAGAATGATTCCAGAATTGGCTCGGTGTTTTATTAGCAATTCTGAAGGCTATTGCCATGGATTCATCAGTCTCTGGATACATGAAGTTTGCTAGGAGTCCCTGTCTGAGACAGGAAAACTGAAACTAGTGCTATGTCAAAGCAACTTCACGGGGAGTGCCCATCACCTGCTAAACATGGCTGGTTTTCAAACGTTCTCGAGAATAAACAGTGTTGATTTTAATCTAGAAAGGGATGCTTTATAGAGGCTTAGTGCCTGAATGGCTTGCAGTCTTGTTTGATTGCTGTTGAGATGTAAGCAGAGGCAACATGAAATCTCAGAAGAGATATTCACATGCAAACCTTGTAAACACACAGTGTTCTCAGGGCAGGGTGGGGGAATGTAAATTCCAAGTATGTAAAAATGAAAAACAAACAATGAATGGGGAAAGGAGGTTTAAAATTTAGAAGTGGACCCCTCTGTCCAAGGATTTAATCTGTGCTGCTGTTCCTGGCCCATCGCTCTAGGTAGTAGGAGCAAGGCTTCTAGCTGCCAGTCGACCATTTTCTTTTTGATAATTATTCACATTGCTGTAGAAACGGAAATTATCTCTATTTTCTCACTTCCCAATTGAAAACTGTAATTGCAGCTGCTCCCTCCTCCTTGTTTGGAAGTTTTACACGCAGAGAGTCATCAGCCAGGCTTGCCTTAAATCAAATCTTCCCATGCAGCCTGGGTTATAATCTAGTGAGCACAGCAGCTGCCTAGTCGCAGCGAGGAGAAAAGCAGCACATTTCTCCAGCCACTGGCTAGGAAATTCTTGCTAAAAGAAAGGGGCTATGCCTTGTCTGGTGCCTTTATAAAAATGTAAAGGAGTCAGCTTCCTGAGGGCTTTCACAGATATTGCTAAGCATCTTAAATTGAAACAGGACTTCCAAAACCAGCATGTAAATCCCCATAACACACCTTCAATTTCTGTCTCCAAGGCTACCCAGCTGCCCTGATCCTCTGTGACAAGCTCTGGAAATGCAGTGATACTTCCTTTTGCACCAGTCCTTCCCTGCTCCTCAATCCCCCCTGCTCTTGAACCATCTTGCTCGCATGAAGCACCACTCCACAGCATGGTGGTGGATGAGGAGCTGGCCTCAATGCCCATGGGGAGTCTGAGTGGCAGGGAATGCACAGGCTCTCATCCCTTGCCCCAACAGAGAAATGCTGATTCCCTCAGGGATACAATAAAATAGCCAGAGCCCCTGTGCAGACTTGCCCAGTTTTGCTCACTCATCTGTGCAAGGGCTGGAGTGGAGGTCTCCTTAAAACAATGCTAATAGGATTTATTCATGCTGTTTTTATCAACCCTTCTTATTCTGCTATAAGACATGCAATTCATGAATAACAGCCACTACTCCCCAGTCACAGAAGTGTATTTTGATAGACATGGGATGTGTAGCCTTATTGAACATTTTCCAGTGACTTTATATGCAGACACTGCTTTCTCACAGAGAGCCAAAATCTGCCCTCTTCTGAAGTCCCTTGGGTCTAAATTAGTGAGACTTTCATATATCGTGATTTGAATCTGAATGTGTTTCCTCGCTTGCAGTCCCTGCGGTCATGGAGTAGGCAAGGGGACTTTGTGCCGTGGTTTACCTTGCGACTTTTTCTTTTGGGGGGGTGTCCTGGAGAACCACAAGATCAGCAGACACATTCCCTGTGCTGCCAATACAGGAGCACCCTCTGACAGTGCCAGTGTTCCAGGATGCAGGATTTGCCAAGGCACAGATATATGGAGTGTCCTAGCACAGAACGGGAGCCCTCAGCTGACAGCTCAGCTGAAGGTCTGCGGTGAGATACAGCTTCTCTGAGTTGCTCCTCTGACCATTATCCAAGACTCAAAGAAGATGTGCTGGATGAGCTGATGAGCCTTTTGTACTGCAGATCCCCTCAAAACGCTGCAGGGTCAACAGCAAAGTGCCAAACTAGAATCAATGAGGCCTTACACAGACACTCAAGAATAACAAGTCAACCAGTGGATTTGCAGGCAGACTGTAACAGCTTGTTATCTGATGTCCCCTGGGCACAAACACTGAGACATCTGCAGTTTTTGACCTTTTTTTCTGTTTCTGCTGGCTCAATAGCTAGTTAGCTGGTCATTCAATGTGGAAACGAAACAGAGGAAAGGAGAGCAAATTGCAATAGGCAGGAGATGCTGGACTATTAGGATGCCAACAGGACTGGAAATATATAAGTACAGTGGTTGCTTTGGTCTCCTTTATTATTTGTGCATTAAGCTCTCTGAGTTGGTTTCTGGAACTCTGTTAAAAAGCAGGATTTTCAGTATGCCAGTTGTCACTGAACTTTTATGTTGGTTTTATTTTGCATGTATTTTGCATCTCTATTCTCTTTGCTTGGCACTGCAAGTTAGAAATTAACCTGAAAAACACACATTGAGACTTCACTGACTTTCCCAGATTTTTTTTTTGTCTGAGAACACAAAGCTCTCTTCATAGCATCTCCTCTAGTCCCATCAAGGGGAGGGAAGATCCCCAGAAGACTGACTTCTGGATCATCCTTTGTACTGAGATCTCAGTTCCTTGGAATGCAGTGACTGCACTAGCTTATATGTATGGGGGGTGTGGAGCCTCCTTCCTGTTCCTAGGCTCTTGTTAATAAAGAGTGTGCCCACATTCTCAGACAGGGCCCTAATCACCAGCCTTAGCCTAATCTCTTAATTAATTCCTTTTAATGTAAATGCACTCGAAAAGATTCTTTTAGCCGTAGTGTTCAAGAAATTAGAAGTCCTTTCTTGAAGAGACAGTGTGTTTCTTCTTTCACGGTCTGGTATAATGACAACACTGTCTTGCTGTGTGAGAAGGATTTGCCACATCCTATGGTGCTCACTTCTCATCCCTGGATTATAGATTTATTTTAAATCAACTCAGGATAATGGGTGACAGCTCAGTGTATATTATCTGTAGCATTTCAGTCTAGCATAGGCAGAGAACTCCTGCCTTCTTGTTTCCATAATTTCTGTGTATCAGAATGGCCTAAAGTCAAGGTTGGGTTATACACCTTGTGTAATAGAAGGCAACAATAGGTGAAGTTCTGGCACCTGCCAGAGAAATGCACTGTTCCTCCTTCTGATTTAATCTGATTTATTCTCATCATATGGATGTCCTACTCATTGCAATCAAGGTCAGAAAAGGATTTGAGCCTGTTTCTGATGTGGGAAGACAGCAGTCCCACAGGTACAAAACACAAAGAAGAGCTAAGCTCAGATTGACCTTACTGAAAAAAAAGCAAGTTCCCAAAATGGAGTGTAACTGGTCAGTATCAAGAGAGTGAGTTTGGAGCAGGATAAGAATTGTACCTGCTCATATTAGAAGCAGAGACTCCCCTCTCTCGTGACTTCAATTCTGCCTAGGAGAATCCATATAAAAACAAATAAATGCCAAGAGAAATGTTTCTATTGTTTTCCTTCTCTGTTTCTAATGAAATCTGTTCCTTTAAAAAAGAGCAATATCCTCCCCTATGATTTTTTGCAGTCACATCGCAGAAAGAGAGAAAACCTGAAAGCAAAATTGACTCCTTTTGATTTTCCCTAGTTCAAGAGAGGAGACATGCCAGTGGGAAGGAGAACAAAAATCACACTGAGTAAATCTGGACTTTAAACTGCCTCTAATGATCAACAGCAATCATACAAATATTTATTTCTGGTTTAGTAGTTTATTTGTGTTAAGGCTGACAGCAGATTTTTAATTTGATATTCAGTCTTTCTTACATAAAAATATGTATCTTTTAGATTGGTTATTTAATTATTCCCTTCTGTGGGAGTTCAGAGTGCAAGTTGTTTGGGGGGATAATTTTGTCGTGTACTGCCTTCGAATGTATTTTCTGTACACTAATTCTTCAGTTGCTGAGGCTCAGCTTGGTACTAGAGATCAAATCCTGTCTGCACTCAAGTTGACAAGAAAATGTCCAGTAGTTTGAATAGGGTGTTGATTTTATCCTTACTGCTCATGCCGTAGTGGGAGCTCCCATAACATCTTACTTCAGATCTTTAATATCTCTCCAGCGCTTTGAAGTGCAGCCCCTCATATTTCATTCACAATTTCAACCAAAGAAGCAACAGAGGGACTGCAGCCCTGCTGCTGAAAGTGCAAGAGGGAGGCTCGAGGTAGGAGGATGTGTCATTTATTGCATAACAGGTTGGATAACCTTTTTGCATGTGGTTTGCTCACGCAGCGACAGCGACATGATGTGCAATCCACAGGCACAGACAGGTTCCTGCAACCTGCCTGCTCTGCAGCTATTGTGGCTCTGACCTCTAAGACCATCAGGCAGACAAGCATCTAGAGATATGCTGCTAAATCTGTACACACTCATGGAAATATCACGACACATGGGGTTTTCTCCTCGTGTGTCTAGTGCTCAAAAATGTGTTTATGAGTGCTTAAGCAGTTAGGAACCAAAGTTCAGGCAGTAAGATCTGAAAAATCTAGTCGGTCTTTGAATGATGTGCTCTGTTGAAAGGAATCTAGTCTAAAAAAGCTCAAGAAGTTTGAGAGTTTTGATGTAAAGAAACCTGTAGCACGTGGTGTGTGCTTTCTACTCTTCCTGGATTTCATTATGCCTTCCTGCCTCACAGAACAGCTGTAACATTAAACCCACTGAAATTTTTAAAGTGCTTAGAGATCCACTGAAGGGAGGCTGTAGAGGAGTAAAAGGTACTCAATTTTCATTGCTGTTGTAGCAAGGCAAGAGAGTTTCCAGAGTGTCTTAATAATAAATAAGAATAAATAACTGCAAATGTAGAATCTGTTCTGTGCACATTAATAGGTACCTTTGGGGTTGTGGTTGAGGAGAATCTTTTCTAAGGAGAAGGGGAGTATAGATTTGAAGATTTGAATTCATATTTCAATACCTTCTTTAGGGCCATGGCTTGAAGCATCAGGGTGTGCTTTACTAGTGTATGAGCACTATCCATGTCTACCAGAATTTGAATAGTAGTGGCAAATTGTTTGACCATTTTCTCCTGTCAAATTTCAACTAGATTTTCCAATAACTCATTCACCAATATTTTTTCCTCATGGTTTGGTTAGCTCAAGAGCCAGCTGAACAATATTCATCAAATAAATTATGCGCTTTTTCCTCATCAATCTGCAAATAATTTATTCACAAATACTTTTACATGAGGCAGCCAGCTCTAGCCAGGACAAATCAAGGTAATTTCCTACTCTTTTGATCACATGCTAGTAGGACTTTATCTTGGACAGCTCAATAGAGACAGGTTTTAATGCATAATACATAAATGGGTAAGCTGAGCTTTTCACAGTTCTTTGTAAGCTCTCTACTATTGCCCATATTTCTGTTCAGCTACTAAAGGGGAATGACAGGAGGGCATATATTTTCCATCCAGGTATTCTCAGAAACATTTCACAAAATCGACCGTACAGCTCCAAGGGTGTGGGGCAGCCCTTGGCTGGAACACACAATCCATTCACTGGAGCAAGGCAAAATTTAACAAGAATTGAGAAGAGGAAATGAAGACGAGTATTGCCCACATGGAAACAAAAAAGGAACCTAGGGGCAGAATGAAATCAAGCAAGGTGGAATTTCACCACCCTGCTGTGGATAAAGTCCGAAGCTCTTGAGAAAAGGGTCTTTAAATGAGATGGCACATCCCCGGTGCAGATGTCTGTGGGACAATGTTTGTGCTGTGGCTCCCCTTCCCCAGGGCTCTCACGTAAGCAGTTTGGAAGGCATGAAGAGCCCCCTCCTGCCCTCAGAGGCTGCTGTGCTGCTGACGGGGCACTCGAGTATGGCCTCACCTGTCTGCCTGCCTACGCCGCTCGTTTGTTGTGGAGAGCTGCTGGCTGCCACACGCCACGCAATGGCACCAAAAGATTTCTCCCCTGGTTAAGGTTTGCAGCCTGCAATCTGCACTGCAGGAGAGGAGCACTTTTGCACCTCTGCCCCTAAGCAGAGTGCTGGGTCCTCATCAGGCTGAGTCCTGCTGCTGTTGGTCGGAGATGTGCAGCTATTTACTCTAAATTACTTCTAAATGCTGTTTACTCGTGCACTCCGTGCTGGATGTGGGCTTCACACACAGACATTTCACCCCTGTCCTCTGCTGCTCAGGCAGCAAGGTGCAGAGAACAAGAGTTGTTTACCCATGTTTGCCAAGAGAGAAACTTTGCAAAAGCTAGCAAGTGTGTGTTGGAGGAGTGGTGCAAGTAGGGAGTGGTTGCGTGTGGGTTTCTTTAGGATCAGGGTGTGTTCGTCTTTCATGAACATGTGCATGCATAATAATGTGTTTAATATAACACTCCAATCTTGATCCTTCCCCGAAATTCTGCTGCCTAACCTCGTTACCCCCAAATGAGAGACACTTTCAGCCTATACATTATGCAGAAATCTAGGTGTGAAGAAACATAAGCAAACATTTCTGCAGCATCATCAAAAAATGAATATGTGGTATCTACTCAAATCAACAACATGCTAAACACTGAAAGTCAAATGGGATGCCTTCCTGAGAAACAAACAACTGACCATGTATTTACTCTGCAGCTTATGAATAAACATGGAAAATGCACAAAAACAGAGGAAGATATTTGTCTCAGCTTGGAGAAAGCTTCTGGCTCAGACTGGCTCTCATAGCTGAACTATACAAAATGGAATTGGCAAGGGGGAAAAATGACATAATCACATACATGTAACAATCCATTGAAAGTAGGACACACAAAAAGCAGAAGAAAACAGGCTTTGAAGGAGAAGGTAGACTAACACAGCGGTCAGCTTCAGACCTGCTCTTTCTGTCACTGTGCTGGCGATTTATCAACCTTCGAGAAACGGCTCTCAAATTGAATGAAGGATCTCACACACCTGCTTAAATTGTCACAACGCCACAGAATGTATTTTAACACACCCTGCTGCAAGGCCATGTACTGAGGAACGAAGCACATAGTGATGAATGGCAAGACAAAGATGCTCTCAGGAAAAACACGGATGCAGAAAGAGATTTGGGGACTCAACATGGATAATGAACTCCACAAGCTTTTTGTGCAGCATAGGAAGCTAATGGTCTATTTCCATTTTTAGTTATGAGAGAAGGGTAAAAACAATGACTGAGAAATTACTTTTACTCTGAGCACAGCATGTGTGTATAGACCACAATGACATTGTACCCAGAGTGGATGCCTGCAAGTCAAAAAACACTGGAGTCCGAAAAATCTGCAGTGACTGAAACTAAATCTTACAATGTGAGGCTTCAAAGAAAACAATCTATTCAGTTAAACAAGAAGTGATAGGAGCACCATGTATAATTACTTATCCATGAAAACGGGATGGGTGTGCAGTTTTGTAGGCAAAGGCGTAACAAGTTCTGATGCCTCAAAGTTGAAGTTAGACAAATTCGGCCTTGAAAGAAGCAATTTCCTAGCAGCAAGGATAATTAAACATTGGAATAAATTAGTAGGTGGAAGAAGGCAGTTGCCATTACTTGGAGTCTTAAAGATGTGCTGTCTTTCAAACTCACTTTGATCCAGCTGCTGAGAAAAAAAATCTACGGCTTTTGTGTATGGGTCAGATCAACGGGTTACAGTGGCCCCTTCTGTCTGGAAGTCTGACTTTATATGGGGGAAAAGTGGTTCTTACCGAAGTAAAAGAGTGAGATGTACTTGTTGAGAACACCACTCATGGGTCAGGATAGCAGGAGTTTCTGGACTAAAGCTTGATGAAGGATCAGGAGTTTAACCAGTGTGATGGAAGCTGACTGGTAAGGGTGAGAGATCTTCTAACCTGTTCTCTGAATCTGATGCAAGGGACATGTCTTGGTTTATGGGAGTGATGTTTTCCAGTGAAGAAAAAGTGTGTTTAAATGCTGGCTAAAGGAGGATGTAGAGCAGAATGATTGGAAACAGGCAGCAAGAACAAGGATATGAGGGCACTGTAAACTCATTTAAACTTGTTTTTTTCAGGCAGTCTTTTCTCAGTCACACTTGTGGATTCAGCTTCATTTGCTGTCTGGGAGCTCAGAGAACTTCAGTGTCCACGACCAAGTGTGTGCAGCTCTGCAGAGATCTATCTGCTGCGTGCAGGAGCTCAGGTAACTCTGGTTGGAGGGTGAAAGTTCTCCTCATCACTTTTAGGAAGTTCTCGTTTCATTCCTGTCAGGCAACACCCCCTCTACTGTAAACCATTACAGAAGGAATAACAAAGTCCAGCCTAAAATCCAGTCTGATAATCATGCTCAGTTAAGAACACAACACACACTTCCTGCTATTGGGAGCAAACAACCTCGCCCAAGCCAAGTCATGCTCAGGACCAAGGTGCACTGGAAATGCTAGAATAAGTCCTAAACCAGCCATTTGGTGCAGGAACAGCTGCCCCAAACCATGCATCGGCTCCAGAGATTCCCCACACAGGGAAATGGGTAACACAGATCCCTCTCCACCAGGCATACCAGGCAACAGATAGCCAAAGGAGAGCACAGATTTCACAGCAAATGTGGCAAGGGGACTGAAAGAGCAGATAACTGTCCGAGTTATTAGAGAGCCACCCAGTGCCTCCGCTCTTTGTTTTTACTAACAAACAGGAAATTAAATCCCTGAGCAAACAAAAATCTCTGAGGCTGGGAAGAAAGGCGGTGGAGTGGTGGCACAAATGCCACGCTGCAGCAGCCCCTTATTCAGTTAACCGGGAATTCAGTCAGGGGAAAAGAAACCAAGTCCCCAAAAAGGGCAGTGCTGCTCGTGGGGCTGCCTGGCACCAGTGGGGAGCGAGCAGTGGCCTTGTCCATGCAGCGTGTGGGGCAAAGGCTGTCCGTGCTCTCCCTCTCCTGACCCAGGCCATGCGCAGGGTGCGATCGCAGGAGCACGGGCAGGCCCACTGCTGCCGTGGTGCCCGTGGAAGGGCAGGGGACACGAGGGGACCCAGCCGGCTGTGCCTTTGAGCCTACACGTGCATGGAAGAGGCGCTGATGGCCCCGTGCCGGGGGCTCCGCAGCCCAGCAGGCAGCCCCGGCTGGGGCCGTGCTTGGGGCCGGGGCGGCAGTGACTCCACACGGGCGCAGGGATGTTAGCAGAGGGCACACGCGACCCCCGCGGACACGAGGGGACCCCACCCCGTGAGGCGGGGCCGGAGCGAGTGACCGAACAGTGCCCCAGGGCCGTTCCCGGGGGTCCGGGGGACACTCCCGGCCGGGCGATCCCTCCCTCCCCGCGCCGGGTCTTTCCCGGGCCACGTGTGCGCGGCGGCGGCGGCGGCCCCGGGAGGGCAGGAGGGAGGGAGGCGCCCAGGGCAGCGCCGTTCTCCGCTGGGCCCCGCTCAGCGAGCAGCTCCCCGCGCCCCGGGCCGGCAGCCCCGCTCTCCTCCCTCCGCCTGGAGGGGAAGGGGCCGGGCCGGGCCGGACCCCGCGCTGCCCCCGCTACCTGCGGGCGGGGGCGGGCGCTGGGAAAGTTTGTCTCTGTG
>VZRL01002662.1:111650-304158 GCA_013397895.1 Origma solitaria | reverse complement strand
CCCGCCGGGCTGTGCCGGCCCCCGGCCGCGGGCGGAATCGGCCGGCGCAGCCCCCCGGCCCCGCCGCTCCCTCCACGGGATCGCTGCCGGTATCGCCCCGAAACTTTCGGGGCCTCCCCGCAGCAGGGGTGGTTGCGGGGTGCTGCCCCGTGGCTCCTCGCCCGGAGGGGCTCCCGCAGGCTGCCGGAGTCCCGCCGCGCCCCGGCCGCGGAACGTGGCGGTGGAGCCCTAGTTGCTCGTAAAGGACTCTGTGCGTGGGCTGTGGTCGCGGTGAGGTGAGAGCGCTCTTTCGCTCTGAAATCTCACCTGGCGGAGGTGAAGCGGCTCGCTGGAGCGCCGAGGGGGGACCCTGCTCCTGCCTGTCCCCCGAGGGGGCTGCGGGAGGGGCCCCGCACGCCGCTCGGGTTCTCCGGGCACACGGAGTGCGGGAGAAGCGGCGCTTCCCCTGCGCCCTCCCCGCCTGGCTCCCGGGGTTAGCTGCCTCTGCCGGGAAGTTCTCCCGCTAGGAGATAGCGTGTAATTGTGTAGGTGATGGTTTATGCCGTGTTCAGGTAATTGTGTAGCTGCCGGTAGCGTGACATGTGGCATTATTCCTTACTGGTGTCAGTGCCAGCCAGGCAGCCTGCAGGAATAAAGACAAGCAAGCGCTGCACAAAAGGGTGGGTGGTGGGTTGTCGTGGGGTTTTTTATTTTTTTTTTCTTTTTCCTTTTTTCCCCCCAGCGTTGTAGCATTGTTGCTAACTCTACTACAGAAGTGGCAGCGAGTGTAAGTAGAGAACCAGAAGACTGTTGGTGTAAGATAGTTCTGTGTAGTAGTATTTCAGTGGCTTTGTGTCGGCTCTGGGCAGCCAGAAGTACCTCAAGTGCTGGTGGGCAAGCATATCCCATAGGTTGCTATATGTATTTCTTGATTCAGAACATCTGATTAATTGCAGGTAGTAAGTGGAAGCCTTTTCTAGATTTCAAGTGGAAGGAGTTACTAAACGTTGCCCCAGCCCCACACTGCAACACTCTTCTTTAAACAAAACTCTATTCCCTCACTTAGTTTGTGCTTATACTTTTGACTCGGCTGTGGCTTTTTTTTTTCCTTAAGTCTGCCAAAGCACTTTCCTCATTGTTTGGCTGTTGAACCTTTCGTAGCCAGGTCTGCAGAGCTGAGAGTTGCACTTGACAAGTCAGCTTGCTAAACCCAGGCTTGTTCCGGTCTCTTTCCTGAGGCTGCTTGCAGGCATTTGGGGCAGAAGGCTTTCTGTCTACAAGATCCTACCAGACAAAGGTGTCCACTGTGCTTTCTCTTACTTACAGCTGAGGTTAGTCATTCCGTTTATCTTTGCAATATAGGCATTCTGCCAGCTGGGGAAACAGTCAAGAACTGGAGAGCTCACCTTCAGTGTTTTTGTTTAGAACCAGAAAGGGAATAAGATTTTTCAAGAGAATGGTTTAGTAGGACAGGCGGAAAATCAAGACTCTCAGATGCTCAAGGTCATGCAGCAAAAAGTAAAAACTCTTAAGGATGACGCACAACAGAAAAGTTGTTTCCTTCTTAATTCAAGGTGAAATAATTAAAAGAACTTAAAGTGTGCATGCTGACATACATGGCCATTGTTCATGATCTGGTTTGTCTAGATGTTCTGAGTTGTCTCTTGGGAATTTTTTTTTGTAATTGGAATGGTGCTTTTAAAATTGAAAGTGCATTCGTGTGCAGAAAAATCTCTGAACTTTAGTCTTTCTTGTGGTGTGTGTTGTAGTGTGCCTATCTTCTGATACCATTACTCGGTCACTTCTATGAGATATTCCAAAGGTTAAGAGGTTCAGAAAGTACTGGATGGTAGAAGCATGCTTCTGCGAACCATTTCTAGCTGCTCTTTAATGGAGAGACAGGTTGGAGCTTTTTTTAACTGATGTGCTGCAAGTGTTGAGGAATTGTTGTATAAGGGAGGTGGAGGGAAGGAGCTGAAGCATAGACTAGTTTATCTCTTATGAATACTTAGACTTGACTGTTTTCTTCAGATATTTACAAAATAATCCTGCAAAAGGATGCAAATGGCTGAAGTATTTGGCTCTGACAAATGAGACTGTTTCATCATCCTTTTTTTTTGATCCAGTATGGTTATAATCTGTTTGGTAAGGAGATTGTGGATCCTGATACTAAGGCTTGATCTAGTCTCTCTTTTCTTCCCTCCTCTGATGTGGTTAGATCCTGAGCAGGGAGGGCATTTTGCTCTGCCTGTTTCACATGTGATTTCATTCTACAGCCAATCTACCTAATCAACCTGTGAAATGCTCTGGAAACCAAAACATCTCTCCTGGGACAAGACAGCCAAAAAGCAAAACAAGTATCTGATTGTTACCAGGGCTCAGTCTGTAAAATAAACAATAAGCATTCCACCTCCTGGATTTTTTTTCCTGGTTCTTGTTTGAGGTTCAAGGTAATAATTTCAGTGGATCTGAAAAAAAAAAAAAGAAGTTTTTGTTTAAATGCTGTGGGGCGTGAGGAGAGCAGGCACTCAGTAGATCCTGGGGGAAAACCACCGATAATGGGTTTCTGAGAGATGGCCTTTTTCTTACTCACCTTTTAGACCTGTGTGGCACTCACTGTCCGCTATGATGAAAGTCAGTTCCAGCATGCCAGAACCCCAGGAGCCATGTGTTTAGATGAATGGAGTTGTTTCCTGCATCTCGTGTCTGAAATTATTCTTGTTTCTTTTCCTCAGAAGCTACAACAATTAGTCATTTGAATCAAGGTTTAATTCAAACTCTGCAATAGAAGGCTTTTGGTAATTAGTGTAAGTTATTGTGATCATGCACTTCAAGGAAAAACGCGCTTTAATCTTTTCCTGCATTTGCAGCTGAAGTGGAAGCATTAGAAAATGGGAGAGCCTCAAGGTTTAGGGCAGGGAGGCAATGTAAGGATGATGAATGCCCACGGCGTGTTCAAGGTATGTTGGAGTGGAATCTGCTCCCTGTTCCCTTGCTGGTGCCTGCTCCCCTGCGGGTGAGCCCAGGGCTGGCCCTGGTGGCCTTTGCCTGCTCAGATCCTCGCTGGTACCCAGAGAAGGCTGGCGGCTAGACCTGCCTCTCTCCTGCAGCTTAGGAGGTGTCCGAAAAGGCTTCCAAAGGGGAAATGCAGACTGCTGAGGCTCTAGAAGCACATAGTGAGCGTTGGAAGTGGGTTGGTGAGGCACTGAAGGGCAGGTGGTGTTGCTGAGGAGGAAGTGCTTTCCCTGTGGCTTTGTCGCGCTGATGCATTTTCTTGGTGTGTAGGCTGCGGGAACATGTGGGAATCGAAGGGCGAGCGGTGTAATGAGTGTTTTTTCCTTTACATCCTGTGTTCTTTGGGCTTGGCAGATGACAGCTTAGTCACCTTCTCTGGCTCTCTTGCGACTTCGTATGGTGCCTGTCTGGGGCTGCTTTTTAGGGAGTCTGGGTGCTTTTTCTGAAATTCTTCGACCTTGTTCCCCAGGTTTCTCAATGGCTACATTTCAACATAGCAACAGCTTGCTCTCTTTAGGTAGCCTCTGTTGTATTTGGCTCTAATCCCTGAGCTGAGGTATAAACCTGCCTGAACAAGATTTGAAGTAAGCAGTAGGGGTCATTTAAAAATGCAGCCACATGCTTGATTAGAGGGGAATGTGCTTAAGAAATAATATATATCCATCCGTCTAGTTATATAAACAAACATTCAGGGACATTGGAGATTTCAGCTTTCACATCTAATGTATTCATGGGTTGATTTGTTTCTGTGTGGTTGTTTCTTGTTGTGGGTTGGGGTTTTTTTCCCAATCTCCATAATCCTTCTCAAACACTAACCTGCAAAACAGAAATGTGTGTTTTTTTAGTAGGGAAATGGCTATGTATCTCAATAAGGTATTTTTAGAAAGTGAGCATTTCAATTGTCTGGTTTTAGATGCCTTTCAGTGATATATTTTATGGTGTGTGAAGTTGTGTTTTAGAAGGCAGAGAAAGGGGACACATTATTTGAAAATGTGAATTCTTTCAGATTATGCATGGAAGTCAATCGATTGAAAGTTAAGTTGGAAAGAGCTTGAGGAAAACATTACGAACATGAGCTGGGTCAAAGCAGAGGTTATGTCAGTGTCTATAAAAGTCTCTAGTACTTTCAAAAGTACTAGATGGAGTATAAAGTCAGACTGTATATTGTAATGCAAATAAAAATATCTGTTTAATACTTTGTTTTGGACTTTTATTGGAGATGTTACTGGGCCCCTAATATTTGTTCTGCTTTCTCAGATCTGTGATAGTAAGTGATAAAGTCTGTTTTATAGAGACCTGTGAAGTGAAATTGTCTAGGCATACCAGTGTTTCCATTCCTGTCCAAGAGTAATAAGCAGTTTCCTGCATGACCCTAGTTCCTAACCTGCACAAGGTACATCAAAACTGGATCAAATAAGGCAGGGAGAGACTGTGACACAAGCAGGTTTGAAGTTGTTAGAATTTCCTGTTCTAAAGAAGAAATGAGCTTGTTTCAGGGAGATACTAGGTTCCCAATTTTTCCTCTTTTTTCTTTTTTTTTTTTTTTTTTGTCAGTTGATTCTCTAGAAAACCTCAAGTTTCAGTTATCTTTTAAGACCTGAGTATCTACAGAGAAGAGGCTTTAAAAATAATGAGAAACTTTTAGTACACCTTGTGTTTTGTAAGGAGCAAAGGTATAAAATGACTTTCAGACCAAACTGCTCTTGGATAAACTGACAAATAGCTGCTCAGGTGCCAAAAGTCTTAAATAATGTCTTTCCAGATGATCAGCCTATGTAAAATAGGATAAGAAGCAAGACAGAAGTTAAGGAACTTAAAGTTTCTTAGGTTTTTTGAGTTTCATGTCAGAAACGAGCTTATTCATTTACATGTACAGTATAACTGATTTCTTCTCAATGAAGTCTGAGGCAGAAAAAAGAATGGGTTTGTTTTTTTTTCTTCATTCCTTCCTTCCAGAGCTGGAAGTGATTTCAAAGCTGGGTTTCCAGTGGAAACTGTAATCACCTTTGACTATGGCATTCTGACTGAGTTGAAAGCGAGCTAGATAGAAGGTAGAACCTGTGCTGCCGAACACCTTATGTTGAGTGTTGGAAAAGTTATAAAGCAATATGGCAATGCTTGTCAATCTGAGTTGGTGTAATTGCCATGGGGACTGCTTGAAGCTGGCGCTGGAGTGTTGCAGTTGGTGCTCCTTTTCATTACTCTGGAGGTTGTGGGGAAAGGGGGGCTGGAGAAGCAGCCTGGAGAACAGTATCTGTTGTATGCAGCAGTGGCAAAATACTGCTGCAGAAATATGGAGAATTGCTGAAGCAAGCTGAAGTATTTGACTAGTGATAATCTCTGCAGCCAGAAGGAATTTGCATGGATGCTCTGAAGGATCTGAACTGTTAGCTGAGTGATAGGAAGAAGAGGTAAGAAAGACAGAGAATCCTGGACAGGGTTTCCTTTAAAAAAGAATCTGAGGGTGGTTTTTAGAATTAATTGACTTGTGAACTTCAGGAATGAGAACTAATTAAAGACTGGCGCTCCCAGGCAATCTGTCACAGCTGCCAATAAGCAGGGCTGGCAGCAATGCCTGTAGTATATCTACTTGTTACTGTTTGTTATGAGTGCCATCTCTTAAATTGTTTATTATTCTGCAAGACTTCAGGCATTCATGCTGAAATTTTCTGGGCTGGATGTCTACCACAGGTTGACTTTTTATTTTCTTTTTTTTTTTTTTAATTTTTAAAAATTTTTTTTTTAAATTTTTTTTTTTTTTTTTGGCCAGGAAACACTGCTCCCCTTGCTCCCTCTTTCCTTCAAAAGCTGCAGTATTTTCCAGTAGTTACACTTGGGGAGGGAGCAGAGAGAATTTTTTTTTTCCTTTTTGGTTCTTGCAGGTTCTAGCCATTTCTTCATTGTCACTCTTGAACCAATAATAATCTCAGCTGCCAAGTTTAGAAGTTCTAGCACCACTGTGGTTTAGAACAAGAACTGGAAATTTGGCTGGAGTGTTAACTCTGCATCAAGAATGTGGCTTTTGCTGTTCTTAGGAAAATGTCCAAATTTGGCCACATTATAAGACTTGGAAAAGCATCAATTTGTAAAAGCTTAATAGGGAATTAGTCTCAGGTCCCTAGAGAAAGCATTCTGTCATTGCTTGTAAGGTGTCAAAGGATTACAACTGCAATTGGGGGTGGAGAAATGGAACCCTGCTTTTTATTCCAGTTTCAGACTTCCGTAAATGTGTGTGAAGTCCTTTTTTTTTGGTCTTTTTTCCCCCCTTCAGTTCTTTTTTTCTCTCCTTTTGCCAAACTGGCCAATGCTGGAGTGATGTGCTGGTCTGTGTGGATCACTGATCAGAGCTGCTGGGAGAGTCCGCTGCTTGTAGCACACAAAGTGTATATATCATCTTTCTTATATGTAGCTTGGAAAAAAAAATCAATACAAACTTTGTGTTGCTCTTAACTTTTGTCCTTTGGCTTCAGTTCTTCTCTCAGGCTTTTTTCCCAGCTATCCATCACCATTCTTTACTTCACACTGGCTGTAAAACAGCTCCTGCTGCTGTAGCTGCTCTTGCTCCATCCCCTCTTTCTGTTTAACAGGCTTGATTAGTCTGGGCTTGCCTTTCTGCCTTTCTTAAAGACGTGGTTTAGCTGTGCTGCTCAGCGCTTGCTTCATGACTGCGATTTGTGTGCTCTCCTGCTCTTTGAGTCACTCTCTTCTAGCCAGTGGCCTCTGAAAAGAGTTTGGTGGAACCATTGCTGGGGGTCGTGGTGGTTAGCTCAAGTCCAGTTCTGACAAAAGCCAGCTCCGCTTAGGTTTGCCAGTCTTAAAAAGAATAATTGCCGATGTAAAGGACTTTGTTTCCGTGCGTGTTCCACTGCTGGCTCCGAGTGCGGAGATTTAGCGTCGTGTTTCAGGCGGCCTTTGATGCGATGTGGCTGTGGGGAATCTTTGAGCAGGCTGCAGCGCATTGTTCTCCTACGCGCATCAAAATGATTGTTGCAAGAGAGGCATCCGCGGGGACCTCTGCCAGCTCCTTATTGATGTGTGCAGTTTCATCTATTGACACGCTACCCTTCATTATTGCACAGTGAATCCTGTGGCAGTGGAATTCGCTATTAAATCTGCCCCGCAAAAGAGAATTGGCAGAGGCTGCTTTAAAAGCAGTGTGACCCCTGCGTTTGCAAAGAATAGCTTCTAAATATGAAACAGATGCTGAGCTAATAGAGGATGCTTCCTAGATTCTCAGGGTACCAAACGTATTCATTTTGGGCAAAAATTCAGAATTTGCTTGATTTGTGAATAGTAATTTAAGTTTCAATACCCTTTTTTCCCCTTCCAGAAATGCATGTCTCATATATTTGTGCTTGAATGCAGCAAGTAATACTGAGGTGAAAATAGGCAATTATTTGTTAATGGAAACTGTTAGAATAAGCAGTGAGGTGTTAGTCTTTCTGTCTGCACTCTAATCCTCTCCCAAGTGCTAGAGGGTGGGAGAGGTGATGTATCTTCCTTTGCCTTTTGCCACTGCCACAGTCTGTTTTGTGCTTTCAGAGCACCACCATATTTACCCAGATAACATCCACCTTCCCCCAAAAGAAGTGTTATGTTCTTTAGAAGCCCAGCAACACACTGTGTGGTGGGGAGGTGATGCCAGTGGATCACTCGAGTTGGTCTGTGTAAGGAGCCTTTATGTGTAGTGTTTTCTTGTTCACATCCACTTCATGTGGAGGTTTAAATTAATGCAGAGTAAGAAGTGTATCTCCATCAGCCTTGTTTCTGTTTGATCTCAGGGTTTGCTTCCAGGCAAGGCATGCTGGACCTTCTGGCATGCAGAGCTTAAGTGCTTGAAGGTGGCTTCATCAGGGAGAGCATAAAGAGCAGGACAGCTTATTGGAGACAAAATCACTCTGTGATTGTCTGGAGGTGGGCAGTAACACAAGGCTGGGTCTTCCCTGTGTTATCACATAGCAGTGCTGAATGGTCACTAAAGCTATTGACTGAGCCCTGTCTGCTGGCAACTGTATTGATAGGCACCTGTCAATAGTTGCAACGCTGCTGACATCCCTAGGTCGGTGGGTTTATCTATTAAAAAAAAAAAAGTTGAGAAAATAGCATGTATATATACCCAGGGGTCAGTGGGCACAGAAGTATGGCTGTTGCTTGAAATTAGAAGTGGGAGAAGGAAGATGAGGAGAGATAACTGGAGCAGGGCATGCTTTCCACAGAGAAAGTGAGGTGGGGGAATAGCTTGTTTAAAATGGAAGAATTAGTTAAAGGTATGACTGCATGACATGGTGGTGCTGGGGCAGTTATCACCACAAAACAGCCTTGGTAAAAAAATGCAGGTTTCTCAAAGCCCTGCAGTTGAATCTTGAAATACCCTAGTTTTCTAAGCAAAGTTTTGTGCTCACCACTGGCAGGTAAATAGAATATCTAATTGTAGACTCCTGCAGAGTTTAAAACAAGGACTGAAGTGTGATGCATGTGGCTGCAGGGTATGCTGTGGCATCTGAATTGTTGCTGGTGTCTGCCTTTTAAGTCTGAAAGGGAGGGTTGAGGGGGAGGCAGCAGTGCTGTGAATAGAGTTACTGGGTGGGGATGTCCTTCTGAAATAGCTGAAGAACAAATGAGGCTTCACATGGTACCCTTGTTCCTGCTTATGACCAGAGGCTGCAGGGCGTGTGCCTGTTCCAGACTGCCTTATAAACCTATAAGGATCAACAGAGACAGGCCAAAGCTACTTAGAAAGTAGCTGTTCAAGGTAATTCGAAGTATTTTTCACTGACCCTCTTCTTGATGTGAGCAGTCAGCTTTTAGTTTGTGTGTATATATAGAGATTTTTCTCCCTGTCCGCTGCTGTAGAGAGACACTTAAACCTCTTTGTGCATCTGGGCAGGGGTAGTAACCTACAGGTGGGTGCAGGGCAGTGCATGGGGCACTTTTATACCCAGGCTTGTAAGGTGGGTCCTTTCCTTGCTTTAACCATTCCTACCCAGAATAAGAAATGAGTCCCCTTACATGAACTTTCATGGAACATGCATTTATTGTCAAAGCAATGTACTGACTTTCTTCTTCTTTGGCATTTTCTTTTGTTGCCCTCCTGGTTCTGGTGCACTGGGGTGAGAACACGCTTTGCATGTGTGGGTTTGGCCCAAGTCCAGTGTGAGTTCTGCTCTCACACGAGTGGCAGTCTGGGCTCAGCACTAATCCTCCAGTGTCAGGGCTGCCTCGTTGCTGTGGGATCTTGATTGCAGTCCAAAGCGGGGCTTTGGTCAGGTGACTGTCATGAGTACACAGATGTTTCTTGGAATTAAAGCTCTGCAGCTGAGGTTGGCTCTTGAGTGAGCTTGGAACTCAGTTTCTGCTCCAAAGCAGCCAGATCCGTGTTAGCTGTGGCTGACACATGCACAGGGAGGCTGTTGGGGGACAGCCCTGGTTTTGACTGTTTCGTTTGTGTGGGTGAGTGAAAAATTTTGGCCTTCAAGGTTATTCAAATGCTTCTTGGTACCAGTTAAAACCACCTCTTCCTTCTGCACCTCCCCAGCAATTGCTGTTTTTACATGCATTAGAAACTTGAAAAGCTCATGAAGTCATGGTTGTTTTCAATACACAGGGCCAAGGAGATTTTTAACTTGCTTCAGCAGCCTCTGCCATGGGAGCCTGAGACTGTCTCCTAGCTTGCCTGCCTGTACTGAGGAGGTTCTCCTTTTTCTTGGAAAAGGTGACATGTGTGCTTTGTATTGAAGTAGGTAAAGGGCAGTGAATACCTGCTGGGAAACCTGAATAGCACTTGGACAGAATTCTGCTTATCTGGTGGTATATATTGAAGGCATTCTTAGGAGAGTAGAATCTCTCTTGCCCTCTTTCAGAACATGTGTTTCTGTTCATGAAGTCATCTTTTGCCTGCCTTTTTTTCTTCCATTTGAATCCACTTCTACCTAAATAGTCTTCTTTGCAGCACCAGAAGTGTGAATGCCAGCAAGGATTTTGTCAGGTCATCTTGGGTGTTTTGTTCTGCAGGAAAGTCACTGTGAGTAGAAGCACTGGAGTGTGTGCTTGTGATGGGCAGAACTGTGAGAGGCTGTGGGACGTGAGCTGAGCTGCGTTTGAGCTCACTGAGGCAGAATGATAGCGAAGGTATAAGAGCAGAGAGGTTTTTTCAATAGGATCTTGGTGCTTGTGAAACTTTACAGGAGTTTCTTATTGTATCTGTTTCAGAAAAAGGACGTGTATGCCATCTCTTCTTACTGTAACAGTTGCTCTAATGAAAAACCTCTAAAGAATATCACTGTGCTTACATAAACACTGCTGCTCTGTTACACAGTTATTCTGTGACTTCTTGTAATTTTGATGATTTTTGCCACATGAATGCTGAATTATGCATTGCATGGAAGCTCCTGTCACAAGTCCCAGTTAATAAAGCTGGAGTTTAAAACTGGGTGAGCTCTAAAAATGAGCTAGTTGGCAGAACATTCTTTGCATTTATGATGGGGGTCATATAGAAATTCCGCTGTCCATTTCTGGATTCCCCCTCCTTAGCATCATCTACCTCTGCTTGTTACAGAATTTTTCTGTGTTGTGATAGAAACTAATTGGAATTAGGGCTATGGAGATGGTGAATGTCATAAAAGAGACAATTTCACACTCGTGGGTTGAGGTAGATGTTGTTTATTACGAAAGCCCACAAGGTCCGGAATATCCCGAGGTAAAAAAAAAGAGAAAACAGAAAGCACAAAAAGAAGGTCCCGGTACGGTAATGAGACTCCCCCGGCTACCGGCTGGCTGCCGAAGAGAGGAGATCCTCAAGGCCAGGTGGTGAACTTAAGCTAGCCTTAAGTTCAAAGAAAATTTTAAGCATAAGCCCCTGAAAGGGGTAAGAGGCCCACCCCCCGACCCAATCTCTACCTCACTGCTATTCAGCGAGGAGAGACACCAGGCACCCTGCACAGACCCACGTCTGCTGATGTTGGTGGCAGAGGGACCCAGCTCGCTCCTGAGGCTGGTCAAATTTGGGTTTTTATAAGGTTTTTGATGGGCTGGTCCGAATTAGTATCTCCGCCTTCCTGCCTGCCGGTGATTGGGAGTACTAATTAATGAGGTGGACCTCCCCTGCCAATAGATGGCTCGTATCTAGGGGTAGTTTGCAAAGGCGGGAAGGTTCCTCATTAGTATTCCACTTGCAGGGGGCGGAGAGATGCGATTCTTCTATTTTTAGATTGGGTGGTGCAGTGTGCCTTTAGTATTGGGATGGGTGATGGGCTTAAAGATATTAAACACAACATGAAAACCGAGTTTTTAACATGAATACAATTGCCAAGATAAAGGATTTTTAAAGATACATAGATTATGAATTTAGGATTACATGGTTTTAACAATTTCAACACCTTAAATACTCTTAAACAGTTTCTTTTTAACTCTACAACTCCTACTTAACAGTTTCTTTTTAACTTTACAACTTCTACTCAACAGTTTCTTTCTTAACTTTATAGCTTCTACTCTTCTACTGTAACTCCAAACACTACCCCTTTCAAAACATCTTTAACTAAGTTTTTTTCTTTTAACCTTATAATTTATAACTTTATTAAAGTCTTAATTTTCTAATTTTATTTAACAGGCACCATAGCAATGGCCAACTCGGATATGCGAAAAATCACTCATTTTACTTATAACAGTGAAGGAAGGGGAAGAGGGGAAACCATACAAGGGCAACTGAGGTCACTTGTTCTGTTCAGCCTGGAGAAAAGGGGACTGAGGGGAGACCTCATTGCAGTCTACAACTTTCTATCTGAGGGGAAGAGGAGGGTCAGACACTGATCTCTTCTCTGTGGTGACAGTGACAGGATCTGAGGGATTGGCCTGAAGTTGTGCCAGGGCAGGTTTAGGTTCCATATTGGGGAAAGGTTCTTTGCCCAGAGGGTGACTGGGCACTGGAACAGCTCCCCAGGGCAGTGGTCACAGCACCAAACCTGACAGAGTTCAAAAAGCATTTGGACAATGCTCTCAGGCACAGGGTGTGACTCTTGGGGTGTCCTGTGCAGGGCCGCGAGTTGCACTTGGTGATCTTCATGGGTTCCTTCCGACTTGGGATACTCTGTGATTCTGTGAATGTTTTCTTTCCTTGTCCTTTGATATTTCTGGCTTTTAAGGATGAAATAGGGACAAACATTTAGCTGAGTGACATCCAGGCTTAGTAGGAGGTTGAGAATTTAGATTGAGAAAGCCTGTTTTCTTCTCCTTTGCAGACAGAAGCTAGTGAGCTTCATTTTAAACCCTTCCTGCAGGATGTTTCTTGTAACCCCAGTACTGCCTCATGGTCTTAATCTGACTGTGTCTGTCTGCAACTGAACATTCAACTGTTGTGCATTTCCATAAAAACACATAAATCCTGAAACAGTCCACAATGGTGATGTTAAATTTGTTATTGGCTTCTAGTGTTGGCATTCAAGGATGCTACTTTTGCCTCTGTTGTTGTTTCAGGCTCTCTGCAGATAACTTACAGCTTTGGCTTACAATACTCTGGGTGGGTTTCACTCGAAGTTTGAGCTGCCCTGTATAAATATGTATCCTTCTTGCAGAAAATAGGGTTCTGATTATTAAGTTCTGCTGCTTAACAGATGCTTGTTGCAGTGATAACCAGTTGACTGACCATGCCTGTGGCTCTTCCCTAGCAGTCAGCTGTGTACATACCTTTTCTTAAAGCAAGTATCAGCTAGGAGTAAGAAGTGGTTTTGATGATTTACAGCACCATGCCCAAGAGCTTTCTTTTCCCGGAGAATTTGTAATCTGAATTTGTAATCTGAATAATGTGATGTGAGTACAGCTTTGTTAGATTTGTAAACTCACATAATGATTAGAAGGGAAGAATACATCTGCCAGGTGGATTAATGAAGATGGTTCTTTTCATCAGCTGAGAGATTTTTTTCAATAGGATCTCGGGGAATTCTGGGAGAACTCACTGATTGTACTGAGCAATTGTAGGTGATGGACAGGTAGTGAATTTCTTGCATTGAACTGCTAAGAGATGAAAGTGAAGTAGTGTGAACAGGGTGGGCAGAAATACAAATACCTTAAAACTGCCCAGGGAAGATAATTACTCAAATATTAAACTGATTTTTTTTTAATACAATACTTTTTAGTAAAGAGGATATTCTTTTACAAAAAAGGCAAAGAGTGCTGCTTTTCCATCCAGGAACAGACCAGACTTCTGTAATTTAAGACTTTCTTGCAATCCCTTGTCTAAGGCTTTCTTATTCCTTGTGAAAGGAATAAAGATCTTTAAATAATCTGTGTTTTGTCTGGGGAAAGGCAAAACATGATCTGGTTGTGTGCTTTGTGCCTTGCATTTTGACTCCTGGTAAGCTTAGGCTATAAAACTACAAACAGTGGAGGCATTTGTGGGCTACTCTTGCATTGCATGAAGGTGGGTACTCTTGAATTCTGCTTGAATTCTTTGGAATGTCATAATTTGGTGTTGTGGATTTGAACAGGTTTAAGATCCCGGGAAATGCTCTTCAGATTATTAATCTCTAAAAACCTGGGTTTTTTTCTGAAAAATTAAGTGGGGAGGCAGGAGGTGAGAGCAAAGTTGTATAGTTAACTAGAACCCTGT
The DNA here is from genome assembly GCA_013397895.1 of Origma solitaria. Classification (NCBI taxonomy): domain Eukaryota; kingdom Metazoa; phylum Chordata; class Aves; order Passeriformes; family Acanthizidae; genus Origma; species Origma solitaria. The sequence goes on along the minus strand of VZRL01002662.1, from coordinate 290,564 downwards.
CAATTCTGTGTGTACCTTCTATTTAGGTCTTCACCAGCAGCAGGAGTGCCTTTTAGGTACTATGTTATTTTCTTATAACAGTAGTAATACTGATTGCTCTCTAATAATAAACAAATTTTCTGTAGGATAGTGCTGCTGTTAACATGACTTATGACTGCCATTCCAGCAAGAGAGAAACCCAGCTGGTTATGTGGTGTAGTGAAATAAAAATTGAGCGGGGTGTATAAGTAGTACTTAGAAGCTTTAAAGTGTGAATTTATAATCAGTGAAGAAATTAAAAGGGAAAGAAACAGTTTTGTTGTGTTTATTTATGAAAGGCTTGTCAGTCTTATTGTTATGTATTGCTGACATTGGACATGGCAAGGTGTAGACCAGGGAGGAGGGTACTTTATTTTTAAACCATCCATTGAGAAGTCTGAGTACATGTATACTGTGCTTCTTTCTGAGCATTAATGAAGGCATAACTCCTTTTCTTTTGCCCAAGGGGGCTTAGATGTAGCAGTGGCTTTTTAAACAATACTATCTCTTCAGATGTTATCATGAAGTGTGTGAGCAAGGAGAACCTCTTGGTGCTGCACAGTATTCAGTCCCTTACTTGCTTATCTTTTTGGTTTTTTGCTTGTTGGTTTTGGCTTTTTGTTTTCTGGGGTTTTTTTTTGTTGTTGTTAATGCTTGTGAGATCAGGCTTTCAGTTCATTTCTTTTACATCCTGAGTTAAAGGCTTAGGTGCCAAATGCACACCTCTCCAGTTTAGGTTGGTGTGGTAGAAATATATGTCACATTTCTGTTCTCCTTCTGTTTTCTTACGTATGGGTCTGGGTTCTGTGCCTGCATTCGGAGGGATGTGTCAGCTCATGTGGTCTCTAGTGCCAAGGCTGGTGAGGAAGCCTCTTTGGCTTGGCATGGCTTCCAGGATGTGCTCTGACAGAGGGATCAGGGCTTGCTCTGCTCGTTGGACAGGAGTGCTTCATGCTTTGGCTTTCTGGGCCCAGCCAGAAGTACCTCTGGGGAATATTGGCTCTCTCTGCATCGAGTACATCCTTTGTTACCCAAGGGCTGTTTGCCCTCAAGTGAAGGGGACAACTCAGGGAGATACCTGCTCACTAGAAAATCCCAAAGGTACTTAAAAGGTGCTATTAAGGCTCTTCTCTCATGCTTTAAAAGCATGGACTGCTAATTCTAGTGTTCGTGGCCAAATCCATCTACAGCCCTCCAGGTGAATTTTAGCACCCTTGACTTTCCAAATTGGTGGGGTACTTTCCACTTCTGTTCCTACTACTGTTCACAGCTACTGTGTTTGCACTAGACATAAGTTCAACTGATAGTAAAATTTTGTTTGCATCAACACAGTGGCTGGTAGAGACTTCTGAGGCTGAGAAGTCATTGCTGCTTTTGCAATGTGTATTTGAGATTTGTGTGTAGCTTTTATGATAGACACATGTACCAGTGCAGGCTCCACAAAATGGCTGGCGTGCTCTCCATTGGGATGAAGTCTGACTGTAGAGTCTTTTGTTCTGCTGAACAATGTGCAGTGGGACAGAACTGCTCTTTCCAACACAGCAAATGTGAGGATGCCTGGGGTGCATGCAATCTGCTGTCTGTTTCAATGTAAGCTGATTATAAGTGTTAGTTACCGAGTAATTTCAGCATATCCCAAGTTTCACCCAAATATTAACAGCTACCTATTTTCTGCGTAGGTTGTCTTATTAAATAGTGTAACCTAGAATAGTTCTGCAAGGAGACTGGAGCAGAAAAGAAACAATTAAGCATTTTCCCTCTGGGTGTCTTTCAAAAATTGTATTCTCCTCCTCCTGCTATTTTAATGTCATGTTGGTTCTCTACCCGCCTTTCACTCTTGTTTCATGCTCAAAAGGATTCCCTCGCTTCTGATTTTGGAGTTACTTGAAAATTCCGTGTTCTTTCATTCATTTTTTTGTCTCTGTTCTCACTTCTGGGCCCAGCCTAGTCACCAGCCTGGGCGCCACTGAGGAGCAGCAGTAGTAAAAGGGTAGTGCCTGCAAGCTCCTCCTTCCTGAGGCTGTGGAAGAGAGGAGAAGGATGTGTTTAGCCTCAGGTCTTGCCTCTGGCAGTGGCCACGAGTGGAAGCCTAGGGAAGAGTGAACACAGCCTATTACTATCCTAGTGTATCACCCCATCATCATATGTAGCTTGGAAGCTTCCTAAGTTAGAGGTGGTGTCCTCATAGAATCATGGGAGAGACTTTAAAGTTGATCTAATTCCAGCCCCTCTGCCATGGAGAGGGACACTTTTCACTAGACCAGGTTGCTCAGAGCTCCATCCAACCCGGCCTTAACGTGCTTAACCTTGGTTTATTCCTCCAACTATTTGCTGGCTTGTGGGTGTTGCATTTGGCTACCTTTGAAGTTGCTTTCTGAAATGTTCTGGGTGTTGGCACCTATTAGCTGATCTTTGTGTGTTAACTCTCCCTTTCTCTTTCATCAGCTGTGATGTTGACTGTCCAATGCATAGCATGGCAATGACAGCAGCAAAGTATCTACTTAGGAGACACATTTCTTAAAAGCAGGAATGACAGGAAGCATTTTAAGATGTGTATTTGGGTGTGCTTTCCCAAAAAAATGGGTAGCTAAAGGCTGAGCCCCGACTTCGCTAAGGCTCCAAGTGTGCTGTGATAGTCTTTTATTGCATGGCTACATGTGGCTTTTCTCATGTCTAATGGCATCAAATTCTCACCAAAAACTTAAATGTGTGTGACATTCTGTAGTGCTGTGTGTTCTGTGTGTAGCAGGGAGGCTGTTCAGGATTGATTGCAGAGGCAAGAGTAGGTAACTGTGGCAAGTGCTGTGAGTTAATCAAAGCAGGTAACAGGGAAAACTTGCTGGCATATAATCTAAAGGGTGTAAAAACTTTAAATTTGTGATGGGGAACATGAAAAGCCTGCTGGTCTTCTTCAGCCAGGTGCTGAATTGATGAACCTTGCTGTTCTGCTACTGGAGGTAACAAAATACCTGCATTGAATACAGGGCAAGGTTTTCAGAGGTGATGGAAGGCTTGAGACTGTGAGCCTGGGACTTTACAAAGGAGACTTGCTTCCCCAGAAGGTTAATGCTCAGGCATTTTTGGTAATTGTGCCACTTAATTTCTTGAACTAGCTAACTTCGGTCACACAAGAGCAGAGTGCTTCTTTTTCTTTTTTTTTCTTTTTTTTTTTTTTCCCCCCCCCGCTTGCTCTGGAAGTCACAAGTAGAAGTGTTTGTTTTTCTCCAGGACTGGTATAATTGGGAGTGGAATTTCACCAGGTGCTTGCTCAGTGCTTTGCTGGTTTCTGAATCTCTTTTGTGCTGCCCACATGCACATACCTGCCCACCTGTTCCAGAAAGTCTCTTCTTTTGTCCAGTAAAATTAATCTTCCAGGAAATTAAACAGCAGCCGCATAGAAATACTGTTTCCTTTCACGTGTGAGAACAGCTTTCTAGAGGTAGGATTCAGGGCCACAGACAGCTAATTACACAGCTAATTTGCCTTCAAGCTCTTGGAGGCACTGAATGCCAGGAAATTTTTGACTCTTGCATGCTTTTTTTGGAAATTTTGGCTGTTAAATTTGTTGAGCAGGCAGAAGTGATGCTGCGAAGTGTGGGTAGATTTCAAATCCTGGCCACACATGTGTTCATGGCTTTAGCTCACATTTGTGATTTAGGGAAGAGTTTCCAATTCCACACTGAAGTTCAAATGCAAACAGTCTTCTAAGCATCCTTTAAGAGCTCACAGATTGCATCTTCATTACCATTTTGGTTGTCAAGGACTAAATTTCTGAGGTGAATCTCCTCACTGTCCCAGTTTCTGCACTTTGCTTTTTACTGGGGAGCAATCTGAGTGTGCAGTTAGTATTCCTTTGGATGTCACCAAACCAGAAGTGTCACTCTGGGAGCACATCTGCTGTGCTTCAAGTGTCTTGGCTCTTTGGTACTTTGCAAGCCCCAAACATGCACAGTGTGATTCTTGGGGGCTTAGCACCAGCTGCCCTCTGCGGCCTTTTCTCTTTTTTCAGACTGTGCCAGTACTAAAGTAATCAGCTGTGCTAGTCTTAATTTTCTTTGTGATGGGGAATTATTTTTTTCTGTTTTTTAAATATTAGTGAAGTAAATAAGGAGATCCCCTGACCTAAAACTTTATTCTGAATTTTCAGGAGTCATAATGAAACCTGCGATATTGATTTGAATGTTCGGGTGAGGTTTTTTCCTGTGTTTCCAGAGCTGTCTTGTGTTAATGTTTGTCCCTTTCAAATAATGAGGAGTGCTGTGGCATTCCTGTTTTCAAAGCCAGCTGTTTTGCAGACCCATCTGGGGGTAATTTTATTTAACGGTCTGTGTGGGGGTTGCACAGAGACCTTGACTGGAATCCCTGTGTGCCTTCTAGATGATGTTTTATGTCCCTGACCTCTCATCTTTTTCTTATCCAGACTCCTTTTCTTCTCTTGCCCCCACTGAACTGCTGACCCTCTGCTTTGGAAGAGAGAAATGATACTGTAATGGAAAATATCTCTTCCTGAAATGGGTAATTTCATGTGTCTCTCTTTTTTTTTTTTTTTAATGCTACAGATGAGACTACCTGTCTTATCTGGGGCAAGAGTTTCTCATTGTCTCTCCCACAGCAAATAATAAAAGCTCAGCAGCATCAAGTACTGTAAATACCTTGCAGTCCTGTTCTCAATTACAGAATTAGTTATGTAAATCTTGTATTAAAGGAGGAAGAGCCCTGGTGTCTCTTAAATCATATATCTGTGTGCACGCATGCGTGCAGTTCCTTCTTGTCCAGGAGAAAAATACCGTGCAGGCTCCACAGAGATTAACATACTAAACACTGTTGCTCTGCGTGACCTGAAATTGGCTTTTGGGTGCTAATTGGATCTCTGGGCTTTGAGAGAAGGGCTTGGAAAACACTGGCCTCCAGTTTTCCAGCCTTCAGCCAGCAGGATGGGGATGGTGGTGTGTAGGTGCCTGAGTGAAGTCCTCTGGGGGCAGCAGTTGCTAGAGCACAAGTTAGGTAAATGTTTTGTATTGCTTATATCCACTTTGCCAGGCTGTACAGATCTTTGCTCTCGTCTTTATGTAAAGATGCAGTGAAATGAGCATTACGCCTGAAACTCGGGATGCCTGCTCAGTGTTCCTAACTCTTCCTGTTTTTTTAAAAATTTGGTCTAGTTGATTAATCTGTCCAAGTAGATGTGCTGCAAAAAGACCTGGCAATAGCTGTGCCTCCTGCACTTACCTTCGTGTGCCGACAAGGCACAGGCACAAATTTCCGTGCCACAACACCCATTCCGTCTGCATCTGCTGTTGGCATTTTTAATGTGCCTGCTTGCTCGGAGATTATTTACGGCGAAGATGAGACCGTCAGAAAATTAAATTACAGGCGAAAAGGATTGCTCTAAAACACTGAGCTCCATCCCCCACTGGCTCCTGTGGCTGCAAATCAGTTGTCAAGCGTGGAGCCAAGGTGGGCCAGTGCCATATGCTGCCTTGTTCAGCAGCTCCAGCAGCCTGGCTGTCCAGCCACCTCCTCCCGTAATCTCTCACAACAGCAGATGCAGGCAGAGCGAAGCTGCCCTTCAGGATCCCAACTGGAGGCTCTGAGAGCCCAAGTGTGTGTGTGTTTGTGTTGTGTCATTTGGCGTTGTGGTTGCTGACTTCTGTCATGGCCCTCTGTCGCTGCTTCTGCTGAAGCCTCCAGGATGCCTTTGCTCATCCAGTGAAAAGCTTGTTAGGAAATGAGTGTCTGCGTGTGGAGATTTGAAGTGAAATAAATCTTGGGGAAGTGGAGGTTAAGGTTAGTAATACCTGGATTATGAAAATATGGGGCTTTTTAAATTTCATGTTCTCGTCCCCTTCAGATTTAACTTGGCGTTGCAGGGGATAAGTGCCATCAAATTTAAGCAGCTAAAGAACACACAAAACCAACCACAGAAACCTCCTCCATCCTGCCCCTCCTCCCCCAATCCCAAACACCAAATAAAAAGCTCACATCTAAAAGCAAGACTAAACAATTACCCAAGGAAAACCCCCCACCAAAAAACTCCAAACAGCAGTTTGTGCTTTTTTCTTGCTTTGCTTTTTGCTTTTAGTATAATTGTCACTGGAAAGTAAAAGACTTTACATTGGTTTCAGCACTTCTTAGATTTATTGGCATTTTAAATTTTTAAAAAATTTTTATATTACCTACCATTAAAGATAACTTAGAAAACAAATGATTACTTCACACTAATAAAAATCAACGCATTCTGCTTTGGGAGGATAAAGGGGTGATGATAATGGAAATTATTTTTGGGAGAGGAGAGGAGTGTTTCAGGATTTCCTTTTTTAAAGATACATATATTGTACAAATTACACATTTGTGAAACACATGGATATTGCTATTCGTGCATCTTTTTAAAAAGTCTTTTGTCAAAATGCTTTTTCTTAGCTTTCCAGCTTTATCAGTTCTGCTATGTGTTATGTCCTGTTTAAAGACATGCTGGTAAAAAAAGTAACTTTCAGAGCTTTAATGTGATCTTTTTAGGGTTTAGATTTTTTTTACTTGGATTTTCACTCAGTGTATGATTTTTATTTAATGTGGATGCAGATTTAGAAATTATCTATTTTGATTGTTTACTCCAGTTAAATCCCCAAAAAGTTCAGTTTAATCCTAGCAGTGTGCTGCATTCCACACAGAGCAAAGAAAATGGTTTGTCTCTGCCCAGAGGAAATTGCAGTATAGAACAAATAGATTTGGACTGCTCTGCTCAGTTCCAACTGCTTTGGGAAAGATTTAAGATAAGAGATAAGTGCAAGTTAATGATGTTGCAGAACAGCACTGATTTTAATTCTGTATATTCCAGTTTGGGGACTTTTTAAAAATACGGCTCTTGCTCAAGTTGGCATTAGTAGTAGGTGTTTTTCAACCTGTGTCCTTCCTCCCCACTAAAGGAAATGTGAAGATACTGTAGATCCAGCATTTTTGGAAATATTTGCAGCCTGGTTTCCAACTATGCTCTTAAGCCTTGACTTGTGGGCTTTACTGCTTTGTCAACTGTTTTCCTTAGAATGTAACATATTGAACTTCTCCTCTGCAACACAAATTGCTTCTGAGGAAGAACAACAGAAAATCACCTGTCTTGTGTGGCAGCCTAAATACCACTTCCAGAATCCCTGGACTTTTTGGGTCACATGTCACCAGGTAACCTAAACGGGCTGTTTTGCCAGAGTAGGATAAAATGGAGATCTGTGACACTATTTGGAGGACAGTAGATGAAGGCCATTAGCAGGGACAGGTTTGTCAGGTGAGTCCCAGGAAGAAGTGGCATGTTAATTCCTATATTTCATGGGGTTTTTTCCTTTCCCTTTTTTTTCCCCTCCCAGCTGCATTTTAGAGACTTGTCAAAAGTAGTTCTTAGATACAGGCTTTTATCTTCAACTGTCAGTCAGTGATAGGGAAAGGGAGTAGAGATTATATATGATGGAATTGTTTGAAATCCAGAGGAATCTAAAACATGATCTTAATATTATCTTTTCCTGCTAGATATTTTTTTTTCTGTTTGGACCAGAGGTGCCACAGTTCTCTGCCTGCCAAGAGCTGCTCTGTTTTACAAGCTAGCCTTCTGCTTTGCACAGTTGGGAAAGGTTTATATGGCTTCTCCTTTCCCCTCTGCCTGCCATATGCCTTGGTCTATGTTCCAGTAGCAAACCTCTCCCCATGGCCAGGAAGCAGTGCTGTCCAGTGGGATCTGTGCTGTCAGCAGCCAGTGATAGTGTTTTGAAACTCTACTTGCGTGTTCAACCTGGTTTCTGCCTGACAGCTTCCCCTGCAGTTTACTGGAAAGATGAAGAAAGATGGAGAGAGATGTTTTACCAAGGCTTGTAGTGATAGGACGAGGGATAATGGCTTTAAACTGAAGGAGGGCAGGTTTAGATTGGATATGAAGAAGAAATTCTGTATGATGAGGGTGGTAAGACACTGGAGCAGGTTGATCAGAAAAGCTGTGGATGTCCCATCATTTGAAGTGTTCCAAGGTCAGGTTGGCCGAAACTTCTGGCAACTTGCTCTAATGGAAGATGTCCCTGCCCATGGCAGGGTGTTGGGAGTAGATGATCTTTAAAAGTTCATTCCAACCCAAACCATTCTGTGGTTCTGTGATAACAGAACTGTGTCCTAGTGAAAGCCTTGTGGTTTGTTCAGGTGCTTTTGAAATCCCATGGCTTGGTGGCAGTGGGTGAGGGGATGAGTGGTGAAGACAGGTTGTTCCTGTGCTGCAAAATTAACATTCTCACACTTACACGTGAATGTTGGTCCACACGGTATAGATGGAGTTCAGCTGGGAAGGTACTTGCTTTTTCACCCTGTGCTGGAGATGTGGCTTTTCTGAGATCTCCAATGGTATGGAGATTAGAGCAATCCAGCAGCCTTGCAGTGTGATAGCTTTTCTGAGGCTCCGCTTAAGATGCAGTATGCGTTTCTTCATCCTGATAGAGATAATAGGTTTTAAGCAATTACACCCAGGCTAATTCCTTTTGATAAGAGCTCTACATTATCTAAAAAAAGAATCCTAGCCGCCTGGGAAAGAACAATGTAAATGTCTCTCTCATGGACTCTTTCATTTGCTCTTCTCTGATATCTTCAGATGATATGCTGCAGATCTTTCAAGCCATAAAAATCTATCAGGCGTTTTTTAGGTAAGGCAATATTGCAGTCAGGGAGGTGTAATGCCACTGTTTTCTTGCAAGGTGTGGAGGGAGCCCTGTGTGCCTCAGATGATCCCAGGCTACTGTGGTGATTTCAGCTTTGACATAAAGGATCAAATTTGGTCTCTTTTAAAGGAGACCCCTGTTCCTTCCCTGTGCAGGCTGTCTGGTTGTAAGGTCTGGGTTGCTTCTGCTGATTAAGGCAATCTGAATTTTGTAATTTGAAAAGAATAGCAATAGCCTACCACTTTATTTAGCATAGATCCCAATCCCTGCTGTGTGTTTGTCTGCACTGGAAAGAAGGGTATGATGATGTCATGTGTTAAGCGGGAATGGTAAGGGATCTCACTAGTTTGGTTTTGGTTTTGTCTTTTCTTTTTGATTCTTATAGGGAGGTTTGGATAGTTAGCTGCCTTTCTGGTACTTCAATAACTTCCCTCTTCTACTTAATCTCTGACTTTTCCTCTCAGACTACATAGTGTAGTGTAGAAAATTTAATCGACTACATTTAAAGTGGAGGAAATACCAAAGTAAAATGTTTGTTTAAATGTGCCTCTTCTAGGAAAATCATGTTATTTATATATTAAAGAAATAATTGCTGTAGCAGTATTGAAAGGTTGTCAAACATTGTAGGCGTGTTTGGTATAACTAGTTCTTTCGCTCCCAGATAGTCACAGATGACATTCTTGATGTGTAGCTGCCTGATTATAATTGAAGCTGGGAGGAGAGGCAAGGGGAAAAGGGGCAGATTAGAGATAAGGATTATAATCTTCTGTGCTGATATGCTTTGGCTCTCCTTCCCGAGAGGAGAGCCTGTGAATGCGTGGCATGCTGCCTGTCTCTTCACCTGTCTGTTAGCTAGGGAAAGTTGCTGAATGCTTCCCAGCAGGAGCCTGATCATCTCTTTTTTGAAAATGAAGGAAGAGGATTTGTGTGGACATGACTCTGGTGGGATTAAAAAAAAATATTCAAAAATTAAGTATATTTTTCTTCAGTTTGGAAAATGGCTTCATGCATCACAAGCACTGTAGTTAAGCAGTTGTCTTGGATTAGACAAATATGCTAGGTGGAAAGCACTCCGAGCAGGTGCCTCCCCCCACAGCAGAGGTTTCTGGCACTCCTCCCCCCACAACACAGAATATCTCAGCCTAAAGTGGAAAGAACTGTTTAATTAACAGACCACACAGTGGAAAGGGAAAAGGGGAAAAGGGGTCAGAAAACCTGAACAAACAGCTGATGAACTTAGTGTCCTTTTCCTCAGGCGTAGCTTCCCCTTTCCGGGGGCCCCGAAGGGCTAGGCGAAGTTCCTCCGGTGGCTCCCTGGACGACTCTCGTCCGCTGTCCCCCGGGGCTCCTCAGGTTCTCGGATGAGAAAGCAAGTCGAAGAAAAAGGGTCCAGAACGATGAAAAACAATCCCAGGGAGGAAAAAAAAACCAACCCAAGCAGCAGCCACACCAGTAGCACCAGCCACCAGCAGCAGCAACTGACTGAGCTAAAAAAAAACAGTGTCCCTTCCTTCTCACTCCCCCGTAGGAGAGCTGGGGAAAGTTTCAAAACATCCCGCGCTGGCGGCAGAGCTCCCAGCTGCGGGACACAGTTAAAGCTACAGGACCATATTTCTGGTCAAGCATACAAAACGATAGGGAATACAAGATATCATTATGCCACCCCAGGACAGCAGTTCAGTACAGAAGCGAGAGGTTTGGGATTTTGCTTGATACAGGAGGCAGAGTGCCCAGCTTTAATGGTGAGGGATCCATTGCTCATTCTCCAGTGTGGCACAAGAAGGCTCAGCCCATCCCACAGTGCCGCAGCAAGTGGTGCCTCAACTGGGAATTAATGGAGGAGTTCAGGGAGGGAGGATCGTTGCCACCATTTGGGAAGTTGGCTGCAGTGGTTTTTTTTTCCTGTCATAAACTGTTGTGAATTTGAAAGGGCTGCTGGGTATTTCCTTCCCAGACATGGTAATGTTTAGTTGGCAAATGAAACAACCTTTTGTTCGGAAAGCTCTTTTGAGATGAAAGGCATCAGCAAAGTTGTCGCTGTGTCTCCTGTGACTGCCTTGGTTGAGGAGCTGGACTGTGTGTTCTAAGTCTTTCTGATGCAGAGGCTCGAATGCTTAGTCTGAGCCAATTTACTCATTCGTTAGCTCTTACTTTTTTGACTTTAATTGGCTTCCTACTGCATGTCAGATTGCATTTTCCTTTGGCTGGCGGATGTGGAGGCGACCTCCTTCTCTGGGCTGCTACGAGAACATGTTTTCTTATTAGATGGAGCTGTCTAGTGCAGGCTGGAGGAAGCACCCTGTGAAAGAGAGTGCTGAAGCACAGGTGTGTTCTTTGCAACAGACTTACCTTCTCAGCCTCCTGGAGCACTCCACAGGTTACTTTCATCTTGTTCTTTCGTAAGTGATACGTAGATGCAAAATGTATATGAAATTGGAGCTCCTAGAAGACTGTCACATATATGGCAATGTCCCTAATGCAAGGGGAAATCCTTAACCAGCCTTTTTCTTGAGGAGTTTTGTAGCTTGTTGAGAGTTTAAACAGAATACCTGTTCTGTAGATCCTGCACAATTTTGCTATCTTGTTTTCTTGGTTATCCCAAAAATGACAGGTTGCTATTTAATGTGTTCGGATTGACTTCACAACCTATCTATTCAATCATCTGCTTTCCTTCTTGTCCTTTTTGGAAGGATTTCATTTAATGTGAGCAATGAGATGGTGCGTCCGGGTGGTGGGACAAATTTATGAACCATTGCTTGGGAAAAAATACTCACTCAAAGCTGCCTTGGCTATGTCTGAGCTGTCTTGCCTCTGTCTTATTAATACGGTAGACCCCAGTTTATTATTACTCTACCTTGAGCCACACTTTGTCCTTGTTTCTGGTGGAGTATTTAATGCATTCCCGTGGGAGAATGCTCTAGTCAAGTGCTTGACAAATACCCACTAGGGCTCTGTGGTATTTGTCTTTCATTTGTGTGTTTCTGGCCCAGCCCTGCTAGAGGACTGGTGCTGCCTGGTAGTGCTGTCACCTGTTAATGAGCCCAAGGAATATTCCCATGCCTTGTGTTTGTGTGCTCTCCTCCTTACGAGGGCTCCATTCATTTTTGTTTTGGAAAGTAGCTCCTTGCAGTTTCATCTGGTGGTCTGGTAACTCAGTAAAAATAAAGTTTTGTATTTAGGCAGTTAACCTTGTGCTCAGGCAAATTTGATGGCCAACACTAACTCAGATCCAGTTATTGAGTTCTTACTAAATACACATCTTTGGTGGGGTTATTGATACTGAAAAATACAGAATTGTCAAAGTGACGTTGTTTTCTGTCACTAGCATATACGTTGTTTTGTCCTTCTCCATCTGTTTGTATCGTTAAATGGGATTCAGATGAATTCATTAAGAACCTGTCACCTTATATTAACAGTGAAATATATTGGGTGTCATGAAAAATAAATGTTTCCAACAAATTTACAGAGTTTTAAGTTCTTGTATCATGACTGCTCTGAGAAGGTGAGGGGGCGCATGCAAATAACACAGGGCTCTGTAAGAGTAAAATATTTGTAAAAGCTCCTCACTTATCTGCCAGAGTAATATGGAGCTCACCTTTTGCCAAGATCGCTGTCTGTAACACTGTGTCTGTAGCTGCTTCTGCCCCAGGTACATGAAATGTTAATCCCTGATGCACAGCAAAGATCATGACACCTTGTTTAGTCTCTAGGGATACTCTTGCTGCAGGACCAAAGGCAGAACCTTGAATTCACAGCCTGCTGGGTCACTCAGAAATGCAGCTCACCCTTGGAGTGCCTGCGCTGTGCACACTCCTCACTTGTGGGCAGGGCACAGCAGCTGCTCTGCAGGAAGTGCTCATTCTCTTGTTTGGTGATGTTGTCTCTGCTCCTGCCTCCTCAGAATTCTGATTTATTGGAGCAGTAACAAATGTTTCTGTTTGCAAGGTATGAAGTTCTGTTACAACTTGTTCCTCTTCTCTCCTGCAGCCTGGTCTGCTGCCTTCCTTCCAGCCCTGGAATTGCTTGTGGGACTGTGCTGTGGGGAGGGGGATAGTCATTCCTCTAGGATAGTCATTCCTCTAGGATAGTCATTCCTCTACAGAAACAGGGCACAGACTTGGAACAGATCCGGTGAGGAGTCCCTGTGCTTCTGTCTTTCCCTTTGGCTTGTCTTTTCTTAGGAAGGTGCTAATCACCCCCTACCTTCATTTAGTGTCAAAGGGTCTTTAGCGACCTTGGAAGAGGAGAAACTGAGTTGTCGGTGCTAATCTCAAACACAAATGTGCAGCCCTTGCCACATTAGTCATGCCTTTGTCACCTCTAGATTGGATTAGTGCAGCGCACGGTATGTGGGTCTACAGCTGAAGACACATGCAGAACAGTGTTGTCTGCTTGTTTTAGTGTCACCAGAGAGCATTTCTAGAGAGATGTCAGTGTTTGAAGAGTGCCCTCAGTCAGGATCCTGAGCTGACTTCTCACGGTGGTTTGCTGGAAGCTGGTTTGACTGTCAGGCTTTAAAGCTTACCTGCTGCTGTTACTGCTTTCTGTAAGAGGATAAGTTGAAGGACTGAATGCAATTTAAGACTTAGTGAGGAAGTATATCAGAGCCCTGTAGCTTGCTTTATTTTTTGTTGATTGTTTTTCTGTGATTTTATGATTTTAGTGTGGTGCTTGGGTTAGGAGATGCGTCCTTAAAGACATCTGGCTCCATTGACAGTGGAGGTTTTCCTCTCCAGTGCACACGTGAATGGTGCAAAAAAGTCCTGCTTTTGTATTAGGACTAGTCCATCACTTGATCAGGTGTATAATAACAGTCCTCTGGGAGGGATAGAAGGGGTAAGAGATTAACCCCAGTCTGCAATACAAATAAGTTTAATGAAGTAGTAATGTTGAATACAGAAGGTCATGGCAATGAGGAAATTGGACTATTATGACTGAGCCTGCACACGTGAACAGCCTGCAAAGTAAAGAGCGTGGTAGGAGTTCTGAACTGGGGAGGTAAAGGCAGTGCCAGTCCTTGGTTCAACTGTTTGCTGAACTGTAACTGCAAATAAAAATCGGCTTTTTTCTCTTGTAGTTATGCTCAGTGTGTACAGCTGCTTGCATAGTTTTTAAATGCCCACAGTAATCTTATTCTTTAACACATCCTTCTCTGCACTGCTCTGGAGGGGACAAGCTGTGCTTTCTAGCAGGTTACCCAGAGGGGGAGTTTCTGTCCACAAGACCAACTCTTTTGCCCACACTTGGTGGGGGGTAACCCGGCCAGGGAACCCCACGACGACAACCAGTTCCTGTCCTCGGTCCACAACCTCAGGGGGCTCGGTCTGCGCACTGGTGCAGGAGGCGTCGGGAATAAAGAGAGCGGGAGCTGGCTCGTTGCTTGAAGGGTTTATTGGAAAGGGCTCCGGAGCAGGGGAATAGGGTTACAGGTAGGAGGGGGTCGGGGCAGCAAGAGCTGGGAGAGAGCCTACCGTCATCCTCACACCCCAAGGGGTCCATCCCCGGGGGGGCCAGGACAAGGGAAGCGCCGACTGCCCTGTGCAGCCGGTTATAAACGGGGAGGGATAACCAATGAGGGAAGAGGGAGAGGGCGGTGCAAGCATACATAAACCAATCCGAACGCAGGAGGGAGGGATACAATTCAAATCAACCAATGGTATACATAACTGAACAGAACTTACTGGAAGAGAGGGCGGAGTCAGAGCCCNCAGCGGCCGCGGCGGGCGGCGGAGGCAGCCCGGGGGCCGGCCCGCCACGCATGATGGTCCTAAACCAGCAAGTGGGGTCTTCATCTCTAGCAAGAAAACTCTGCTCATGCAGAGTGATAGGGTGGGAAGGCTCAGCAAATATATTGGTGGTCATGTCACTAGCTAGTGGCTTTCCCAATGAACTTGTAGCAGTTGTGGGTTGCTGTACTTGGTGTGTTGGTGCGTTGTTTGGTTAAATTTGGCTTTGCCTCTGTGGGATCTCAGATCAGCTCTTTGGTCCAACTGCTTTTGATGTCATTAGACATCTACTTGGTTTTTCCAAGACTTTCAGTCTTTCAGCGCCTTTCAGTGTTCTGGTTTCTGTTCTACCTGCCTGTTAAAATATTTTGCTGTGGATATGGAGGTGGTGGGATGCAGTAAGCTGTTCATGTTGGAGGCTGAGTTTAGGCACTACTCATCTCTGAAGAGATTTCTCTGGTTGGAATTACAAATCAAAGCAGTTTGCTCTCTGCAGAAGTAAGGACCTGCCAAAATCCATGTGCAGCTGCTGGGGTTATTCTCTGGGCTACAGAGCGAAATCAACCAGAAAAGTCTCTTGCTGTGTCTTTGCCAGGTCCTCTGGCTCGTTTAAGTGGTTCACACTTTTGCCTGGAGCACAACATACTGCTTTGCCAGCCTTCTGCAGAAAACTGCTGTTGTCCTGCTGTCCTTCTGAGATGGTCCTGGAAAACACAGTCTGAGCACTGTGTTCTCCTCTGCTCTGGAGGGAGCCTGCTCTGCTCATGCTCCCAGGCTCTGGGACTTCACCAAACAGGAAACTTGTGGCTGCAGAAATCCACTCAAGCAAACTGTGTCTGTTACAATCAGTTCTTCCTTTTAAATCAATCTGGAGGGCAAGGAATTTCACCTGTCTGAGAGAAGCCATGGCCCTTCAGGGCAGCAGTGGCTATACTCATTTTTAGAGAACGTCAATTTGAAATTCTCTTGGCCCTCAGTCTGGGGGGGGAAATTAATTTCCTACTTCAGACTCTCCAATTATATCAGCAGAAGTCTTATAAAAAATCCTGATTAGATTATGCCCTCATTGTGGTAATGAAAACCACTTACTAATGTTGTTTAAACATCTTACATATCACTTGCCTTGTAGAAGAGAAGCTGTTATCCATTGGATCTATAGCTAGTTCTCTTCTTTTTTCTTCGCTCTTTACAATTTTCTCTCCATCCGTGTTCTGTTACCTCATGGTGTTCTATAAGCAGTGAAGCAAAGGTTGCCCACACTAAAAATGGTGTGTTTAGGGGCTCCTGCTTCAGTGAGATTTGATGTTAATGGGAAATGTTGCTCTTACTAGTTCTAGCTTTCTGCAGAGTGGACTGCCCAACCCTGGCATATTTAATTTTTGTCTTTTTCCTGGTTGAATCCTGTCCTTAACTCTGTGTTGTTCTTTATTGTCCTGCTTAGCTTTCTGCAGAGGGCGAATTGTGAGAGTGCCCAAAGGGCCCCTCATTCGAGTGGTGGGCACCGAGGTGGCGATCCCCTGCAGCGTGAGTGACTATGATGGACCCAGTGAACAGAACTTTGACTGGGAGTTCTCCCGGGACACTGACTTCGTGCGGATAGTGAGTACCTGGGATTCTACCTTCACCTCTGAGGAGTACCAAAAACGCGTGGGCCGTGGGGATATCAAACTGAGACGGAGCAGCAACGATGCTGTGGAACTTGTGATTAGGAACATCCAGCCAGCTGACCAAGGGAGATACAAATGTTCCACGCCCAGCACTGATGCCACCGTTCAGGGAAATTATGATGCAGAGGTCCAAGTGAAAGGTATTTGTGAAGAGTGAGGTGTGCTTTAAATTTGCTTTTGATATTGATTATAGATGTACCCTTAAGAATGTTGACTTTCTGTTGTTTATGATCATTGTGATTTTTTTTTTTTTTTTTTTTCTTCTTCTCATTCCTCTTTAATTCTCCTAAAGCCAGAGTTGAAAATTGGGAAGTAGGATAGCAAAGGCAAGTGAGGTGAGGGAGTGAAGAGAGGCTGTTTACTATAAACACCACTTTTTTCTCTGTCTAGTAAATATGTAAATAAAACACTAAGCGGTGGGTTTTCTGAAGATGCCTGCAAATATTTCATGTCCCTGAGCCTCTGGGTAGAGACGCTAAGTTCAGGTAAAAACCACAGGCTGTCTTCTCTCTCAGTTTTAGTGTCATTTAGGGATCTTTCTGTATGAAGGAGGTAATCTTCCTTTTCTCCTTGTTGATACTAGTCTTGTCCTATCTTTGCTCTATCACTTAGCATTTTTCAGTATTAAATTTGGACACTATTTCTTTTCCCATGTCTGTTACTCCCATGAATATCAAGATTAGTTTTATATGGGAATAGTCAAGATGATGATGTTTAGATGAGAAACTAAAGTGAGTGGAAGGATAAATGAATTCTTGTCTTGGCTTGTTTAAAGCAGAGCACTTCCTTTAGTGCTTTTTCAGCTGAATTTCTTTCTTCCTGGAATATATTTATGTGTGGAAGAAGAAATGATTGGCGAGGTGTTGCTCTGTGGTGGTTTTATTGCCTCATATCTGAACAGGTCACTGTGGGTGTTCTTCTCTTGATTCTGTTTTATGATGCTTGTATCGTTTGGTCATTTTTTTTCCCCCAAACAGTGATTTCCGATGGCTTGTCCGTGAGCGGTTCCAAAGCTCGTTCCTCAACGTCTCTGCGGCTGTCCGAGGGCGACTCCTTCAAGCTGCGCTGCTCAGCGATCACCACCTCTCCGGAGCACACTCACCTGCACGTGACCTGGCAGATCAAGAGTGGCTCTTCTTGGCGGGACATCCTCTCTTTGACTCACGAGGGCAAATTCCAGCCGGGCCCCGGCTACGAGGAGCGCTACCGCACTGGGGACATCCGGCTGGACACGGGAGCCAACGACACCTACCGCTTGTCCGTGTCCCAGCCTTCCTCCGCGGATGGCGGTGCCTACAGGTGCCTCGTGAGCGAGTGGGTCAGAGGGGCCGATGGCTCGTGGCAGAAGATCCAGGAGAAGAGCGTGGAGATCGCCAGCGTGTCCATCCAGCGCACCGGTGAGTACTCCTGGTGGGCTGTGGTCATGGCACTAGGCTGTGTCCAGGCTCTGGTACTTTGGGGTTCTGCATTCCAGCAGAACCTGGAGTGCTGTTTGGAGAGCTGGCCTGTTTACATCCTTGACTTAACTTTTCTAGCTTTATTTTGGGGAAAATGGCATGGATGGATTGCCTGGAACCTCTTAGATGCCTAGACCTAGAATTTATCTCATCCTTCGTTCACTTCAGATTGCTCGTGGTTTTTATATTTCTTAAATAAATATGGTATTTAACACCCGATCACCCAAAACCTTCCCTCTGCTCTCTTATTGACATAGGGTTCCGTAGCACTAAACAGCTGCACCTCCCCTGTGAAAGTGGCTTTGTGGTTCAGTGACAGATGTGAAGTTTTTCTGTATATTGTTTATTAAAATAGCATGGAAAGATCAAGAGAAAGGAGAAGGCAGTGATAATTTAACGGGGCAAATTATCCAATGATTTTTATCACTGGTCTGATTGCTCTGCCGTGTTGGCAGGGGTCTGGGACAGTAATGGTTCTGTTAAACTCATCATTGCATGCTTGGCTAAGGAGACAAAAAAACATGCAGTGCTATGCTAAGGATATCCAGATATCCCTGCCCATACAGATTTCAGGACTAGATGCACTAAGCACTTGATTGCATTAGCATTATCACTGCTGGTTGGAGGAGGGAGAGCGGGGGTGATTCATCTTATCACTCAATAGGTGGAAAAACAGGCAGTGATGGTCCCTCAGAAATATGAGATTATCATGGTATTTTAGAACTGTTCAGACAGGAAGGGTATCTTTTCATTTTTGTAATCCTTTAATCACTCTTGGGAGAACCCAAATGTCGGAGCTTTTTTGATGGGCTCACTTGGCTGTAGTTTTAGTGTCTTGGTGGTATTTAGCCTGTGACAGGATCAATCTGCCCCCCTCTTTTTCAGGGCTTCTGTTGCACAGCAGAGCTTGTAGGTGCTCTCTGCTGATGCAGGACTTGCCTAATTAGGAACTGTAATTCTCTATTTTGTCACACTTTTGCAGTGTTTGGTTTAAGTAGGTGGGGTTTAATCAGTTACTAAAAACAGCATGAGGCTGGCCAGGACCAGCAATAGTACAGTTTTTTGATGTGGTTTGGGTGTGTGGTTTGTTTGTTGTGGGGGTTTTTGTTTGTTTTGTGGTTTGTTTTTCTTAGAGGTTTTTTGCCTTCATTTTAAAGCACAGTCATTAGCAGCACTGGCAGTTTGTCAGGGGCATGAAGGCTTTTTTCAAGTTATGCTAAAGGGGATAGGTTATTCTCCAGCAGAATGCCGTATACACATCCTGTAGAAGGACTTGAAGAGCATCTTGTGCTGATGTCTGAAATCTCTGCACTTGCATGCTAAAATGAACTTAAGATGTAAATGGTTATATGCCTGTGGGTAAACTCTCTCCAAGTCCCTCTATGTGCATATACTGCCAGATTCTGAATGCCCATCACTTTCATGAAGACAGAAATGTTCCTTGGAGAAATACTGCTCTTAACCTTGCAGATGAGTCTTATTTTGTATTCTGGTATTAGTCTGTTAAATTAGCTAGGCTTTCCTACCGATTCCAATCCCATGATAAGACAGTGAGGCAAGTCCCAGTGAGAGATTCATCTGAACTTGGTTTCAGCGCTCAGGTGCTACCCTCTGTTCAATTTGACTGCTCCGTGTTGTCAGGTGTGAGGGGTGAGATGAGCATTGTTTGGTTTTATAGGCAATAGTTCTGACTACTCACTGCTCACCAGTAACTAATGCCAGCTTTTCTTCTCGTGGTCTTGACACTCTGATTCCGTGGTTTTCTTTTAATATGCCGTACCTGGTCCTGTTTGAATGCTGGCCTTGACCATGTCTGCTGTGCACATTAAAAATATTCACTGGCTGGTGGCTGTTAAATGTGTTTTGAGTGGCTCTTGATGCTGCTTTAAATTCCTCAGTGTGCATTGTTCTGAGCAGTAAATCAGCAGTTTGGGGAGTTACTGCTGCCAGCTGTTTGCTTCCATTTCATATTTTTGCAGCACACCTGAGGTCAGTTAGGACTCCAACGTGTGGCCATGGCTGCTTCTCATCTAAACCTGTTCTGTTCAAGGAGCTCAGAAATATGTCAGCAGATATCATGCTGAGTTCCAATGTGGTTCCTAGTGATTTCTGTAGATGCTTTGTCTTCTGAGGGATAGTCCCAAAATACTTTGACCCTCCTGTGAGATTGAAAAATCCTGTACACCTTTTCCTGCTTTGCAAAGGTGACATGAAGCCTGTGGTCTAGACAAAGCCTTCATGGACCAGTTGCTGTTGAGTTGTAAAAATGCTGTTCTCCCTCCTTCTTCCCCCTCTGCCCTCATCACACATCCCTTGCTTGACTGATAATGTGTATTGCCCTTGTAATAGATCACTCAGCTCAATATCCAACAGGCATTTGAAGGTAGGGCTGCTGAGCCTCTCCAGAAGCTCCTGTTACAGAATGTGAAGTCCTGGATAATTTAGAGTGAACTCTTTTTATTAAAAGTAACAAATAAAAAAATATTTTTTGTTTGAATTTTTGTGTCTCTCTTTCCAAGCTCTAGATGTGGTCATCTCAACCAGCAATGTGTCTGTGACTGAAAGAGACTCGCTGGATCTTATATGCAACATCACAACAGACAGAAGTGGTATTTTCCAAGCAGAGGTGATGTGGTATTTTTCTGCATCACCTGATGACACTTTGTCAGATGCTCAGCTCTTGCTGAGCATGGACCGTGATTCTGTTGTCAGTGATTCAACTCTGATCAGCCTCAGCCACGTGGACAGGAACTCCTATCGTCTCTTGGTGCGTGATGTGGACGTGGAGGACTCCGGCTACTACTTTTGTGAAGCTGCTATCTGGGTGCCACTGCACAATGGGAGCTGGCATAAGGTGGTGGAGAGGACCTCTGTGCCCGTCAGTGTGGTGGTGACAGCACTAGGTGAGCAATTCTGCTGTCAGACTTCATGGGTAAATGTATCGCTCAATCCTTGGCCCCAGCAGAAAAGGGAGAGGCCCTTGCAGAATCTCTTCTGCATCAGTGTTTCTCTTGTTTGCATCTATCATCTGTATGTAGGGATATCTCTCTCACATATAGTATGTATTTCTCTTTATGCAAATATCCTTAGAAGTAAAGTTACCTGGAGAAATACTAAAAATGAAACTGTAGTAAAACTTCTTGAAAAGCCTGTTGTTTTACAGGTAGGTCTAGATATGTCAGCCCACCCAATCTGTTTCCCAGTTTGTTCCTGGGGAGATAATAACTTCAATTTAGATGCAATGAAACTCAAGATGATGTTGCAGAATGCTGTAAGGTATCTGCACCTGCTAACATTTACAAGGTATTGGTGTTGTTGGAAGCATGAATGAACCCAGATGTGAACTGGCAGAGCTCTGTAGTACTTTGTGGCTGTTCGCAGCTCTGACTGGAAGCCAACATCCAGGCCCAAACCCTTTCAGTGTACCCTTTCAGATCCTCTTGTCATGAGAAACTGGTGGTACTGTCCAGTTACAAAGGCAGAGCTCCTCCAACATGAAAGGGCTGAATGAGGCCAGCATATAGAGAGCCTGTTTTTCAGCAATAAATAGCTGTGCCATAAGGTTAAATCCCATCGACAATGACTTTAAATGTTGCATTTTAGCATTGTGCAGAGCAGTTGAGCCGTGGCCGTCTCCAAGTACACTTGTAATGTGTACTAGTAGTGCACAAGTGATTAATGTCTTCATTTCCTGTCCTCATTCAGCCATTCAAATTGCACATTCAACTTGTGAGTGTTCCCTCCTTCCCCCACTCGTGTGCATGTGCAGTCATGCACGTGTTCATGCGTGTACTGATGCACTTGCATGCTCTTGTGCTCTCTTGTCATGCCTGTACCTGTAGGGCTGCTCCTTACCCTTTCCACTCCAATTTGGCATTATTTGGGAACAGGAGAGAATAAAATCTGCTTTTCAGCAGATGCAGATGTGTGGTTGCTAGGGAGAGGGAAAGTGGAATAAATTTTCGTCATTTGAGGTTTTCAACTGCATCCAGAATTCACCAACTCCTCCTTCTTAATGGAAGTTAAGAGCTCCTGGAGTATTAAGTCATTGAATTGTCAGTGAGGCTGTTCTTTGACAGCTGACAGAGTGGAGGAATGAGGTTTATCCAGCCAGCCTTTTATTCTTTCTAAATCCTCTGTTTGAGTGTCTGTCAGGGTGAAGCGCCAATCTGGAGTGGTGCTATCAAAGAGAAAACTCTCTTTTTAGGGTCCTTCCCCTGCCCGCAAATAAAACAAACCCAAAGTGATTTTCTAAAAACTCAGGATTCCTGCGGCTTTTTCCTTCTTGTGTCCCTGTCTAGAGAAGTGTACCTGCTTTCATAGTCTTTGTTGATGTGAAAATATTAGTTGTTCTTGAATGCCTTTTTTGGGGGGGAAGGGGAGGCGAGGGGGAATGCTAAGAGAATTGCAGAGTGTGAGCAATATATCATGAGGCCCTGGAGTAAACCAGTCTTTTGTGAATGAGAAAGGAAGAGCCGTGTAGCTGTAGGATCTATGGGGGGCTAACACCAAAAGTGGGTTTTGGCCATCATTTATAGTCTGTGCTTTGGTTGTAGCATAATTCTGTGCTTTTTGTTTTTCTTTACTTAAGTGAAAGTGTTCCGAAATCTCCGCATGCTCGCTGGCAGTAGGTACTACAGACTTTGCAAGCACTGCTTTTATGATTCTGTGTTCCCTAACACCACAGACACTCACCATCAGTGTTACCAGATTCTCTGGGGTCTGGTGTGTGTGGATGCCCTTGTTCTTGCGACATGCAAGGACACTGCATGCCTAACACTTTCTGGTGAGAGATCTTTTCTGCAGGCTGACATAGCAGCAGCCCAGCTTGCTCACTGCAATTGTTTTTATCCTTTTCATCTGAAGTCCAAAAGTGCATATGCACACACAGTTTCCACAGCAGTTCTATTAAGATGCTTTATTATCTTGGCTCGTTGGTGAGCTAAGCCTAAGTTTTAGCCTTGGATTGCCTTCTCTGTCCCAATTATAGCTTCGGTTAATTGTTTCTAGGAGGGCAAAATGCCAACTAAAACATAAAGCAGGAAATAAATACAGAGCGCTGAATACAGTTAGGCTGTAAAAGGCATGTGATGAGTATTGGCCGAACAGTTGGGAAGCTGGTCATTTTTCTGAATTATAGTAGACAGCAAGACAAAAATATTCTAATACTAGTAAATAAATATGTATTTTCTTTGTGGTGTGAGGTTCTTGCTGTAATCTTTTTCCTTTACTATCTCTGTAGTCTGAGAGAAAATAGTCATGCGGCTCCCTTATCACTTTTAGGCTTTGGGCAGCCAGCTATTTCAGATTTAAATACAACAGCCCCATTCTTAACCCGTGAAATTCAGGCACTGATTTTCCAGTGTGTGATATTCCAGCCTCACAGCTGTACAACACATACTTCTCTATTCAGACTGTGCAGCTTTTCTGATCTACACATCTTCAGCTCTTATCCTACTTAGCATTTATTGACCTGGGTGGTATTTAAACTGCTGGCCACTGAAATGTACTGTGCTCAGCTCTTGGTGCTGCCTCTGGCCAGTGCCAATGGTGTCTTGTGTCCACTGGTTTGGGTCTGTGGCTGGGTGAAGTGTTTGCTTTTTAAAGGGCTGTTTTTTAACATTCTAAAACTATTGTAGAAACACAATGGGATTGTTAAGTGAGGAAAAGAAAGCATTTCAGCATGGGGGGTGGCCTCTTATCCTGGAGAGATATTGGGGAAATGGAATGTCTCTGGTCAGTCCAAAGCTAGAGACTAACCAGTGTCCTGCTGCAGACTGCCTCAGGCATTTGACAGGTGCAAAAAGTGTCTGTCTGGGCTGAAACTGAGCCCACAGGTGGGTTCTTAGGGGCAGGCCTAAAGGAGGGAATTATTTTGCTCAACAAGATCTCTTAGTCCTGATTTTTCTGAAAGGTCTGACTAGACCTGTGAAACAGAAGGTCTTGTGTGGAAGTTCAGACCTGGAGATACCTGTGTCAGACTGGTGCAAGTCTGAGAACCAGGGTCCGAGTTCCCAAGTCTTGTAAGAAAAATGCATGTTCGGGCACTTGGCTTCTAGCTCAGGTGCTTTCACAGACTAGATGGTAGAAGTTAGCGTATATTCTAATAAGAATTTATTAGAATAAATAATTTTCTTTGTTTTAAGAAGATTTCTTTAAATCTTAAAAGAATCTTAAAATATTTAAAGAAATATAATTTAAATGTCTGTATTTAAGGCCTTTTCTCCCTTCTTCTAACTTCTAACCTGCTGCTTCTGTGTTTCCTCTCCTGCAGAGCCAGACTATGACGTGTTCCTGAATGCCTCTAAAACACCCAAGTTTTCAGATGACCCCACGGAGCTCAATTGCAGGATCACAAACGTGCAGGACACCGAAGCAAACATCCGCTTCACCGTTTCCTGGTACTACAGGCAGCCCCTGCCCGGTGACGATGTGGTGACAGAGGAGCTCCTGGCCACCATGGATGCAGACTGGACTCTGCTGCCTGGGGACAGGGGCAGAGAGAGGATTCAGAATGGGGAAATAATCTTCTCTAAAAAGTCTGCTGACACCTTCAGTTTGAGAATCCAGTGGACTTCAGAAAGTGATAGGGGCGATTATTTCTGTGTCATCTCGGCTTGGAGTAGGCACCGTAACAATAGCTGGGTGAAGAGCAAAGACGTGTATTCTGCATCTGTCAACATTTTCTGGGCTACACAAGGTAGGAACTTTGCACCTGGGTGGCTGACAGTAGGCTTGTCAGTGTGCTAATGGGCTTTGGAAGTGGGTTCTGTGTTAATGTAGGTTTAAAAACACTGTCAGCTGTGTAAAGGCCTCTTATTTGGGGAGGGGAATAAATGCTTAACAGCACTCAGCAGTTTTATGCAATAGTTTGGAGTGGAAGTGCGAAGGAAGAGATACCATCAAAGGAGAGTCCATCAAGCTGCTAAATTTTGCAGGAGCTGGGCTGGAAGTGGCAGGGGTGGTATCCAGCAGTGCTGCTGTGGTCATTGCCCACTTTCCTGGCTCAGAGTATTTTGGTGTCTTTAGGATGCATCTTGCTGCTAACAACAGGGTTGTATTGAGGTGAAAAGAGGAATGTCACTTTGACTTCTCTGTCTGACAGTTTGAGAGTTGTGGTTTTATTTTTCTCTTCTGTAAGCCCATGTTTACAAGGCAGTTCTGAGGAAATTCACAGGCATAGTATTACCAGAGTATCAAAAAATAAGTGGGTAGCTGAACAAAGTAATTCACTGGTTTGCTTGGATCTTGACCTTTTTTAGGCAGAAGTGAACTTGCTGTAATCAGTGTTTAACTGATTCTGAGAGCATTTTTTAGAAGCTTAGTAGTTACCTGAGTTCTTAACTCCGGTTTAAAATGGGATCTCTGTTTCCTGGATGTCCTGTAGAGTGGTACTGTTTTGGCTCAGAGTGAAGTCATGCGAGAGGGTCTGTTGAAGAGCATCAGAAGGATTAAGATAACCTAGGATGTAATGTCTTTGGCAAAAATCTGTGCTTAGCTAAACTGCATTTATCTTGATAGATTTGTTTAACAGTCCAGCTTTGGCATCCACGGGCAGAGAACTATATTTCAGAGACAAGCAGTTTGAAATAATTTTAAAGCTGTTTAGGAATAATCCCTAAACATCAGATTGGAGATGATCTGCTCTTTCAGTGGAAAGAGAAGTGGTAGGCTGCTTGCTCAGTACTCCCTGCATCCCCAGACCAAGCCTGTGGTCCAGGGAAAGGTCTGTTTTTTTTGGTTTTTTTTTCCCCCTGAAGCTGGCTTCTCCAGCAGGACTGTGGACTCTCATCAATGCTGAATGTTGGCCACAATTAGTTCGGTGTTATGCCACAACACGGAGTGTGTGTATGTGCATGCAAGTGTAATGGATCGTCGCCTTCAGAGCAGCTAGGGAGACCAGCTGGAGTTGAAAAGTCTCAGCCTGTGTTGACATTTCTGAGGGAAAACAAACCGTGACAGGTGTGAACACTCCCTTGTTTCTGGTTTTGTTCCAGAAACTCTGCTAATTTTGCAGCACAAATGTAAATGTTATAGTCCCCGTGCTGAAAAGTACGTTCTGCTGGCAAAACTTGGGGTTGGGGGATTTATTATGTGAAAGCGAGCTCTCCTACAAAAACCTTCTCCTCCTGAGAAGGAATGTTATATGTATGTGAGGTGGGGAGGGCAAAATATAGGTTATATTTCCCCTTCTCCTCCAGCCTTCAACTCCCCTTTCAGCAGTGTAGCCCCAGATTCCTCTCTGTGTGCCCTGTCCCCTGCCATGTCCTATTTCTGTGAGCTCCAGACTCGGCTGTGAGCCCAGTGCTGTAGCCAGCAGCTAGGAAGGAGTTAATCTGCTGCTGCCTGTGCTCTCTGACTGTTGTTTTGACAAGTATCTCTGGTGATTTGAGTCCCTAACTGCTCCCAGTGCTTATAAAAGCCAGCAGCCAGGCTCCCACGTGTTTGCCTAAGGAGAGAACAGAAATTTGCCTCTTCCTTGGATAGCTTATGCCTATATAGAGACTTTTCTTCCATCTATTTCATTGCTTGCATCTTCTTTGTTGACTTTAGAGCAGTGTTTGTGGGGAGCGCTTTGGAGAAATCTCACTTTGAAAACGATTGTTCTGAGTTCTTGAGAAAGGAGAAATGTGTTTATATTGTGTCTGTGGGTCTCTCAGCAAAAAAGGGTGTTCAGAGCCTTTACTCAAAATGTAAACATTATGTGAAGATGTCAAAAACCCTTTTTTGTGTGTTGCATAGTAAGTTGTGTGTTTGCCCATTTTAACTCGGGGTTTTATTGTCTCTGTTTTCTGTTTCTGTTTTATTCTGTGGGGACCAATAATGCTCACACATCTTTCTGCTCACTCAGCTTTGCAAATGCAGCCAATTGCTATCATAGATCACCATTGGTTTTGACATAGTCTGCCTGATATGTTTCTTCCCCTCTTCTACTGTCTTTCCTGCCAAGGTGACAAAGAAGGCATCTCTATCTCATCTCAGAAATTAAAAACATCAGTTGTATTATGTTTTGCTTATTTAGAGTACAAATTCCAGTCAGTGAAGAGGGGTAAAGGAAGGGAGGAAACCTTTTTTGACTGGCTCTGTAAATGGTTTTCAACCCAGAAAAAAGGTTTGATATCCTAAAAGACTATTTTATTTATTAATTTGAATATGAGTACTGCCTACATTTAGAACACACATAGTGTTTTCAGTGGAATGTGCAATCAATGCTTTTTTCCTAAACCAGCGTTGTCAACTTTGGATCTGCATGGAGTACTTTGCAGAAGAGAACATTATCTTTTAATTGAAATTCCAAATCCCAGAGGTACTATTATTTGGGGTTTTGTTAACACTTCTGTCTTTAATTTACAAAATAATTATATTTAACATAATGTTACTTGTCCTAAATGCTTGCCCAGGCCCTCCCATCACACTTAATTGGGAGCAAGGGTGTCTTAATCTTTCAGACAGCCCTGCAAATAGAGAACAGATAATATTTCTGCCACCTACTTTTCTTTATCACTGCTGATGTATCATAGACGTGGTGTAGTACAGACACACAGTTGCTCTGGAGCAAAGAAATCCCCGTGGCACTGAGCCGTGTGCATGTGCCAGTTTGGGTGTAGGGACAAGGAAGTGCCTGGAGCCAGGTGTGTGTTCCCATGCCAGGCTGCAGTGCAGGTTTTGGAGTGCCTGTTGTGCTTGCAGAGCTGCTGGGGCTGCAGGTGTACCTTGGTGTTGTACAGCCACCTCCTCCCAGCATGGCAAAGCTGTCCCTGCCTTAATGGCTGCTGCATTCCCTGTTCCTGCAGCCTCCTCAGTGCGCTGGGGGAGCCTTTGTGAGCACTGAGATTCCTGTCAGCAGCCTCCAGTAGCACCATGAGGCTCCGAGGCTGCTGTTAGCCCTGGTCTCCTGCTTTTCCAGCTAGTGTCAGTGCAGTGCAGGGAAGGTGTTTGCTGTTTTCTAAAGTCTCCTTGCCCTTGTATAGCTGCTAGGCTTCTCTAGAAATTTGGCTGGTTTAGATTAGGTGAAAACTGGTTTTGGTCACTACTCAGGAAGTTCTCTTGAAGCTGAGCACACACATTGTGGTAGAGAGCAGCAGGATAATTACAGTGTGGCTTAACCACTTGGACTGGCCAGTGATGGAAGGCAGAAGCTTGCGCTGCTGGGCTCCTATGTACAGTTTACTCAAATTTGATTGGAATCATTTGGCTAGGATTTCTTCTGTTGCTAGCCCTCTGTCGTGGAGTAGTGCCCAAGCTTTGGGTGTGGTTTACTTTTTACTTTACCACTTTCCAGCATAGACTGCAGATTGCAGCCTCCTGTATATGACCAGCCAGGGTGTGTTTTATTGTGCTTTTCATTGATGGACTTTTACAAGAAGATGAGACTCCACGTGGGATTGCAGAGAGGAAAGTGTGCAGAGTAGTGGTCAAGACAGACATTGCTTCCTTGGCAATTCCCAGAAGATTAGAAATGAGACCTTAGGCTGTAGTTCTTGGAAGAAAATGTTCATTTGACCTCTCTGGCTCATCTTATGCTGCAAGATCTGATGAGTAATTTCTGTTAGCATAGGAAACATGAAGAAACGTTCCTTTCCCACTTATTTTCCGTGCAGATTGCTGATGTTTCTAAACTAAGTGCCAGATCTTTGGGCTGCCCTCTTTCTCATAATGTGCACTCTTCCACACAGAGACAGCTACATGCTTTCCTAGGTGGGGGTGAAGGAGTGCTAATTACATTTTGTCTGCTGCTACTGAAGGAGAACAATATTGGCACGGAACCAGAATGTTAAGAATGGTGATCCAGGCTTTCTAGTTGATAGGATATGGGGCTTTTGTTGTTGTTGTTGTTGTTTTACTTTCCTACATATGCAGGTCTCTAATATTACTGCTGATCCAGAAATGTTCCTTTGATCTTTTTTTGACTTTGTTGAAACAAGAAGCATTTAGCACCTGAATGTGCTGGGTTTTGTGTGCCCTTCTCTAATGTATTCTGGATTCTTATGGTCTAACATAAGAGGAGGTCCCTCTTCCTTGTGTGTTCATCTAAACTAGGGATCTCAGGGGCTTTTAAAGGTAGAAAAACCCTTTCAAAGGACGTTCATAAGAATATATCTACTTGTTCTCTGTTCAGCATCCTAATTTCTAATGCATTTGAGTTCTACCACTGTTCTCCAGCTTCATCTCTGGGCCTCAGCTGCTCTCTTCCACAACCTACCAATGGCATTTCTGCTGTTGTCCCATACTACCACCACTCCTTTTTCTTTAGCAGAAATACATGGTAAAAGCATTTGCTATTGCCCTCAAAGGGAAAATCAAGAAAGGAAATTTTGTCTAGGAACAAAATTTGCTCTGTCCTTGTAGGGGACAAGACAGTGCCCTTTGTGCTGCTGCCTGATCTGTGGCTCAGGGAAGTTAAGGTGTTTGAAGTTCAGATGGGGAGAGTTATCTCAGCTGTAGCCCTACTGCTCTAGTCTTCAGCAAAATTTCCTTTCTGGTGTCTAGGACCTAGTGCTCTCATGTGAAGGTCAACACTGTAAAGAACATTTAAATAAGGAGGGATTTTTGCCCAGAGCCTCCTCATATGGCCTAGAAAGCAACAATATGTGCCAGAGAAGTATAACTAGCTGTTTGTGCTTCTGCTTTTGGGACAAAATATAATTGCCTACTATATTCCTAAAATATGTGAGACGCTGATCTGTGCTGGACTCCTAAATATTGCAGCCTTATGAAGAGGGAAATATCAGAGTTTCATAGACACAGAATGAGGAAAAAGTGGATTTGAAGTCTAGAGTCTGATATCTAATGAGTCTTTTCGCGAGGGAGAGGAGAATGACTCTATACAACTTCAACTGTGATTGTACCCTGAGTGCCTAAATGTGCAACTCTTGTATTGTCACTTGCTTAGTGGGTGGAAGTGTGAGGGGGTTTTGGTGTGGAGTATCAAATAATTCTGTGCTCAGCTAGACCACTAGAAGCATCTCAGCCTTCGCTGCTCCTGCTGTTTCTTTATATAGCTTTGTACTGTGATCTGCTTTATACAGTACTGATTTAACGTTGTCATACCGGGTTTCTCATCTTGTGGGCTGTGTTTACTCATTGTGAAAACTGCTGCTTGAAGGCAAAACACTGCAAAATGTAATCTTGACAAGTATCTTGTTGCTCTTGTGGGGAGGACATAAATATTTCTGCATTTTAGTTCAGTTTAGGGAAATGTGTTTCAATCTCACCATTGCTTATTTCCCTTTTCCTGAGAAGTTTCACCTTGCATAAAGGAGATCTGTGTAGTTTTTTAAAAATGGGTCTACACTCATTTTTGCTTTTTATAAAGGGAGGAAGGGAGAACATGGTGCAGCAAATTAAGTCCAGAGAGTTGGATTGGCTGGATTTTTGCAATACTGTTACTTTTATGCATTCTGCCCCAGCCCTCCCTTCCTTAGGAAGAACCTTGATGTACAGCATGTCTTTTCATCACAATGCCAGGAAACTAGCAACTCCCTTTCCTTTTATCTGATTCTGATTTCAGTCACTCCTCATTTTCTCAGTTTCTCACTGTGAGCTTGTATTTTGTGTGTCTTGGAGCTGTGCTCCGAGATGTATAATTTTCCCAAACCCTGTAATTAAGGGATTCTTGGGATTGAGGAGCCAGCAGAGAATGGAGAATAAATGGAAGGAAACTGAGCAGTAAGTGTTGCTGGAATTCTTGATGTCAAATGGGAAATGTCAAGGCTTGTGGTGGGCTTGTATGCAAGTAAATGTACGATCAGCAAGAAGAAAAAATAACTGATACAGAGGCAGAGATGTGCCTAACTCTTTCAACACAGGTGTGTGTGTATATGGAGGTGCCTGGAGTGGAGACTTCTGTTACCACCAACTTTTGTCATGTGTTTTCCGCTGAATGTGTCTGGCTTGCTGTTAGGGTGGATTTTCAAGGGAAAGGAAAGATGCTACACTGAGTGCTGCCAGTTCAGCGAGTGGCTTTTGTCACTAGTCATGAGTACTTCAGCACTGTCCTTACTACCCTGTCACTGAGGGTGCTCTTCCAGATCCAGTATAAAACTGGGACTCTGAATCTTGTCTGATATCTTTACTCTTGAATAAAACAATGCTGGGGATTCTGTCTTGTTACGACCTATGTATTGCATTTGGTTCAGTATTTGGTCTTTGAGTTAGTGCATCTTGACCCAAACTCCTGTGTACTTGTATGTGTGTGCACTGTTGAGCAGCGTTCTAGGCTGTCCATGTGTTTAGATAAATGTGATTTGTTTCTCCAAAAGAAGAATTTTGCCTGTTTGTAACCTTCTAGGTTGAAAGGTGCTGCCGAAATCCCCGTACGTATTTGTTAACCCTCTCTTGCTGCTTATTTCCTTCCCTCTTCAGATTACACGCTTACAGTGGAGGCGGTGAAATTGAAGCCATTCTTTGTAGCAGGCCACACCTTTGAAATGACATGCAAAGTGTCCTCCAAAAACATCAAGACCCCGCGCTACTCCGTCCTCATCACGGCTGAGAAGCCCTTCACGGATCAGTCGAATCCCAACGGAACCACACGCATTATCTCCTTGAACCAGGACTCGGTAGTGCGGCTGGAGGACTGGACAGACCAGACTCGTGTGGATGGGGTGGTCCTGGAGAAGGTCCAGGAGAACGAGTTCCGCTACAGGATGTACCAGACCCAGATCTCTGATGCTGGGCTGTACCGCTGCGTGGTGACCGCCTGGTCCCCGGGTGGCGGTGGCATGTGGCGTGAAGCAGTGAATGGCTTGTCCAACCCTATCCAGATAGACTTCCAGACATCAGGTTGGTACAGAACCTGGCAGCTGCGTGTCTGAGCCAGAAAGGGAGAGAATTCTGTGGTGCTTTCCCATTGATTTCCCTGTGTCTCAGAAATACCTTCTCTTTGGAACAAATGGTATGATGGCTGAGAGCTGTGCTTGTCTCCTTTGGTGGTACTTGTGTCCTTTGTACTATTGATTGTTTACAGAAAGATGTTTAATGAATTGGCTGTAATCATAACCCCTGGGTTTTTCTCTACTAATGCAGCTTTTATGGTCCTGCAGGCTCAGAGCGGGTTCTCAGTATGGAGCAACTGCTGCTGCATTTGCCAGCTGTATCACTGGATTGTTAGTAGTGGCTGCTCTGGAAGAACATTAATATAAACTGGATTTCTGTTCCAAAACAGACTCTATTAGCATGGCATTAAATTCCCTGAGCACACCTCGCTGTTGATGTAATTGCAGAAAATGGTCAGGTCGGGGTAACATTTCAGCCATCTCAGTAAGCGTATCCTGCCACTGCAAGACCTTAGAGGTCCCTTGCGGCTGAACTACAAAGTTCCACAAATTGGGATGAATTTCAGTACCCTGAAGGACATCCTGTTCCTCAGTTGCTTGCTGAAACCCTTACCTTCAGCTGTAACAAAGCCTGCCTGTTGACATTTTTTATAGAAATGTGCCTGTCCTGATGTAATGTTGGGGGGAGGGAGAGATGGATGGCATTGATTTGGATCATCAGAGGCATGTTAACACTGACTTTTGTCATGTTATATTGTTGGGAAGTGCAAGGGGGGGCTGTTTTTATAGCTTTTTTATATACTGGTGCACATATGAGAGAAGGGCTCATCTCATGATGTGATAAACCAGGCTGGTGGGGCTTTGAGCAGCTTTTTCATGCTCATATTCCTCTGGTAGTAGTGGGCTGTAGCATATTTAGGAGATGTGTCTGTGTCTAGGCAAGAGAAGCTTGACTTCTGGCTGCATCCGTAAGTCAGGTAATTGTTCTAGGTTCCTAAAAACTGAACTTGCTTATACAAGGCACACTGGGAAAAGGACAAGGGCTACACAGGAGGACAGCCTGGCAGTGAAGATGTCACTTTGTAGGGAGCTTTGAGATGTAGCATCCTGATGCAAACCCTAATGAAGGTGTAGCTTCACTAAGCTGGCCAGACAGATGGCATTGACTCAGCTTCTTTCAGTTTTAGGTCATTTCTCAAGATGGTTTAGTGGGCTACAGTTTTAGCCTTATTACTCTTCATATCTGGGTCAGGCACAGTGGGAGAGTAGCATTTGCAAAGAGGGTGATAAAAGAAACCAGCAAGAATGAAATCTGCCCCAAACCCCACCCTTCCCCTCCAGGCTCGTATGTGGAGGCTTTTCCTGCACAGAAGTGGTGGTTGGTGCCTCTCCCAACACTGCTGGTCCCGTGTCACTTTGAACTCCCATCCCAAAAGTTTGGTGGGATGCTATTGATACCCAGAGGGAAACCTGCGAGCAATGCGAGGGAGGGAAGTGTGCATGTTGTAGTCTTGACTTCTCTTTGCTGCCAGCCTCTCTTCCCAGCCCCTTCACCCAGATAGGATTTCTGGAGCGTGGAGTGAAGAAAGGGAGGCAGCGTGTAGAAGCGCCCTGGGAATGTGTGAATTCCAGTAGCAGGGCTGCAGCAGGGGGAGGGATGGTCCTGAGGCCCTGTCAGCCTTTCATTCTTTACAAAAGAATGAAGAAAGAAATGAGATCCTAGGCACAATTTGCTGGAGTGCTATTTCCCAAAATAATCTTGGCATGTAGCAAAATCTATCTTGAAATACCTGCAATTTTCTTTAATTGATGGATGAACTTTGTGTCCTTCAGTTGTTACTCAGATATCCCTGCTGGATATTCACCTCTGGGCATGATGAGAACATATGATGAGCACAGTTAGAATGGACTAAATGTGGAATTATTATTTGGGAAATCATCTGGAATTAAGTATAGAAGACAGAAGATGTTTTGTGGGTGTGTTACTTTGGTTTTGTTTGCTGAAACCTCCTGGGTTTGATGCAAACTGAGTCAGGGAGCCAGAGGTAAATGGCAAAGTTGTGAAGCAGCCATAAAAGCACAGCTCAGATATCACACCCTTTCTTGCATCCTGTGGCACAAGCAGCTGTCAAACTTCTTCTTCAGAGAAGTCGGTGCCAGAATTTCCCTAATGGGCATGGTGAGAGGCAGAACTGCTGAGGGAGCTAGTTGTTTCTAGGGAGAGTTTCCCAAAAACTGGAGGGAAAATACTAACAGGAAAGGTGCAGGAAAAAAAGAGGGGCATGCAGCTTTCAAGGCAAGTGGGGAAAAAAAAAAAAAGAAAAAGAAAAAGCTGGGGAGCACCAGTGTGCTAAATCCTGAGTTACAGGGAGGGTGGGGTGTGGTGAGTATTTTCTGACTGTTTGTCCCTGATAGGAAAACTGTTAACAAGTCAATTGGACTGATTCCTCAGAGTGTAACAGAAAGACAACTTAGCTATAACTGCTGGAGGGAATATAATACAGCAGTGTAATTTTGAAAAATAGGATGTATTCCAGTCTCTTCTGAAGTCTCGGGCTTGGACAGCTTTTTCAGCTCGCATCATGGCTGTTGGAGTGGGGCAGGGATCAATATGGAAGCAGCATTTTCAGCAAAAGGAAGCCCTTAAAGGGTTTTACGTGAAGCTTTTAGTCCTAGGAGGAATTTCTTTCTCAGTTGTTTTTATTGATTCCCCTTTGATGGGGGATGGTGAGGCTTGCTGGGATTGGAAATCCTTCCCTCCAATTTGACTCTCTCACAGATCTCTCTGAGCTGAGTGATGTTTCAAAGAGGGGTTTTTAGCATGCGTACACATTGTGCAATGTGATCTCTCTGAATGGCAGGGGCCTGTGAGCTTTTCATAT
Organism: Origma solitaria; assembly: GCA_013397895.1. NCBI lineage: Eukaryota > Metazoa > Chordata > Aves > Passeriformes > Acanthizidae > Origma > Origma solitaria. The sequence continues at coordinate 256,355 of VZRL01002662.1, read as the reverse complement.
GTGAGCTGGGGACTGCACATGTGAAACTTCGGTGTTTCCTGCCACAATACGCCTGAAATGTGGCAGTGCTCTGAAATGTTTTCCCATGAACATCTGTGGAAAATGTCTTGCTCAGATTCTTTCCATTCAAGGCAGAACTTGCTGGCTGCAAGCAGAGATCTCCTCTCTTCTTTCTCCACTTGCTGTTGCAGAGGGATGTATTTATTCCATTTGGTTAATGATCTGAAATGTTAGTGTAAAGGCATTTGTTTGGAACGCCCTGAACTTAAAAAGAAAAAGAAATGTACATTTTGTCCACTGGACTATATGAACTGGAAGTGAGTGTGAGGGAGTGTGGTGAGGAGGAGCCTACTAGGTCATTAGTTTTCAAATATTCGGTCAATGGCAGATTGTTCTCTGCTGGATGTATTTTAAGACCCGAGAGGATCTTATGAATCCTCTGGTATGACCTCATGAATAACATGGATCGCTGGACCAGTTTCGTAAAACGAATGCCTTTTGTATGTCCAGCAGCTGTAAGCAAAATTAGCTTATCTGGGGGCCAGGGGAAGCTGTCACATAGGAAGAATTTAATATTCATCAGTACCTTTTTTTTGTTGTTGTTTGTTTTCCTGTTGCAGGATAGAGAGGCTCTGCCATCTCTTTTTTAAAGGTTGCCCAGTGATTTGAGGAGCAATAGCAGCTGCCAGTGCCTGTCTTGAAATTTTCTCTTAATTTCATTGCACTGTTTCTACTCCAGTGCATCCTCTCTCCTCCCAAGCCCTTGGTTGATGCATGTGTACACAGCCTTTCTTTCAGCCTGAACACACCTGACTTCTGTCCCTTGCTGTTCTTCTCAAGCCAGTGCACGAAGACAGCTTCATAAACTACGTTTTGGCATTTGTCCTTTAATTTTCAAACCCTTTTACCATGAACTAGGCAACCCAGGTTAGTGTTTAGAATCTCTTTGCCTGCTACACACTCAGAGGGATTTCCACAGAAGTGACTTATTTTCCTTTCCTTTGAGTGAAGCGGGGAGAAGGAAGCTTTTAATCTCATATTAAAAACTTTGTTATGAGAGAGAGCCATTTAGAGCTTGGCTATGCTCTGAGCTGTCTTCCCTCTGTGCCATTCAGCAGAAAGTTCTGGAGAGGCAAAAATAAAAGAGAACTTGTAAGGGAAACATCTCAATGAAATCTTCAACTCTGGATTACATCTGCATGTGAGCTCATTGCACAATAATGTATTATCATGCACTTTGGAAGAAGCTGAGATAAACCAAGAGCTGCTGAAATACGAGCTGAGTATTGATGTTGAACTTGCAATTAAAATGAAATGATGCCCTGCAATGACCCCGAGAGATACTCAATTTCAAGAAAGGCGAATAGAAAGATTCTTAAAGGAAAGAAAGCTTAATCACGGAAATGAATGAAGAGCGGTGCAGCAGAAGCTCTTTGGCAAGAGAAACTGGTATTTTCCAGCCACTGTTAATGGGCAGGAACGTGCTTTGTCGTTGTGTGCCTTTGTGCATTAATTTGTAGCTGGAAGTAGAAACCACAGGCTTAACTACTGAGGGCTTCTTCCAGTAACAGCTATTATGAGGCGTGGGGTAAAGCTTGTTAGGGAACAGCTTCATGAAGAAGCAGGGAAAGGGCAGGAGTCTGGAAAAGTGCAGGTGAAGAAATCTATTATCTGGAGAGAGGCAGGTCATGGAATTCTCAGTTGAAGAGTGAATGATTTGGTGCCGGGGCTGAGATGAGTAATATTTTGGACGATGCAGAACTCGTGGGTTGCATCAGTTGTTTTCCCCGTTGTGGTCTGTGGTGCTGTCTGATGGCAAGGGAAGCTGCGTGGAGGAGTTCAGCCCCCTGCTCAATAATGGACTGGGCACAGTCTTGGGGGGAGCAGTCTGCCCTGGGTCTCTGTTCTCATCAGATTACTTAACCATTCTCTGGGAAATAAAAGTAGCTTGTGTCTGTGGCGAGACTATATCTTTTTTTTTGCAGAGAAGTACAGGGTAAAATGATAATAAAAGAAGAGAAAACATCACCTAAGACCCTAGATAATTAGGACCTCTTCTGTTACAGATCTGGATTTTAACTGGCTTTTGGTTTTATTCTCTTTCCTTTTCCCATTTTTCTTGCAGATTTAAAGTGTTTGGATTACTGAGCAGGGGGAGGAAAGCAGGGAGAATGGGGTGACATTGGGTAAATAGGGTTCTGAATTTTTCTCCAATATAAATCCTTAAGCTGAGTAAATTAACTTGATCAACTTGAACTCCTCTTTTCCGCCCTGCATCCCCTTCAGTGTAAATCTGATGGGGCACAAAGTAATAAACAAAATTTGGTTCAGCCTACAAACAATTTTTCCTTTAATTTTTATACGTAGAAGAATTAGCATAACATTTTTAGCTGAAAACTGTATCGCTATAGGGTCTGGCTCCTGGAGTTACCTTCCTGGTGACATGAAATCAACAGTTTGAACACTGAGATCTTACATGAAAGGGAACATTCAGAGAAAAGTACACTGAACAAGTCCTGATTCTGGAACCTGCTTTCTCTTTAAGCACTTCTGGATTTGTACCAGTAAATGTCTAACCTCAATTTCTCTACTTTCTGTTTAAACTTGTGGAGTGTTTTTCAAGTGTTCAGGAGTCAAGAAATGCTCTGAAAACTCTTACTATCCTGACTGCAGATGCTTTTTAATATAATATTAATACTTTAATAAAGAAGAAAACTTCTTTTAGGAGTTTTATCTAAGCTTACATAAGGCCTTACTTATAGTGAGGAACAGATATTTTGGCTTATTTTGAATCAAAGGTCTCAGCAGAATATGGCAATTTATGATGCTTAGCTCTTAGAATTGGGAATGCTGGTTTGTTTTGTAAATCTGTGCTCTTTAGCTTCCAAATTATCTGAGGGAATGACAGTTATCTTCAAATCTGAAGTTATTAAAATCCAGTTATTTCTCAGCTTTCAAGCTGATGAACAGTGTTTCAGCATTTAACTTTGCTTTGTTCCTGATGAGTTTTACAGGTGGTGCTTGATCTGTCAGCCCTGCAACTGAAACGAAACTCTGGTTTGTTTATTCTCCCGAGTGACCAGTAGGTGCCAATAAGAGTATTTCAAACTGTTAAACGCAGGTGGCAAGGTGACCAAAGCCACATCATCTGTTATCTGCAGAGTTCTGTTTCTCTCGGTGTTAATGTAGCATGAACTCATCTCTCAGTGAAGGAGAAGGTTCCTGTCACCTCCCCAACCCTTCCTGTGACACCGTAAGTGCTTGAGTGTGACGATGCTGCGACCCTGAGTCAGTGTCATCAGTGTCTGCTGGGAGTTGCCTGTTTTACCACGTGCCTGTATCTCTGACCTTGGTGTTGAGATGTTTGGCCTTTTTCTGTGTGGGTTTTTTGTTTTGTTTTGTTTTGTCTTGGAGGGCAAAAACTTAAAGTATTTGAGTTTTGAGTACTGAACCTTGCTTGGTGTGGTCCAGATCCTGGTCCTCTTGAACTCTGCGTGGGGGAATGGGGCACTGAGACAACCTTCTGTCTTTTTAGGTTTTGTAGGGGGGGGAATAAATCTCTGAAGGTGCTTTATTCTGTCCTTTCATACCTGAGGACAGCCTGAGACGCAGGGCATGGGTCATGTGGGCAGAAGGCCTGAGATACACCCAAAGAAGATATATAACCCTTGAAAATTGCAGCCACACAGTTTTCATCATTGTAATTAATCTTGCTTAGGTTTAAAAAAAAAAATGAAATATTGTTTTCTCTCTTTAGCTGGAGAGGGAAGAGCGCAAGCCCTGACACATGACTTGACTCTTTGTTGATGATCGAGTTCTAGCACAGGACAGTGGTTTCTCCCTGGAGGTAGAGATGGTAATTTGCAGGAGATGTTACCTACTAGGGAAATAACTAAAGGGAGAGAACTGTTTGTCCCTAACCAAGGGGAAGCACAATCCTGAAATGCCAATGCAGCTGATGCCTCGGAGCCTTCCTGCCTGGGAAGCTTTGCTCTTCGTGGGGGAGGCTGGGGGCAGATGTGCTTGGTGACCCAAACTGAGGAGTGTGTCGGGAGTGCTGCAATTCCATGATCCATGGCATTTCCTGGCTGCGTGACCAGCCAAGCTCAGCTTTTACCCCTGTGACATCCAGGAGTGCTCCGACCCCGCTCCGCATTAGCGCTCTGCTGGCGTGCCAGGGTGCGAGGGCAGTGTCTGTTGAATGCAGAAGGTAGCTGGACTTTCAGCCCAGAAATAAGGCCTGAAAAATCCCGTGTACCCTCTGTCTTTCCTTGTTTAACCTGCTGGAGCAGGGGTAACGTAGCCCATCCTTAGCCTGACAAAGCTGGAATCACGCAGTTCATCTTTCTTGCCCAGCCAGGACATGGCCTGTCTGCTGGAGCAGAGCATGTCCCCTATTCCTGACACAATGTCACCTCACTTGCTGCAGGAGAGCCTTAGGATAGACTCTGAGCGATGGACAGTATCAGGATTATTATGGTGCTGTTCTGCCTTTGATCAGTGCAGCAGAGGGAATGTGCTGGGAATGCAGGGACATTCCTAGCAGATTTTGACAGTCTCTTTGTTTCTTTTCTTTGACAGTTCACACACAGCTTGAGACTTTTCTGCTTATAGTTGGCTGGAGTGCCCTGGTCCCTGCTGCCTTTAATCCCCTAGGACCTTGAACTTCTGTCTGCACAACTCCAAACAAAAGGATGGAAAATGTCTTGTTTTATCTGAAGACAAATTATCAAATAGGCTGCAAGGGGAATATAGTTTGGCGTGTGTGTGAATGTCAGGAAACAAATTGAATTCACACAAAACGAGTTTAGATAGATGCTGAGGAAACAATCAGATAAATCTCTGTTCATTTCCTAAGAAATCATGCTGAGCTTAAAGTTAAGCCTGCAGCCTGCTTGTGAAGTCACTATCTGAGCAGCTGATCTTAGTATTCAGGATCTCTTATTTCATTAAATATGTTTTAGCATAAACATGTAGGAGTCTTGGTTGGTAATCCATTGGTTGGTAAACCCCTATTGCATCTCTACCACCCCTTTATCCTTGCTTGGTGGGGTAATACGCAGTGTTGATTTTAAGAGAGATCTTCTAGTGTTAAAATGGGCACCAAACTCTCAGATTATACATCTGCATATTGCCCTTGTGTACAAAAGTACAACTGCTTCCAGGGCAGAGGAGAGGACTGGTGGAAATTGTGGAGGGGGAATTTTGAAAGCTAGAGAAGTAATTATTGCATTGTGGTTGGAATGAATTCCTTAGCATGCTGTGTAATCTCTGTTGGCCAAAACAAGCCAGGCCCTGGTAGTCTAGAAAAGTTGCACCAAAAATCATAGCTCTAACTTCATGATACATCCAAATTTCTTTCCTGGGCCTCAGTTTGGAAATGATGTGATAAGTGTGTGCCATGAGCTATCAGCATAGCTTTCCACAGAAACCTGTGGAGAGGGCAAGGCAGAAGTGTGTTGTCTTGGATAATTTCCTTAAGTGTTCTTCTTTAAAAGCTTTGTTTGCCTCTGGTTTTCAATGGATTTGAAATATATGGTTCTTGTACTAAAAGAGTAGCAGGTAAGAGTGGATGAGAGCAAATAAACAGCTTTTCTTTCCTCCCCAGCCATCTTTCTATGCTTGTTGTTCCTGCTGCTGCGCCAGAAGTAGCTGGGCCGGGTAATAATGGGAGTCTAGGGAGTGTAAAAAGGGTTACTTCTTAATCTGAGTCCCAGGTTTCTTGGGTTCCTTGGCTCACTCCCCAAAGTCATCCTGGAGGTCACTGTTAGGATCAGCTTTCCTTCTACTCATCTCCTTCACCTTGTTTAGTAGAGACATCATGGAGGGATTTTGGTGCATTGTTCAGATTCTGCCCTGTGAAATAGAGAATATTAACCATGCTGGCGTATCTGAGGAGTTGTGGTTTTGTTACTTTTGCTCCAGAGATGCAGCTGTTGTCAAAATTTGGGGAAGTTTTGGTTTTTAACTTATGTACCTCAGAAGTCAAAACATCAGTGTTGTCGTGGTGTCTGAGTATTTCAAAACAGCCTAATGTTTTTCACTGATATCATCACCACTTTGCAACTGAAGGAGTTACTGTGCCCTTGGGCTTTGAGACATCTTCTGCAGAAGAAACTATCTGTGGCAGAGCCTGAAGGAAAACCCACAGAAATTTATTATCAGATAAACTGCTTAGTATTGTCTGTTCCAGTTCCACTGTAGAACCATTGGTATTGTTAAGATACTGTTTTGCTTTAACTTGAATTCCTATCGACAGCCTCAACAAAAAGATCCATTCTGGATTAGCCTGAAGACCTGAACTCTTGTGCTTTTAAAGGAGTCACCAGTGGAAGAGCAGCTCCTTTTGGGCTGGACAGTAGAAGGCAGACTTGGGCAGCAGCCTGTGTGTTGGGTGATGGTTTGGGTACTTTGTCTTAGTACAGGATTTAATGGCTAAAAATGAAAAACTATTTTACAAAAAACATAAATGATTTCTTATCCCTACTTCAGAGCTCTGTCTCCACAGACTAGGAGAGAATACTTAAAGAATGTGCAAGAAGGGTGTTGGACACTGAAGCAAAACCTGTCACGAATAATTGTGGTTACTCTTTTCCAGGTCCTGTGTTCAATGTCTCGGTGCATTCTGACAGCCCAACGATTTACCAGGGTGAGGTGGCAGATTTGCTGTGTATCGTCACGACGGAAGGAATGCCACTTGAGCCAGGTATTTCAGCAAAATTATTTCCCTTGTAACTCATTGGCCTTCAGCAGGCAGAATAACATCAGCAGTTAACAACCCTATGTCCTTCCAGTGAGGCCAGAGGGTTGAGAACCAACAGTTCTGTTGGACTGGATAAAAACAAGAGAGTGTGTTTGCTTTATGCAGCTCAACTTAAAGCAAGTTTTTTTCATTTTGTCTCCTGAGGGGAGAGGGGAAAAAGTTTCTTACTGTTAAATCCCCCTCTGCTGTCCCCACCAAATGACCCCACTGCAGGCAGTCTAAACACACAACCACTAGATGGGCTGTGAAAGTTATTACTGTTCCCTTTAACTGCAAAGGAAGTCTATTGGCTAAACCATTTAGGAGAAAATGGTTATCTGTAAAGAAATCTTAGACACCTGGCCAGTCAGCTTCACACTTCTGAGTGAATTTAAGGCTTAAGGTAAATCTAAAAATCATAATAATTGACTGCCGCAGCCTAAATGCCAAAATGAATGTTCATTGCCTTCAGAGTTGAGCATCCTTTTTTATGTGGAAGAAAGAAATACAGTACCTAGTTCCTATGAAAAGCATAGCAGACACTTTAAAAGCAAATTTTTATGGAGACCTAAAAAGTTCAGAGAATTGCTCAAAACCTAGCTGCTTGCCAAGCATTGTCTGAGCTGCTTTTCATCAAAATGATGTGAGAGTAACTCTGTCTTATACCCAAAACTTGGGTTTGGAGGAGTTTACTTATTATATATATGAATATAAACATATCTTTAAAATAAATCTACAAGTATATATGTAAATATAAATGAATATATCTATATATAAAGATGTCATGATTCATGCCAAACTTAAAAGTCTACACATAAGCCACTACAAAAGAGGTGCTGTGCAGAAAATATTACTTATGAAGTAGTAGCTGATGAGATGAAGTACCAGGCTTAGTAAAGGCCCATCACTTTGAAATTACAAGATGTCTGTTCTGCATTAAATCTGAGCGTGGCGGGGAAGCAATTTGCTAGATTACAGTTGTGTGCTGCCTGTGAAAAAATGATAGAAGTCTGTAGATTGTATTATTGAAATGGTTGGTAGGGAGGAAAAGCTGAGTAAACTTTATTGCTGTCAAAAGAGTCGTAGCCTGGGATATTGTGCACAGCAAGCAGCGATGTGTGCCTGTGCATGTACCTCAGTCTGTCCTGTGGCTTCTGCTCAGCAGGAAGCTTCTTCCAGGTTGAGGTGTGCTCAAGCTCTTACAGGTATTGTTGTGAGGCAGTACCCAAAGCAGCTGCCTTCCTTTCCAAAGCAATAATTGCTGACAGGGAGCAGCTGCTGCTTCTGCTGGTGTTCGACAGCCTAAATAAGCTTGGAGTTACCTTGTGAAAGAGGCCTCGGCATCCCTGACTCACCTCAAACTTGAAAACTGGAACACAGGAAGTTCCACCTGAATATGAGGAAGAACTTCTTTATTGGGAGGGTGACCACACACTGGAACAGATTGCCCAGAGATGTTGTGGAGTCCTTTTCTCTGGAGAGATTCCAAAGCTGCCGTCTGGACACAATGCTGTGCCATGTGCTCTAGGATGCTCGAGCAGGGAGGTTGGAGTAGATGACCTTCAGTGGTCCAGCCTTACCCATTCTGTGAAAAGAGGCCACTTAGTAGCAGTGGGGCTCTCCTGTCAGTGCTTTGCTGCAGTTGGGTTTGGCATGGTTTTGTGTGGATTCGGTAGCTTGAGACTGGGAGGAGCACTGACAGTCTAAGGATAAGCAAAAAGATTGAAGTAAAAAGGTGTTGTGCTCATCAGCACAGTTAAAATTTAACTTGGCAACTTCACAGGGGTTTGTGGGTGTCTGTTAGGATTGATAGATTATCCCTGGAGTTGGACATGATGCTGTTTCCAGTGGTCATGGGCAGCCGGAGCAGAGTCTAAAATGTCAGCACTGCAATCTGTACCAGAGCTGGGTAATGTAATCTGGGACATGGCAGACCTCTGTGGTGTTTTTTCGTCTTGTTTCCTTTGTGTTGGTGGTTTGTTTGGTTTCTTTCTTTTTCCATCTGTAATGGGGCAGATGAGGCACAGACAAAAAGTACACCTAGAATGGAGTAAAGTGTGGCATTGTGGCAGCTTTTGAGGGGACTTTTCAGTCTGTGCTCTGAGCCTCCAGTTCTGCACGAGCTCCAACCATGCTGTGTGGAGAAACCCCATGGGCCTGAGAATCTGATCCATCTCCAGTCCTTGCTGGTCATCCCTCTGGATGAGACTGACAGAAGAGCTGCAGGGGACAGCTGGAATTTATGCAGGGTGTGCACACTTTCCTCGTCCATCTGCCTTCTTGGCCTTGGGAGCTGGAGAGGGGTAATGGAGCAGATTATGGGAATGGCTTAAGGGTTTGTATGGTAGCAAACAGATGTAGTTCCTTACTAGTAACCTTATTCTTCTGTATCCCATCTCTGTGTCAGTGTCACATTTTAATTCACTACTGGAACAGAGGGCTTTTAAAATTAGTGCCAAACATTAGAGAGACTGTGAAAATAACAGGGCTGTCTCATCTCATTGGGGACATGAGGCATGCTGTTGGGGAAAGCCTACACCTGGCAGTCAGAGAAACGGGGCAAGAGTTGCCAGCATCTTCTGGAAGAAAGCAGATGACTGCAGTACAGACATGGTCATTCCATTTGGGAATGTGATGAGAAAGGAGAAAAGAGCGAATACATTAGACTCCCTTCTGAGGGGCGTGGTGGCTTTCAAGGCCATCTGTACATCTTGTGTCAGACGTGCTGCAGGGCTGTGGTTTGGGTTCTCTCGTGAGCAGGGGAGAACAAGGATGTTTCATAAGGTGTCCTGTTAAATGCACATCCTTTGAACACATTTGGTATGCCAGCCAGCTCTGCTCTTGTGCACACAGACACTTAACTTTGCGAGCATGCATGTGGATTAGTATGTATGCCTCCTGTAATGAGTTGGTGTCAGTGCCATCTCTTTTCCCTCTTTGTATGCACAATCAGAAAAATGAAGTACTTCCAAGGAACTGAAGAAGAGTTAAATGACCGGTTATCTTTGTCAGTGCCATTTGTTACACTTAGATTGATGCATTTTTTTTTATTTTTCTAGAGGCATCACTTATGGTTTGAACCCTTTTCTGGTAGAGGCAACTCACAATGCTTTCAGTGTGTGTTTATGTGTACCCACCCTGTGGGAAATTTTCAAAAGGGTAGAAAAGGTTTTGGCGTGACTGCTACATGCTTTAATTTCCTCTGCTTCTTTGAGACCCTGCTGAAATCGAGTGTGTGTTACTAAGCCCAGTACATGGCAGCAACTGCTCCATCTAAAGAAGTGCTCCTTTGGCTTGGCAGCTGTGGTTGGTGTTTTGAATTGATACGAGGGGAGTATGTGTGTGTCAGGGGGGAATAGTAGTTCTTCTGTGCCCTGAAGATATAAAAGCTGCTTCTGATGCTCGTGTTGAATACACATTTTCACAAATGATCTCTCTAGACTTCCCAGATCACCCATTCTTGGGCTGTGTGCTTAGGGATTTAAAAGTATTACTTACTGTGTCTGAAAGGAGATGTGGGGTTTTTTTAATCTGCTCCAGACAGACCCAGTGGGCACTCTGGAGAATTTAACAAAACCAGCTTGTTTACCCCTTATATGGCTTGAAGTGGTTTGCTCAGCTCTCTAGGAAGCCCTATTCAACCTCATTTAAATGTAGTAAACAAAAAGGGTCTCAAAATTGTGATTCAACACTGTAACAGGATGTTGAGAGAGCTCCATTCTAAGCAGTGGAAGTGTATGGTTCCTAAGAAGCTGGTCTAGAAATAGGATTCCCTTTTTTGAGGAGTGATTGGTCAGGGAAGTAGCTAAGACCCAGACAGCTTAGCCCTGTGTGTCAAATCAAAATGTGCGTAAAGATGTGCTTTACATGCTGATGATCCTCCCTGGCTGAGGAGGGGAGGAAGCACAGCACCATTGCTACTCTGCTCACAGAGCTCTCAAGTGTCCAGCTCCCAGTGCTCTCTGCTCCTTTAGGGTTGCATGTCCTGGTGGCACTGAGGTCCTCCATGCCCTCGGGGGCTTGGCACTCTCAGGGGATGTTACTCTTTTCTGTGGGGCACCTTGGCCAGGTGTCCCACGCTGCTTATTGTGTGGCACAGAAAGAACCAGGGAAAAAAGGCTTTGCTAAGTGTGAGTGTGGTTCTTGAAGTGGAGTTTTTGTAGATTTGGGTCAAAAGTTGAGAGTGACTTGTCAGCATTGATGCAAGGTGTGCGGAATGGTGCTGATGCCTAGTGTGTGACCTGTTTTATGTCAGTAAATCTGCATCTTTATTAGCACTTGGGAGCTGCTAGGCATGTTCCTCTCTGATATTTAGAGAGCACCTGATTTATGTCCTGGCTTTGCTAAATTTTCTTGTGTTTTTATTGCATCAAACGCAGAGATATATAGAAATGAATCAGATGACTTTGCTGTATTAAGCTATTTCAAGGAGGATAGTGACAGAGTACTCAGAGCCAAATCCTCCCTCTGACTGTCTGTAGTGAGTCACTAATTGCAAACTGTGTATACTGACTAATAAAATATGTTGGCATAATACTGTTGTCCCATGTTGTAATTACAGAAGATAGATTCAACTATTTCAAAATGACAGTGAGTGCCTGCATTAATCTTTGTATGGGGAGGGAAGGGAACCTCAAATTATCTGAGATGCACAAGAAGGAATTCTTCAAAGCTGCCTGAGGATCTGAAGACTAGATTATTATTATCTTATGATATCTAAATTCATTGCTTGAACCTTTTTCAGCAAGGTCAGTGGTGTCTTTAGTATAATTTGACTTAGCCTGAAAGATGTCCATGTGCTCGTGCAGCACCTGGAAACACAAGAGCAAGCAGCAGTCTTGGATCTTTGGAAGGAATTGGTCATTCCCAACGTGACTGCCTGTGGACCAGTGCTATTACCGTATTTGGCATAAACAGACAGCGGGGATGAAGAGTGGTTTCTATAAACAGAGCTCTCTCCAGCAGAGGCCCTGTTTCCCATAGACACTTGGATGAGTGCACAAAGCAGAGGTCAGAGTTTGGTCTCATTGACTGAGCATGTGTTTATGGTAATTTTTATTAACTTTGGTTTCAAGGGAAGTGGTCCGAGTGCTTTGCCAAGTAATGAATAGTAGCATTTGTAGGATGAGAGGCAAGGGGGATTGCTCTGAGGGCCACTGGTCCGTGTGACCTATGCTGAACCCTGTGTAGGACTGGGACACTGCTCCTGCTGTAGGGCTGCAAAGCAGGCCAGGTGCTCTCCTGAGATTCTGCCCAGAACGCCAGGCTGTGGCAGGCAAGGCAGGGAACTGGCTGGTGTCCCAAAACTGTTTGGGCAGCCAGTGTCTCTGGTAGTAACATCTGCTTTCTCATGTTTTTGTTTTGTTTCTGTAGATGTGTGTAAAACCAGTGCACCTCAGGAAGAGGTTAATTACACCCCAAACACTTGGGGGGCATTTTCTTCTGCAATAAGAAGGAATGTCCCACATGGCCAGCTGATAATATCCTTCAAGTAGAAGAGCTGAAGATGTCCCTTTACTTCACTTTAAAATATGAAGGTTCCCTTCTTTGCCAAAGTACTGGCTTGCCTGATAGAGACTTAAAAATCATCTTCACTTAGATCTGTAAGCAATTTGAGTACAACAGCAGGTTTAGGGCTTCAGTTATTCCATTAGCCTGGAGGTCAAATGTGAACATTTAGAGAAGACCAAACTCAATTACCCAAAAGATCAGTTTTAAATTTCAGATTCCTAGTACTGTATTTTTCAGAGTCCTCAGTGCTAGAAAATGGAGGTGTGATATATTGCCAGGAATCACTGAGGCTGCCCTAGGTGTGCAGAGGTTAATCCCTGTGCACACACTGTACCAGTACTCCAAACTCAGGACAGGAATAGTAACCTCTGTTTCCAGTTTGGGCCCATGGGTTTGCTCCTGTGCCAGGAAGGAAGACCTTCGATGAGACAAGGGAGCCGGCTTTCCTGTCTGTGCTGTAGGTCATGCCAGGTTTCAGACTCTGACAGGTGTTGCTGGGCTCATGATAGCAAAGAATAGCGGTGATTTTTAAAGTAGATACTCAGCTACATCTGCCTAATAGGGTTAAGACGGAGATCTGCTAATGAGATCAATAGGACCTTGCAGGAGCACAGAGCGAGCTGGATGTGCTGATGGACTCTGACTACCTGCCAGCTGTGTTAAAAGTGTAAGTTCCTGCAAATCCATATTATAGCCTGGGTCCTTGGGTGGTGAAACTTGTACAAGGCGTGATGTCTGATGTGTCGCAGTAACCCACAACTCTGGGGAAAATGTATAAAAGCAGCTTGGTCAGGCTTTGCTCCTGAATGCTTTGTACTACTGCAGGTAGTTTTTTGTGCACTGTGTTCATTTAGGCAAACTGTAAGTGTAAGGAAGGGGCCTTCAGAAGACAGCCTTCTGATTTTGTGGTTGTGTAGGCCCTGCATGAAGAGAGTGACTGCAAATCACTCTCCGCTAGCAAATATCTAGCACTGCCACTCCCTTTCAGTGTAGGTGCAGCATAACTGTAGAACTTCTTATAATACTGCTTGGTAAAAACTTAGATCAGAGTTAAATATAAGTTTTAGAATAGCTGGCAGAAAGGCAAGAAATCTCGTTTATCATCCCTGTAGTAAGTCACTCTCTCTGTACAACTCCATTTTTCCTGTCAGTGCATTTCATTGCAGTTCGCTGCTTAAATCTTCCTAGAAAGGACATGTTCAGGGGACTCTCTCTTTTTCTTTCTCTTTCTCTTTTGTTTTTTTTTCCCCCTCTACTGTCAGACCAGTGCTGGCTGTGCTGCTTACAAATAGACCTTTCTGCTGAGAAATGGCACTGTGAATACTTTTCAGAACTCACCAACACGTCTAAATTCTTTGTCCACAACCGCAGATGATATGTCCTTTGATGTCTCCTGGTTCGCTGTACGCTCCTTTGCGCTGGACAGGGAGCCTGTCCTGCTGGCCTCGCTGGACCGGAGAGGGATTGTGACCCAGAGCAGGAGGAACGGGAGCAGTGATCTCAGCCTGGAGAGGATCAGCCCGCTGGAATTCCGGCTCCGCGTGCACGGCTGCGAGGACCACGACTTTGGGAACCACTACTGCGTAGTGACCCCATGGGTGCGGTCTGCCACCGGCGTGTGGCAGCGGGAGCCCGACATCAAAGCCAAACCCATCTTCCTGTCTGTGAAAATGGATGGTAAGAGGTTGACACATGTGTTTCTCAGTTTAGTTTTTAACACCTTATTATGTCTTTTTGTGGCAAATAATTCCCTATAACTACTTTTAAAGTGCCTCTGGTAATCTCATTAGACTTCATCATCTTTTTTTATGGTTTGCAGTTTCTGATTCAAGATTCTTCAGAGTGGAAGAATCTGTTCTGCCTAAAAAGTTTATAGATATAAGACTGGAGTGTTTTCTTTCCTGATCACCTCTTGGTGATGTTTTGCACAGCTGAGGCATCTTTCAATCAAGGGCACAGGATTCTCTTCCAGTGTTAACCCTTCTGCTGCCTGCTGGAGGAAGCCTTGGTTTGCAGATGGGGTGTGTAAATCAGACACGATGTGGTTAGCGTCAAAGCTGAGAAGAGAAAATCAGAGTTTTGACTCCTTCCTCCCTCTCTAATGACAAGATGTGTTGCTCCTGCACTTTGTGCCTTGTCTGCTTTCCACCCAGACTTGCAAGTGTTGCTAGACTTCATGAGGAGGAAGCTGCATGCTAGATACTGCATTCAGCACATAGCTAAGGAGGAAAATGAATACAGGAGGGGTTTTGAACTAGTTGCTTTCTTGAATTTTCCAGGAGAGGTCATTTTTGGAAGTTCCATGAACTTGAAATGAACAAGAAGCTTTTGTTCTGCCCACTGTGCTGATAACTATTATAATTGTACTTTCCAAACTCCTTACAGTTCTTACTGCCTTTTAACTGAGCACTAGGTGCTTCAAAATATTTTTTTTTTGTTTAGGCACCAGCTTTAAAGGTTGATTAGACAGGGTAAATATATAGTAATTATAATAATTCAAAGCATACTCCTTACTTTTTGGAAATGTATTACAAAGAATGCAGCCACACTCTGCCTCTGATGGGGAAACAATCCAATGCTTTTGTTTGGAGAAATGTGTGATAGCATGACTCTTGGAATGAACTCTACTTGCTATCTCACTCTAAGGCTCTTCTGGTGCTTCCAGCCACTCCAATGCTTGAAATGATAGAGGAAGAATTAGGGTGAAGAGGAAAAGGAGACCAGTAATAGACCAATTTTTCAAACCGGGGAAGATGGAAATCAAGGAAGAAAATTAGTGTAATTTCTTTCTGAAATAATTAATCAGCCCCTGACTGAATAATATGGGATTTTCTCCATTTTCAGGCAAGAAGAAATAAAGCAGATGTCAGGATTTCTCAGTGATATCTAATGACTCTGCCTTCCTTTTTCAGTTCTGAATGCTTTCAAGTATCCCCTGTTGATTGGCATCGGCCTGGCCACTGTCATTGGACTCCTATCCTGCCTTATTGGCTACTGCAGCTCCCGTTGGTGCTGCAAGAAGGAAGTGCAGGAAACGAGACGAGAGCGTCGCCGGCTAATGTCGATGGAGATGGACTGAGCGTGGGCGCTGGACACACTTGCATTTCGGGAGAGACTCACAGGGCTCTTGGATTGTGTTGGGACACTTTGCTCACAGGCCCAGACAAGACAGTGTGTTTGCTCTCTGATTTCAGCCTGGACCTCAAGCTTCTCCTTGTTACACGTCGTGTCCTGAGAACAATCAGGCCATATTTAGCATCTTGGGAGTTCTCCTTTTCCAGCAGCACTTTCTGCGTAGGGATCATGTCCTTCTAATGTGCAAACTGTTGAGCCTTCTTTCAGCAGGGCCCTGTGACAAAATTCATTGATATTTTGTTTGTTTGTTCATTGGTTTTATTTCCCCCCTCGTGGTTTTGGAAAGATGTCCCTGTATGAAAGCATGGTGGGCAGGATGGTGAATGGGAAAGAGGCTGGTAAAAGTGTTAGACTTTCACTGTATTAACCATTCTACTTTTCTCCTCTATCCCCATCACACCATCCTGTTCCCTGTCCCCCTTCACCTTGGTGTCTCAGAGACTTCTCTGTGTTGGGTTGAAGGCTGGGGAAGGTTCCTGTGCTGAAACCGCCACGAGGCTGTTCGGCAAAGAATTGTTTTATGGTTGTCATCATGCCTTCTCTTCCCTGGCTTTCCAAGAGATTGCAGTTAATCCTGACACACATCTTGCCTGGTGAAAGTCTTTGAAGCACTTTTTTTAAAACCTTTTATTTTCAGTGCTCAAAGCTCTTAGCCTCGGTGAGTAGGGACTAACATGGCAACCCTGAAGAGTCAACCCACAGACAAGCATTTGATGGATGTCCGCCTGTGGCCACCTTCTCCCCCACCCTTCCACCTTCTCTTCTCCCCACTACAGCTGCTCACGTCGTGCCTGAGACCCTGTTCTGCTTGTGGCAGGGGCCACGTGGTGTCTAGGGACAAGGCTCAGCCTTCTGCTGGCCCCAGCAGGAGGTCAGGGATCTTGTTCCCCGGGTGAGGGTGTGACTTAGGAATGTACTAAGAGATGGATCTTCATCTGTAGGTGGCCAACTGATAATGTTTAGAGGATTTTAAACGATATATTACCAAATGCACAGACCAGACTGCAGTGCTGCTCCTGCCAGTCCCTCACTGGTGGCCCTCGAACCTGTGAGCACAATCAGATCTGCAGTAGCTGCAGTGCAGCTCAGGCTAGGAAGAAGAGCAAGCCCAAGAGGACAGGGAGAATCCTTCAGGTTCCCATGGTCCTGGTCTTGAGCATGGGCCTGCAGTAGGGCTTTCCCCGTGGGCTTGAGACCTATTCCTCGGTGCTATAGTACACGAGTCCTGCTTTGGTCTTCCACACACACTGACCTGGCTCCTGAGAGGGAGCAGCATCTTTGCCAGGCAATTCTGTCTTCCCAGCACAGCTGGTGTTCAAAGCAATAAAGGTCAGAATAAAGATACTGTGTATAAACAAACGAGGAAGTAGGACTTCACCACAATCTGATGTCACAGCTGTGGTTTGGCTTGCATCAAGAAGGGTGAGAAATGTAGAGTTGAGGCCAGGGCTCAATCCTTCCCATGGGTTTTAAGATAAGAGATGGTAAAGAAGAATATCCATGGAAGGTAGTGGCTGTGGTGTGCTGTTGCCTGATTTTTCACAGTTGGGGCTTGCAAGATTTTATTTGAATCTTTAGGACATTTCATGTAGTATTCCAAAACTGGGACCCCCAGACCTATGAACCTCTCAAAGACTTTGGTCTGAAGGTTCATAGAAACTTTTCTTTCTAGCTTGATGTTTTTTCTTCTGGAAGAGCTCTGAAAAGGCCTCTGTTGCAGGCAGACTTTTCTGCCTTTCCTGAAGAACAGGGCAGAAGCAATCTCTAGCTTCCACTGTGAAAGCCCAGAAATCTGTAGCAATGCTTTCCAAAGGAAGGGAGTTCAGGAAAGAACTCACTCAGATATTACTTTGACAGCAAGCATTTTCCTTCCTCTCCTGTCTCTGCTGTAGTGAAATATTTCTTTTTCCGTGGATGTTAAGAAACACTATTCTGACGTTTGGGATGCTGGCTGATCCAGCAGCTTCTTTCCTGCATTAACATCTGCTTTTTTTTTCAGAAGGTTGTGGCATTGGGGCATCTTGGGAGGGGTGGAAGTGGTGGTGAAGTTGTAAGCACAGCACCAGTCACTTTTTGTCCTGGCAGACTGACTCCTTGTCTATGCCCTTGGTTAAGTTTTAGGGAGAGAGGATCACGACCGTAATGCAATAATTAGGGAACGGATGAGCAGGGAACCTCCAGCTCTTCCCAAACACACAATATAGCACACTTCCTCCCTGCTGGAAAAAAACTCAGGGTTAATTTTGGTCAGGGCTCCCTTCTTCTCTAGTGAAAGGTCCCCATGTCCTTATCTAATGCTGACCTTCCTTCATGGCCCATAACAAACCACCTTTGTCACTCGAAGTGAAGGAAGTTTGCCACTAACTTGTACCACTGACAGCCCCTTGGAAGGCAATGCTGCATCCCATTCCACCCTGTATTTGCTGTAGTTGGAAGGCTAGAAGCTGAGGGGCTAGACCTAGCCCCCAGGTTTCCTTCTACTTGTGCCAATTTTGTATTACCCCTTTTTTAAAAACAGAGTGTGAATCTTCTCTCTAATGGAAAAAAAAATCTAGGTCACTTTTCATGTTTTTTATTATTGTTATTATTATTATTTTGTGTGTGACCAGGGTTTGTGTGAGTGGAGCTGTGTGTGCATCTGATTGTGTATTAAACCTGCAGAATATCAGAAGAGTAAGCTGCCTGTGGTGCAGTACAAGCATCCATATCCTCCCTGCTGCAACCTGTGGTATTGTCAAAGTATCCTAAGGGCTCACATTGATCTTCCTCTGTTTGCATTGCCACGTTTCCTGGTTAAGCTGGTAAATTCCTCCAGGCACTTGGAATTTCGATCCAGGGCAACCTTGAACATCATATAGCAGAAGGGCAAGATATTTTCTTTCTTTTGTTTTAATTTCAGAGTTACAAAATAAAGTTTTGGGCACAATTCTGGAATGCAGGTACTGAATAGTTCTAACAAGGCTGTGTAAAATGTTTTCTTTTTATGTTTAAAATAAAGAGCGAGCCTTTTTGATTATGTCTGTGCTGTGGGTCTGGATGTTTGAGCTATGGGCAGTTCTTTCCTTGTACCTTGCATGTATGCAGACTCTATTGTTGAAGGTATAAAATGTAAACCTTACAGTCCTGTTTCCAGCACTGTTTACCCTGTAAAATAAGCACGAGCCCTATTTTACAATAAGTTTTAAATATTTGCCTACATTTCTGAGATAAATTGGGAAGCATAATTATTTTCCTAGTTTATTGTGTTTCTACCCCATTATAAGTCAGCCTTTTTGTTGGGAGAGTTTTATTTTGATTAGCTAAAGCCAGGAGTCACAGTTGGGAGCGTATATTTAATATCAGCTGTAAAACCTGGCATTAGATGTTGAGTCTTGCTTGACCCCTTCATGAGGCTTCTTGTTTCCAAGGCACCAGGAGGAAAATCAGTGGTGTTGGAAGTAAACTTCCTACTTGTCTTGCCAGTGGCTGGATTTAGGATGTTTTTTTACCCCCAGCAACCATGTAAAGACGCCATGATCATGCAGCACGGAGGTGAATGCTGTCCTGGTTTAATCCCAGCTGGCAGCCAAGCCCCACTCGCTCATTCTTGCACCACTGTGATGGGGAGAGAATTGGAAGGGTAAAAGTGAGACAAGTACATGTGTTGGGATAAAGACAGTTCAGCAGGGAAAGCACGAGCCATGCACTCAAGCCAAGCAAACCAAGGAATTCGTTCCCTGCTTCCCGGGGGCAGGCAGGTGTTCAGCCATCCCCAGGAGAGCAGGGCTCTGTCACGTGTAGCGGTGACTTGGGAAGGCAAACACATCGCTCTGAATGTTCCTCCTTCCTCCTCCTTCTGCCAGTTTTACATGCCCGGCGTGGCACTGTCTGGTCTGGGATATCCCTGGGGTCAGCTGGGGTCACCTGTCCTGACTGTGTCCCCTCCCACCCCCCTGTGCCCCCAGCCCAGTCGCTGCTGGGGTGGGCTGAGAGGCAGAAAAGGCTTTGGCTCTGTGTAAGCTCTGTCCAGCAGTGAGGAAAACATCCCTGCGCTATCAGCACCGTTTCCAGCACAAATCCAACGCACAGCCCCACGCCAGCGACTGTGAAGAAAATTGACTTTATTCCAGCCAAAGCCAGCACACTTTCTTTCCAGCAGGAAGTTGTTTGAGGCAGAAGTGGTTTTGGGAGGCCAAGGCAGGCTTTGGCAAGGTGAGTTTGAGTTCAGAGCGTTGTGTGCTCTGAGATGGCTGCAGTGTAAGCCAGGTGACAGCAAAGTGTACCTTTGCCTTCTTTCTAGGTGGTGCTGGCACAGCTGGCATGGAAAATGTGCTCTTGCAGGAAGCTGGGAGCTGGCACCGAGCTGTAAATCCTTCAGGAGCAACAGGAGCCATCAGCTGAGACAGAGGAATGTCATAAAATGGTCTGTGGTCCCTCAGCAGAGCCTCTGCCCACTGCAGGTGTCTAACACCCACAGGTACAGGAGCAAGGAGTGCTGTCCTTGTGGGACAGCAGTCCCTGACCTCGAGCTGTGCAGGTTGCAGCTTACAGGTAAGTTTGGATTAGCTTTTATGAAATTTGCTTGCCTCCCCCGCCCCCTGGGATGACCTGGGTTTTAATACTGCTCTTGTAAACGTGTTAGGATTTTGTCAGAAGAAAGAAAGCTGAAAAATTGCAGTCTGGAGATGAAAGAGGGTACTGGCAAGTAAGTGCATCACCTTGTACCTGCCATGGGCTCAGCTCAGCCACCTGCTGATAGAGGTGTGGCCTGCTGCCATAGGGGCAGTCTGAAAAGCACTTCTGTGCCACAGCCTGAGAGTTTAGTTGCTTTCGTAACTCCAGGCTCGGGCAACGTGCTTGGCTGTACTTTTTCTCTGACAGGGCCTGGTGGTGCTGCTGTGGCTCTGACTGCCCTGCTCGGGTCAGAGCCAGTCCAAAGCCCCTTGCTGGGCTGAAGCTGACTGGTGTCAAGCAGGATCCATGAGACTTGCCTCCTCTTTGTCACATGAAGGTGAAGCCCAGCCATGCAAATCCTCTGAGGAAATGTATGGCTTTAGCCTTTCCTGTGGGATTTTCCACATCTCTGTGACTGCAGGGGGCTGAGGTTTGCACAGATGGTGCTTCAAGAGAGAGTCTTTAGTGACCGATCAAAGCTGTGTGATGTGCTAACTGAAGGAAAAGGCACTGCTCATTCTTGTGCCAGGCAAATGCACCTTAAATGCCACGCATAGCCTTCGATCGGACAGCCCTTTGCCAGGGGTCTGCGTCTGCTGCTGAGGAAAATGGCACTGTGCCGTAGCCAGCAGATGACTGATCCTGAGAGCTTCAGGGGAATGCCTGGGTTTTTGAGGAAACCAGCCTCTCTGGGTTTCCAGGCCCCTCAGAAGAGCTGCCATAGACTCAAGCTGTTCTCCTCTCCCTGGCAGCAGAGTTGCATTCCATGAAGTGCCAGAAGAATAAGAGCATGTCTGCTTCCACCTCTGCCAAGGGGGTAGAAAGGCAAAACTTTGCAATGCAGGCTTTGTGAAAGCAAGTTACCATTATATTATGCTTTGTTAATCTGGGATTTTATAACCTCAGGCATGTGCTGGGACTTAGACCAGACCACAGGCTTTGTCTCAGCACACCTCTGTTGTCTTCAGCGGTGAGTTAGGAAGCTGCAGACAAATGGACACAAAGTTCTGTTTCTTCTTGGCTACCTAACTTGGCTTATGCCCTCTGGTTCCTTGCTTGTATGATCCTGACAATGATTTGACATGCTTAATGGATGGTAAGGAGTGCCAAAGACACTAAATTCCTAAAAGTTTCCTAAAGGGTGGAGCTAGAGAGAAGGGAGGATGAACTTCCAGAGCTCCTCCAGCAGAGCTGGCAATATGAATGTAGCAGGTACTGAGCATCTGAGGACGCAGAGATGTCTGAGAGCACAGGACTGGTGTTGCCTTTGCAGCTCTTGTTGCCTCTGCGCTCACTTCAGCTCTACCAAGGCCCTGGCATGGTGTGCAGTGGCTGGGATGTTAGCACTGTGGTAAACAGGGAAAATATCCATGCTGCTTAGCATCTGCCTGGTGTGTGAGAGCTGTGTGTGGTTACAGCCAAATGCAGGTTCTGAATGCAAGTGCAGTGGCTGTAACCTCCCCTCTGGTGTTCAAGTACACCCTTTTTCTGTTCCCAAACTTGTTTGCTGATTTAATCTGTGTTTCCTTCCCTCTGCCTTATCTCTTTCGTTTTTCGTGCTTCACTTCAGGAGCCCTTACTTGCCTTTGTCTCTCTGCATCTAAAGGATGATGATGATTTTTTGTGCTTGTGTCTCTGGAGGAGAGTGGGGGCACAGTGTTATGGTGTGGTTTTGAATCACCTGCTGAGAGCTCAGGCTGCAGAGCTCCAGCCCAGTGCCCACTGCAGATCACCTGCAAGGCTGGCACCCCCTGCACATACACACAAATGTTTTGTAGTTTCTTTCCTCATGAGGACTCCAGGCAATATGCAAGGAAAAGGAGCATTTCTGATGGGGAAATGACTCCAAAGAGACATTTATATTCCCTTTGCCAAAGCAGAAGGGACAGATTTTCTCTCTAAGAAAGATGGGTTTAGCCTTCTTTCTCCATCTGCTTGCTATCACAACACAAATTCTGCTCGGTGTCTAGGAGTTCCAGACAAGCGACCACTGTGCTGAACATTTTCATTTTTCAGGATAACAACGACGTGATTCATTGTTAACACCCAGGATAGCTGCGCTGGACTTGAGGAACAGGTAATTAAAGAATGTAATTTATCTGAGCTACTCGAGATATGCATCTTAGAATAAGAACCTGAAGGCACTTGTTTCTCACTATTGCTGTAGAGGAAAGCACAGCTCACGTAAGACATGGGAATTAGGCAAGATAATGGTATAAAAGTACTGGGCAGACAGGTGGGGGTGTCAGAAATGAGGTCATGGCAGCTCCCTCTAGTGATGGACTGGGGAGGAGGGAGGAAGTCCCAGCAGAGATCTGTGGTCATTATTCAACAGACAGGTGATTGGTCCTCAGTTTCCCTCCAAACATAGCTTATCCTTCTGTGAAAACACTTCCAGGATGGATTTTGGTCCACGTTTTGTTACTGATGTAACATCTCTGCCTTGCCTAAGACTCCTCGAATGATGCTTATCAGGATGAATCCAGTCTACACTTAACTGTGGTTTTTATCCTTGTGCAGGCTCCTAGACTCCAGCCAGGCAGCTTTTCTGCTGCGTGCCTCGTGCTGAGGTCCCTGGTGTGTTATCCACGGTGTCCAGTCCCTCTGAAGGTGTCTCTTCTAGTAGCTGTACCAACAGCGAGTGACCAGGCTTCTTGGAGTATTTAGGGCAAAATCATTGCCATAGGTTGAGTCTTCCAGTAAAGAAAAGGATAATGTGTCTTTCTACTCTATTGTGGTTTTGGCTTCTTTCCACAGGAACAGACCTTAGCAGCTGGCTTGTGTCACTGCCCACTCTCTCCCCCCTGTCCCCATCACTGTAGGCTGTCAAGGCTGACCTCTTCCTTTAGCTCAGAAATGTCCATCTCTGGTTTTCCAGGGAGAGCCCCTTCAGCTCGGAGCGCTCAGACTGGTAGAATTACACATTTCATTAGAAAAAAGATGTTAAGGTCCTTTTGAAGTTGATGGCTTTTCCTGTAGCCTTTCAGGTCTATGCTGAGATGTCTTTGCCTTGTGCCATTATCTTTTTTCTTTTCCTCTCTTCTTTCTGTCTCCTACAGTTCCCTGCATGGATGAATGCAGAAAAGGTCTATAAAGGTCTTTTGTAAGTTGCTATTCATTAAATTCCCTTTCCTCGACCCGACTGTGTACCGTGTTAACAAGACAGCTCTCAGGACCCTTGGGCATGGCACTGCTGTCTTTAAACCCTCCCTTGCCTCGTGTCAATGGTGGCAGCAGCGTGTTGCTAGAGTGTCACCTCTTCCCAGCTGGACTGAGACCCACATTTCAGTGGTGAGAGGTGTCCTCCACATCCCTGCGAGTAGCAGGGGAGTTCTGCAGGCTCTCTTAGGTGGAAGGTGTCAGGCAAAAGGAAGATAGCTGCTGCTGTGTCGCAGTACCGAGCACGTACTTTCTTTATCAAGCCCTTCAGTGGCAGCATTGAAGGGGGAGTTGCTTTCACACCGAGACTGACAATCCGAGCACAAACAAGTGAGCTGTGGTGTGTACATCTGCAACTCTTCCTGCCATCTCTATTTAATCAAAGCACTGTACCCTGCAGGCTTTCCCCGGAGTTCACTGCAGCTCCTGCCTTTTGTTTGAAGGAAATTTGTTTGGCTCAGAGTAAATATAACTTAGCCTTTTCGTGGCTGTAGCCAAGACATCGTTCTGTAGTGCAGATGGAGGATACCAGCAGCAGCAGCATCAGGTCTGCTTTTGTGGTGCTGGTGTGACAATGAGGGCAATGTGGGGTGGTGCTGGCCAGAGTGCTCTGCCCAAACCTAAGGAGGGTGAAAAGGTGATGTTCGGGAGCCAGAGCATCTCCTGCGTGGCCAGGTGCAGCTTTCTGGTAGCTAAACACACCCAGCCCATCATGTTAATACTGCATTGTGAGTCAGGGCTCCCCTGGCAACCCCTCAGGCCCCAGGCTGAGTTTCTTTGGATGCCTGCATATGGATACTTGAAGAGAAGAGAGAAAAGATGCTTTAGGAGCTTCAAGAGGAGCTGAAGCTGGCAGTTCTGGGATTTTAAAAGGGCCGCTCTGGCTCTGCTGTTGGGCCTTGCAAAGCCACTGTTATTCCTGTGATCTCAGAGGAGTGGGAAGGAGGGAGTTCTTTCAGTCAGGTGAGCAAAGGCTTTGATGGCAGGCGAGCACTAAGTGTAGCTCTGCCATTGCTGCCTTGCTTTATCATTTCAGGAGCACAGCTGTGCAATGGTCCCATTCCTCTGGTGCAAAAAACACTTCAGTGTCCTGGCTGGTAAGAATGGGACTTTCTGTCTGTGTGGGTGGAGGTGTTTAATGTGGTGGGGTTTCCCCTGGCAGCCCCACTGCTGCTCCCTGGGACCTCCAGGCCCTCCCTCTTCAGCCCCAGCCCTGCAGCTGCCTGCCTACAGCCCCCGGATGCTCTGCTCACTGCAGCAGCCTCAGGGCAGGGCACAATCCGTGCACTTCTAGAGTCACACACTGCCACTGGAGAGGCACGTGCTTCCTGAAGTGCCTTGGAACCCTCTGCCTGCCTCTAGGACTGGGAAATGTGGTTTTGTGCATATTCCAGTTAGATTTGTTAGGAGAGCACCTCCCTACTGCAGCCATTGCTGCAGCGGGTTTTGGGAATTGGAGTTGTCATTTTCCCAGCCTAGATGTATTTAACAATTGGTTGCAGCAATGGGTGTTTAATTCTCTTGCTAGCATTTCCAGGGCAGCTATTTAATTTTATTTTTTTCAAACCCTCTTGCTTCTGGAAATCCTGTAATCGAATCCAAGCTCTGTCAATCTAATTAGTTTTGAAGTGCAGAATCTCCATAACTTAGAGACCTAAATAAGCAGCTTAATATTAAAACCTACTTTCTCTCCCACTGTTCTGTATTCCCCCACAGAAATTCCTACTAAACAACAGCCCACTGTGACTGCTCTCCTATCCCTCTGTTAACCTCCCTCCTCTCTTCCCCGGCCTCTGCCCCGGCTGTGTCCGTCGGGAACCGAAACAGCCAAGCGCATCCCTGTGCTGCTCTGCTTCAAAGAGCCTTTCATGATGCTGCTTGCGTAAAAGATGCTGATGCTGCTTCAAATGGC
This sequence comes from Origma solitaria, assembly GCA_013397895.1. NCBI lineage: Eukaryota > Metazoa > Chordata > Aves > Passeriformes > Acanthizidae > Origma > Origma solitaria. The sequence goes on along the minus strand of VZRL01002662.1, from coordinate 231,243 downwards.
AGCGCAGAGCGGTCCGGGGGCGGCGCGGAGCAGCTCCTGGTGCTGCGCAGAAGCCAAGCCGGGCAGGGGGGCTGCACTCGGAGGCTTCACGGTGACGTGATCAGGCCCTGCGTGCTGCAGGGGGGCATCTCCGGGATGGATGGATGGATGGATGGATGGATGGAGGGCAGGCTGCACAGCCACAGAGTGTGCGCTGCTGTGGGGCAGCTGCTGAGCTGCACTGCTGGCTCCTCTCTGGGGTGCTGTGAGGAGCTGGCAGGGAGGAGCTGAGTTAACTTCCTCAGTGCAGCATCCCTCCAGGTCCAGCAGCGTGTTGTCTCCCCCAACTTTCCACTGGCTGAAGCAAAGGTGAGATGTCCAGGAGGTTTATGTCAGACACGCACTGCTGGCCCGAGCTACAGAGGCTGGTGCAGCTATGGCTATAGAGGAGTGAGGTTTTCAGCCCTTTTGTGTGGGTAGAAGATTTTTTTTTTTTCTAAAAAAAGAGAAACACACACACACAGTGGAAAAGCACTTTTACTTAGGGCAAGATTGGGCCATGTGGTTTAGGCTTTGCTTATGTCCCATTGGCAAAGCAGATTCAGAACAAGTGGTTTTGCTCACTGCTGTGGCAGTGAAGCAGGAATAACACATTCCCCTTCCCTGACACTTCCTCTGGTTGATTGTCTCTGCAGTGCCCTGGCCAATTTTGTATTTCTTTGACTTTTTTTTTCAGTAGAAATGATGGTGCAAACATGAGCAAACACCAGTTCATTGAAAAAGAGTTGTGGGTGTTCTTGGCTGTTTGCTACTGAGCGTGGCCAGAGTCCTCAGCAGCTGCAATTGTACCAGACAAGTGTTTCTATGCTTCTCAGCCAGTTCAGCTCTTAGATTTCAATTTTTATTGTTCTGTTTGTGCTTTTAATTATCTGTCTCAGTTGCTGTACTGTATTATGTTTTTTTTCAGTGCAAACCAACCCCAACAACCTTTCTGTGCTGCTGTGGGGTTTTGCTCATGAAGACCCTGACCTTGCCCTGCACTGGAGCCTTGTCCCACGAGGGCCATGCAAGATTTGAGTAAAGGAAGCAAACCTTCACACCACCATGAGAAAAGGTTGTTATTTTCTTCACCTTTGCTAGCCTTCCCTTTTTTTTTTGCAGCTGTCTGGTTTTCCTGGGACTGACAGGCGGTTTGGCTCCGCAGCACATCCGTGGGGAGATCTGTACCCACCGAGATCTCGCTGGGCTCCAGCAGCCCAAGGTGAAAGCCATGTGGCAGCGAGGCGAGCTCGCAGCGAAGTGAGCCTGTCTCCAGCAGGAGCTAGAGGGATTTGGGCATTTCTGCTTCGTCAGGAGGTTTCTGGCCGTGAGAGCGTGCCCGGGGGAGCGCGGCTGAGCCGCCGGCCTTGGGGAAGGCAGGCAGCAGGCCGGCTCGCTGTGTAATTGGGGGCACTAACCAGCTGCCTTTGATGTCTGAGCCGGGCTGAGAAAACCTGATGGCAGACTTCAAAGTCTGTTGCGCCAGCTCCCCTGATTATCTGTAGGCTTCTGGCGCGTCCCCCAAGACTGCCAGATTATCCCAGCTAATGCTGTGCTCTTCCCCGCGTTCCCCCACCCTGCCTGGCGCCAGCCTCTTGCTTTCAAGGCTGCAGCTTCCATCCCTCCCTGTCCTTCTGCCTCTCCCCAGCCACTGTGGGTATCTGCAATGGCATTTTGGGGTGGGAGATGGAGCTCTTGGGACCCGTGAGGCAGAGGCAGCATTTTTGGAGAGCTTGCATACAGCCTGCACCCCTGCCTGTTCCCCCTCCCCATCTGGTCCCAAGAGCAGCCTGAAATGCAGGGAGCTCTCTGCAGCTGCCCTCGGCGAGGCACAGAGGTGTTTGCAGCCACGCAGGCACTGCATGCCTTTCCCTGCCTTTCACCTCCTGACAGCCTTGGGGAAGCAGGGCTCCCACCCACGCTGCTCAGGGCAGGATGGGGGCTGGAAGGAAAGGCTTGTGTTGGCTTTTTCCCCTTCAGCTTTTTCTGCTTCAGGCTCTCACCCGGGATGTTGCATAGCAATGACCAAAGCTCGTGGAGAAACCCTCCCTTTTTATGAGCTGGGTTTTATTTCCTCACAGAGCAAGCAAGCTTGGCCAGGGGCTGAAAACCCTTCCTGTGCAACGCCGCATTTGCCTACGACATGGTTGGAGGTCTGATTTCCTTTGGATGGTGGAGCTTGTTGTGACTTTTCAGTGGAAGGCAGCAATGGCTTCAGGCACAGGAAACCACAGCTTCCCTAACCCCCGGCGCCCAAACAGAGTGAGGGAGCTCATGGAGCCAGACAGGGATCTGGGCTGCAGCCTTTCCCCTGTGCTTGCCTAATTGCTTTTGGGTCTCCACAGACTCTTCCCCCTAAAAATCAACACTGGGTCACCTCCATCATGTTGCTGATAGCTGCTCTGCTCTTCTGGGCAGAGCCTCCACCCTGGCTGCACTGGGCTTGGTAAAACCTTTCGTGCTGCATTTTTGGTGGTGTTTTTCTGGAAAGCTTTGACCCAAAGTGGCTGAGCAGCATTCAAAAAGGGTTCTTTCAAAGGGATCCAGGGAGAGGCAGGAGGAAGGAGAATAGGTATGAAGGCATGCAATTAAAGGTGGTGGTCACCAGTGTGGACAGGGACCCTCTGTGCTACCCAGGAGGCATTTTCCTGTCATTTCCTGTCCGGTGTCATCCCCAGGAAAACAGGGCAAGGGAATCTTTCTCCACATGGATTTGGATTCACTGATGTGGCTTCTAATGGCGATGCTGTCTTTGTTAAGAATTCTCTGATCCCCTTCCTTTACTCTGCCCTGCTGTGTGTCTGGTTGCACTGATTTCCCAGGGAGGAAGAGAGTGAGTTTTACACTGTGCAGCCCCAGGAAGAGGGAGCTGTTGGTTTTGTCCACAGAGCATCATTATTGCAGGGATAGGGCTGGGCCAGGCAATCCTATTCTCCCCAGTTTCTCCACTGCAAATGTAAACAGCGACTCATGCATCATTAGAGCTGCAAGCTTGGAGTTAAACTGTCCCTGAGTGTGTGTTTATCTCCACACTGACTGTCGGAAGCTCACTGAGGTTGAACTCCAAGTTTCCTTTCCATTTACTCTGTCACCGTAGCAGAGATGCTTTTGATGCTTTTCCCTTCTCCAAAGTGGTAAGTGGGTTGGCTTACTGTCAACAGGACGATCCCCCAGGGCACTGCTGGCAGTGGGCTGCTCTTGGAAAGCAAACCTCTCCATCCCTTTCCTTCTCGAATGGGAAGGTTTCATCCTGCAGCAGGGAATGTAAGCCATGGAGTTATGGCTCTGTGCATGGCTGTGTCCTGCTGCCACAGGGCACAGGTGGAGTCCTGCAGGGACATCTGTGGCTGCTCTGCAGCTCTGGATTTGACTTCCTGGAGAGCTGCGTGGTGCTGTGGGAGCCGAGCGGCCAGGCTGATGAGGAGCTGGCTAATGGAGGGCTGAGCCTTGCAGCAAGAGGCCTCTGCCTCCATCTCCCAGCCCCTCAGGCTGTCATATGAGCTGGTTTTATAAATGGGGAAAGGAGGGACCTCGTGTTTGTTTTGGGTCGTTACATGAATCTCATTCCCTCTGGAAGCCTCCTGGGATCGAGCAGGAGGAGTTGTTTTATGGTTGGTTTTTGCATGCGAATCCCTGAGCTAATTAAGTCACTCAGTCAGTCCCTCTGGCAGCGTCGGGAGCAGCATGGCTCAGGGATAAATGCTCTGTGCCACCTGGGGAAAAAAAGCCCAACAACCCCAAAACAAAGAAAACAACTTTACCCCAAAAAAAAACCAGAACCGAAAAACCCCCACCAAATCAAAAAATGTAAACAAATAATTCCAGAGAGTGGCTCTGAGCCCATTTCAAGTGTTTTGGCTACATGCCTCGGAGACTGGGTTTTCCCTTCCCAGGATGTGCCCCTGTAAGCCTCCCACCATCTCCCTGGCACCTGCCAGCAGGAGCAGCAGCATGTCCCAGGCAATGCAGCCACAGCACTTGCCTCTGGGAATGTGCCAGAGCCGCTGGGACTGTGCTGGAGCCTCCTGACCTCAGCCCTCCAGGGCAGCTCCCTGTGCTCTCATTGCTCCTGCCAGAAGTGCTGGGCCAGGATCTCCCCAATCCGGGTGCCTGCCCATGGGATGTGCACACAGGATAGAGATCCTGGCAAATTTCTGGCTCTGTGGTGATCCTTCAGGAACCAACAAGCTGTGTGGACTGGCTGTTGTGTCCCCACTTGGGATGCCCTACTGCACCCTGAATCAGCTGCCCCAAAGGAGCATAGTGCCACCCCAGCCTGTACCTAAGGCGTCGTGCTGCTGTCTGCAGCCATGGGAAACGAGCAGCTGGAGGAATCTTCAGCCCGAGGAATCTGCTTCCATCCCTCCCTGGAGTCCAGCCCCTTGCCCCCTCCTCGCTGTTAGCAGGGAGCAAGCTACTCCCTGCAGTAAAGGGGCAGATGTTGAGCCCGTGAGCTGCTGTTGGACAGCAAAGCCACAGCCAGTAGGTGCCCTCAGGTGGGTCTCTGGCATGGACATGCTGGGAGAAGGGGCTTTGTGCATCGTCACACTCGCCCAGGTGACCTGGGGACAGGGTGCTGGCTGTCACCTCCCAGAGGGTGTTACTTTGCTGTTGCACCCAGCTCTGTAACTTCTCCCTGCCATTCTAAGCAGAGGAAACCACCACTGACAGGCAGTTTCCTCTCAGCCACTTTCTAAAGAGTGGGGTGGCTGTCGCCATCGCCCATGTGAACCTACCACCGTCCCTCCGGGAGAGGATCCAAGCAGAGTGGATTCCCATGGGGCTGGGACCGTGTCTGGAAAATGCCTTCCTCCTCCTCCTTCTCCTCCTCCTCCTCCTGGGTGAGTGCCCTGCCCGGTGGTCGGAGCTTTCTGGGACAGCTGTGGGGAAAGCAGAGCACGGGCGGCTCACCCAGCACTGCTCTGGCTCAGTGGCCATGGGAAGAGCTGCATCAGCGTGTGCTCCTTTTGCGCTGTGGTTTCACTCCAAAATGAGAGGCCAAACCCTAAGAGGGTTTCGGTGAGGGGATGTACACATCCCCGTCGTGTGGCTGATTGGGGTGTGGGGGGAGTTGCCTCACTCCCCCTTCCATTGGGAGGGAATTCCTGAATGTTTCTCAGGCAGTGCTGTCACCAGCTCCGTTCCCTGGCCACCACAGTTGTTCTTTGACTCAGGACCTGTGTTCTGTAGGCATTTTGCTTGATGTGCATGCTGAGCACCAGACAGAGCGAGTGTCACCACGGGGGCTGTGTGGAAGGGGAGGGTCCATGGGTGGCAATACCCAGACCCCCTGCAAGCAGAAATGGAAGGAACCCTTGATGCTTCCTGGTGGAGCTTCCCTGCCTTCAGAGGAGCTCTTGCTGACTCCCTCTCCTGTGCCCTGCTCTGTTTCTGCCTGTGGAGCATCCCTGCAGCAGCCAGTCTGGTGCTGACCCCCAGTGTCCCATGTCCCTCAATTTCCACATGGCATCTCCTCCTCTGGCAGTGACCAGCTCTGCCACCTGCTCCCTTTCCCCACGATTTGTGCAGGACCTGAGAGCTTGGCCCCCTTCATTTTAACACACCACAAGCTTCCTCTAGTGATCTCAGTCTGGTTTCTTCTTCCTATGAGAGAGGCACGAACAGGCTCGGCAGCCCTGTGGCCATGATGCTCTGGTCTCTGTCGTGTGGCAGGAGACAAGAAAGTTCAGGGCTCTGTTGTTACAGGATTTGTTCTTCTAATTGCACCCCTGTGAAAACCATGTGTGCTGACAGGTGTGACCACTGGCCAGCGGGTGGTGACTGTCCAGGAGGGACCCCTCTACCGTGTGGCAGGGTCCCACGTCACCCTGTGGTGCAAGGTGAGCGGCTACCAGGGCCCGGCGGAGCAGAACTTCCAGTGGTCCATCTACCTGCCCTCGGCCCCCGAGCGGGAGGTGCAGATCGTCAGCACCGTGGACCCCTTGTTCCCCTATGCCACCTACACGCAGCGCGTGCGCAGCCGCGGCATCTTCGTGGAGCGGCTGCAGGGCGACGCCGTCCTGCTGCACATCACCGAGCTGCAGGAGCGCGACGCCGGCCAGTACGAGTGCCACACGCCCAACACCGACGAGAGGTACTTTGGGAGCTACAGCGCCAAGACCAACCTCTCAGGTGGGTCCTGAATGAGAGCGCTGCTCCCTGCTGGGGTGGTTCCTATTGCCCTCACCTTTGCAGTAGGGAGAGAGGCTCTTCTGTCAGAGGGACAGCTGGGAAAAGGGTGATTAATGAGCTATGTCGAGATATCCCCTTGCAGATTCCCTGGTTATTGCCTCCCAGCCAGGCCAAGGGAAGGGAAATGAAGCTTCTGCTCCCCATGGCCTGATTTCGGCTTCTGACACAGACATGAGCACTTTGGAAGACAGGAATTTCCAGGCTCTGTGCATTAGCTGTTGGTGTCCTCTCAGGTCAGGGTGTAGGAATTGACCCAAGTGGGATACCCAGAGATGGAGGGAGGTAGCAGCTCTTGCTTCTCTTCCCTCCTCCTCCGCTGGGGGAGGGAAGGCAATGGGATGGAGACACTCAGGGAAAGGCCCTAATGTGAGCCCACCAAGTCTATACAGTGGTATGGTATTTCACCTTGGTGTTCAGCCCTGTTTTCTTCTTTATCTTGGTGTTGCATCAGTCTTGCATTTGGGATAGTGAGGGGTTGCATTCTAATCTCCATGGGGTTGCCTAATTAATACTGGCTGTGGTTTGACTGAAGAGGGTACTGCAAAAAGATCCACTGCTCTTTCTTCTTTGCTGAGGTTTCAGTCACTTCACACCTCAACAGAAGCTGAGGGAAGCCTTGTCAGTCAGCTACAGAAGATATTTCTCCTCTGCTGTCAGATCTCTTAGGGCCTGGCTGTGGATTCTTGGGGCTTGTCCTCCACAGGGGCAGGAGCTGGACTTGGTGATTCTCATGGGCCTCTTTCAACTCAAGATATTCTGTGATTCTGTGTTTCTTCCCCATGCTCAGTGATTGCAGACACCCTCTCGGCTTCCATGGCTCCCCAGGCCCTCACCCTCAGCGAAGGGGACGCACTGGAGCTCACCTGTGAGGTGTCCAAGTCCACTGACCAGCACACACATCTCTCGGTGGGCTGGTACCTTCTTCAGGGAGCAGCAGAGCCCTGCGCCGAGGAGGTCCTCAACCTCTCCAAGGACTTCACCCTGAAGCCAGGGCCCTCTTACGAGCAGCGGTTTCTGGAGGGGTCTGTGCGGCTGAGCAAGGTTGGGAACACCACGTACAAGCTCTTCGTGGGGGCAGCAAGGCCGTCCGACCAGGGCCAGCTGTACTGTGAGGCAGCTGAGTGGATTGAGGATCCTGACGGGACGTGGAAGGACATCTCCCGCAAGCAAACGGAGAGGACTTCGCTGGCAGTCGTGAGCCAGGGTAAGGCCTTTGCACACTCACATTTGGCTCCAACTCCCTTGTGCATTCAAGGCTGTACAGGAGCAGCTTTCAGCGCCCCTTCATCTGCCCCTGCCGCAGTCCAGGGACACACTGGTGGGTCTGGTTGGGCACTGATGGCTGGGCTGGGCTGGGGTTTGTTGTTCATGGATGGCTTTGGCTGTTCATGCAGCTGCATCTCCGATGCCAGCAGCCAGCCCAGCCTCACAGACCTGTGTGGGGTGTTGGCAGAGGGTGCAGTGTGTGCCCGCAGCAGCCTGGCTCCTCAGCGGCACTAAACTCCAGGGTGTGGAAAACAGCGTTGTCACCCTGTCCTGAGGGCCTCGTGGCCTTAAAAAAGCACACCCCAGTCAGCTGTTGGTCACGATGCCTCAGCCACAGGCACGGAGGGACACGGGGACATGCTGCATGTGCTGCACGGCTCTTGTTGGGGTGGCTCGCCTGTCCCTGTGCCACCAGCCCGGTCATTTCCAGAGCAATCGGTGCTGCTGTTCATTGAGCCATTCCCCTGAGTGCCCTGCCTGCCATCCCTCCTGCCACGAGCTGCTCTCCCCTCAATGCGTGTGAGTGGCCGTGCCCAGAGGAAGGGAGAATCTCTCTCTCTCTTCAGTAAGCTTTCCCTCAAAGCAGCCAAGGCAAGGCTGTGGTTAGTTGGTGTCCTTTAACATATGCAGCAGCACGCAGTAAAATGGGAGCAAGTCTCCCACTGAAACCCTGCCTGTGGAGGTGATGTACCCTGTCCCCGCACCTCAGGGCGGATGGAGGAGGCTACAGAGCAGAGCTGGGGCATGGAGGGGAACTGATGTCTTGTGGGAGGCTGGTGAGTCAGAGCAGGAAACCAAAGAAACAGATGGGGGAGAGCTAAGCGCTCTGTACGTGGCTCAGGGGAGCAAGGTACCTGGAGGAGGGGGAGGGAAGTGTGGTGTCTTGTCAGAATCTGTTTTCCAAAACCTGTCTGACTGGCAAAGCTTTATTGCCCTCATTGTGCACTGTTTGCTGGAAAGGCTCTCCAAGCCTGGTGCTGCCTGGGGAGCAGTGGCAGTCAATGCACTTCCATGCGTCTGCTTGTGTGGTTTCCGACATCAGTGCCACAGGATCATTCAGAAACAGAGAAACCTTGTCAGACTTTGATACTTGCCCTGTGGTAACTGTTGAACGCAGAAGGGAGGCGATGGTGGTGAGAGGACATGATGGTGGGAGTTTTGGCGCTGCTGGTGTTGCCATGGGTATGCAAGCCCTCCATCCAACCTGCAGGGCTAGTTTCTTCCTCCAGCACCCAGTGGGGGAGCCCAGGCTGCAGGACTGACCACTCTGACCGTGGCTAAATGCTCCATCGGTTTCTATAAACTCTCCAGCAAATATTTAGGAATGCCAAACATAGCTGCAGCAGCTGGGATTCCTGTTCGCAAACTGTTTACGAGACAGTGTTTAAATTCACAGGGTACTCTGCTTTCAATAAATTATTTGAGCCCTTCCAGTTGTGGCCTGGGAGCTGCTCTGTTTTACTTCCAAACTGCAGCCTGTAGCCTGTCCCTTGTTTTTAGACTCGGGGGTCACCACAGTGACCCAGAGAGACACAGTGCTGTGAGCCAGGGAATCGGGGCTCGGTCTTACCTACAGGGTTTTGGACATGCCACTGCTCTGTGGGGTCATGGCACAGGGTTTTGGGGTTTGAATGCCCAGTGAGGAAGATGAATGGTATCATGGGACCCAGAGATAGGGTCCCTATCTCAAACACAGCCCAAGGGGAAGATGACTTTGTGTTCCCCCATCACTGCCCTCTTTGCTCAGCACCTACTGCTGATTGTACAGGGGGCAGGGTAGGGACGAGATTGATGCCTAAAGCAAGATGACCTCCACCTTCTCTTGCTTCCCTCCTACCTCCCTGTGCCGTGACAAGCCTTGACATTTCTGCTTTCTGTAGGAACTTAACCCAAATCCTCTCCAGCTCGGAGAGCATCTCTCACCCACAGCAGCCACTGAGGGCTGCAGCAACGCAGGACCAGCCACAGCAGATTCAGACAAGCAATGTGAATGCCAGCCCTTCACATGCCTTTTTCCACCACAAGCAGTAGAGTTAAAAGCACCACCATGATAAAACCCCTTAGTGCCCCTTTCTGGCTTACAGGATATGTGTTCTGTGAGGTAAAACAGCTCCAGGAGGTGAAATGGAGCAGCACCTGCAAAAGCTGATGCCTCTGAGTTAGGGCAGCCCTCAGTTGGGATGCCTGAGCTGAGCAGGGGGTGGCTGTGGCCCAAGGCTGTCCCACTGTGTGCTCTGCTGTCAGGTTTGGCTGCTCTGAAGGGTGAGCTCAGCTCCCTGTGGCTCTGGCACTTCCTCCACCTGTGGCTGCTGCTTAGTGCCTGAAGCTGGCAACCATCTCCCCAGGGGCAAAGTTTTCCATCCTGATCACTTTTCTCACAAAAGAAAACGTTTCAACAGAGGATTCCCTCCTGTTGCCCTCTGCAAGGCCCCTGGTGCTGCCAGGCAGGAGGGAAGCATGGGCAGGGCCACTCATCACCCTCCTTGCTTTTGATTGCCCACAGGCAGAGAGCTCTCCGTGGACATCGCTGCTGCAGAGCGCTCCCTCTCCGAAGGGGACACCTTGCAGCTGAATTGCGTGGTGGGAGCCCAAAAGAGCAGCAGCAGGCATTTTGACGTGATTTGGCTCCTCGATGACGTGGAAGTGGCCAGGGTTGACCCCCACGGGGTATTGATTTGGGAGGCAGAATATGAGGAGAGAGCCAAGCTGGGGCAGCTCCGAGCGTTCAAGCCAAGCAACACAGTTTGTGTCCTCACCATCTTTGGGGTGGGGCTGAAGGACGAGGGAACGTACCACTGCTCTGTGGCAGAAATGAAGGCTCCTGGAGACTCGCACAGCATCCAGACCAATCGGTCATCAGGAATACCAGTCAATGTGAAGCCAGCAGGTTAGTAAATCCCGGTGGCTGCTCTTCTGGGTACAGACTGGATCCCTGGCTCCTCTGCTGTGGGGCTGGGGACCCTGGAAGAGAGTACTCAGAGTTTTCTGGGAAACTGGGGGTGGGGAGGTGGGAGAGGGCCAGGGGCTGCCTGGGGCTGGCAGAGCACAGCACAATGAAGCAGAGGGTGGCACTGGCAGAGGAGCAGCAGCACTGCAGTGCCTGGGGCTGCATGGGGAGGGTGGCACTGAGGTGGCACAGGGCAGGATTTCTGTCCCCATGCCAAGGGCTCTCTCCTCCCGAGCAGGTCTCGGTCTGCACGCCACGCTGAGAAGCCGAACTGCCACCGTCAGATATGGGCAGAGTTTTGAACTTGTCTGCCAAGCCAATGCCACCTACACCCTGGACGAGGTGCCAGCGGCCGTGCGGTGGCTTTTCCAGCCCAGCCTGCCCTCTGGTCCCCTCCATGAGCTGGTCCAGGTCTCTCCCAGCGGCACTGTGGTCTGGGGGGCAGCACTGCCACACTTCCAGGGGAAAGCCCAGCTGGCCAAGGCTGACGCTTCCTTCAGACTGCACATCCACCGTGCCTTGCCTGCCGACGAGGGGACATACCAGTGTGAGGTGGAGGTCTGGAGGAGGAACATCCTGCCCCGGGGGCAGCCAGCAGCTACCACCAGGTCCAATGCCGTGAGGATAAAGGTGGTGCTGCCAGGTAGGCAGCGCCTTCAGCAAAGTTCTCTCTTGCAACTTTAAATCCATCAAACATGACCAGGGGCAACCGAGGCCGCTGAAATCTGGGGTGTCCCCAGCGGGTCACCTCCCAGGGCTGCATGAGACGCTACTGCCTGTTCTGTTGCTTCCTCAGCACCTGACAAAACCTCTCTGCTGGGCTGGGAGCCTGCACTGAGCCTCAGGGTGCCAGGGGCTCCGTGGGGAGGTATCTCCCGCTGGGCATGGCTGTGCTTCGCAGCCAGGGGCTGCCCAGCGTTCCCTTTTATGGCCACCCCTGCAGGCAGGGGCTGTGCTGCCATCCTGCTGCCAGCATCCACCGGGAGCCTCAGCCTCTTATGGAAGGGAGATGTTGTGAGCAGACCGCAGCCCCCAGCCACCCTGACCGGCAGCAACACCGTGCCAGCGTGCCCTGCTCACGGCTGGGGCTGCTGCAGGAGCTGGAGGGTTTGTCCTGGCCAGGACCTCGGAGCCTGTGGAGGCAGGCCTGGGAATATGGGTCGGTTGATTTTTTGCCCTGTCTGTTCTGCCAGCAAAGGAGAGTCTTGCTCTTTTTTCATGCATTAAGCGTTCTTTCCTCTAATCCTTGGATTTTTGCAATCACAGCCCGGTGAACTGAAATTATGAGTTTTTCATATTTTTTTAACTGATGGGTTTGCCGTGGCGTAAGCTAATACATTTCCTTCCCTGTTTGGGCTCTTTTCTCTGGTGCTCTCTCTCCTGCTCCACTGCTACTCTTTCCTCACCCCTGCGGAGCTGCCTGCTGGGATGCTCTGGGATGTGTCACACCTGAGCTGCAGCCAGCAGGGGCAGGGTGGCACTGAGGCCAGCGGTGGCAATAATCAGTGTCTTTGAGCACACATCTCTGGTGCAAATGGCAATAAGATGAGCAGGTGTAACTGCAGAGCACCCACACAGAGGGGATGGCAGCACCAAGAGACCGTAACATTTGGCTCCAAACATGTCACAGCTGTTGCTGGAGTTTGCGACACTGTGAAAGTGGTGGGAGCTGGGAGAGGATGATGCACAGTGGGAGGCTGCTGCTGGCTCCAGTGCCATCTCTCTAGGAAAGGCAGCGCAAGCCAGTGAAGGATATTTGGGAAGGTAGAGAAGTCTGGGAAGGAAGCCGACTCAGGCAGCAATAGGGTGAGGCAAAGCTGCAGAAAATGAAGCTGCAAATCATGAAAATTACCAGCCTGCTCCTTCTCATATAAAACCTTATAGCTGAAGCCTGCAGAGATACTGGAGTTCTTGACTTTTTTGCTTCAGCACTTTGTTTGCTCCTTAATGTCAGTCGATGCTTTAGGAGTTTACATGCTGCTGTGGTCTATGGATCATCTTCAGACAGCAGGGACATCTGTGGAAGATTATAACCAGTGGGGAAGGAGGACAGATCTTTTCCATTTCCAATTTCTTAGGTGGAGTCCCATCATCGGTGCTCCATGAGCCTCTCAGTGCAGCTGCCTGCTGTGGCTTCCCCCACTCTGGAGTGAGCTGCAGGGGCTTTTTCTGTCCCTCGGGCAAGCTGTCTGCATGGACTGTGCCCTTCTGCCTGCTTCACTGCTCCTGGGCCAGGCAGAAAGCAAAGCATCAGCAGGCAAGGTTCACAGGGAGACATGCAGCAAGTGCTCAGCTTGGTTAATAAAATTGAAAATGAAAGGGAAAACAGCACCATGGCTTCATGGGGGAAAGGAAGAGGCAGGCAGCTGCTCTGCCCCTTTGGTAATTGATCTTTAGCAGTAGAGAGAGGAGACCTGGAGCTAAAACAAAGGGGCTTTGCAGTAAGTGCTCTGCTTCCTCCTGCTGTGATCTCTGAGTGCCTAACAGCAAATATTACTCATCAAAATTAAGCGCTCAGGGCAGCGGTTCCGGTGCCTCCTCTCTGAGCTCTAGTAGCTTTTCCTTCTCTGGAGCATTTTCTGCTCGAGGGCAGGGGTCTGAGACATTCTGAGGGAACATCTCAGTGTGTTCTCTGCTGCCTGTCCCCAAACCAGCACCCGGGGGCTGAGCTTAAGGGAGCTCAGTTGTCACCAGTCTCTGTGGCAGAGGGTGTCCTGCTGCTCACCTCATGTGCAAGGAAAGTGCTAAGAATGGAAATTCAGCCTACAGTCCCTTAAAACCCTGATGGAGTCTCCCACTGAGTCATTTCTGCCTACCCAAGGGCAGACACCTGTGTGTACTCCTTCCCCTGACTGCTGACTCCACCTGACCGAGGTGGTGTCTCAGCATGGAGGGGAAATGAACGTGACTGGAGGACCTTTAAGGATGTGGATTTGCAGCCTTTTCACTGCTGGAGGAGAGGTTCCAGCATCAGGTGATGTGTGGTGGGAAGAGGTTCCCTCCAACCAGGAGCAGCACAGGCACATGGAGACCACCAGTGCCCACTGCCGGGGGCAGAGCTGCGGCTCTGCTCTCCTCAGCTGCACAGCAGTGAACCATCACTGGGTGTGATCACCGCGGGGGTACAGGACTCTGTCATGTGGTTTTGGATTAGTAACCACAGCAAACACCTGAGATGGCAACTGTTAGTGAAACCCACACAGGCTCTGCAGTCTCCCTGCGATGAAAACACTTGTTCATAGCCTCCAAAGCCGTGGGCTGGTTTTGTCACATATGTGTGAGCCTGCTGAGGGAAGCAGTGTTAAACAGGCACATTTGCTTCCGACAGAGGCTTTGCCTCCAAGCTCCAACACAATGGCTGCCTCCATCCCCCATTCCTGCTCCATGGTCCCCATGGCACCTCCTCTGCTGCTCTCCTGCCCAGTAACACCCAGCTGTGATTTCCTGCTATTCTTCCAACAAGGGGATGTGCATTTTCTCTTTCACTCCTTCCTCCACCCCTCTGCTCCAGCATCCCCTAATCCTTGTCCTCTGTGCACCTTCTTCCTCCCTCCTCTTTCAGTGTGTTTCTCTCAGGACAGCTTTATTCCTCCCCTTGACAGCATCCCTGTATTGGCACCTGCATCTGGCACGATTGTTTTGTTTCTCCATTCTAGAAAGCAAGCTCCAGGTTGCTACGAAAGACAGCTCTGCAGAAATTGCCAGCGGTAACGCAGCCATCGAGTGCAGGATTGTGTTTGCCCAGAATAATTCACAGTTTGCTGTTACCTGGTACCTCCTGCCTCCTCCGGCAGATGCCACCCCCCTGCAAATCGTCAGGGCCAGCTACAGCAGCATACTGGAATATGGGTCTGGATTCAGCTCTCCTGCACAAAAGTCTCGGTTCCTGAGCCAGAGGGTGTCCAGCAACATGTTCCAGCTGCAGATTCTCTCTGCAAACCGCGGGGATGAGGGCAGGTACTACTGCGTGGTAGAAGAATGGCTCTGGCTGGTGGACAGCTGGTACAAACTCGGGGAGGAAATGTCGGGAAGGACCACGCTGCAGTTCAAACTCCCAGGTGAGCAGGTGTTACCCCTTGTACGGGTGCTGCTGAAGAGGGTTGGATCAACTTATGACAGGCTCCTGCCAGGCCTCTCCTAAGCTGGCAGGGCTTAGCAAAAGCAGCAGCTCCTGCGTTGGATCTGAGGCTTAGGGATGCAGGAGTTGTCAGTGCCTCTCAAAGGGAAATAGGGAATTAGGAAGATTTACCACATCCTCCCAAACCAACCGAACTGCTATTTTTGCCACTGGCAGATGTAGCTGAATGCTTTGTGACAAAGTGAATTGTGGCCTTTTTCTTTTCCCTCCAACACCTGGTGCAGTTCATTGGTTGTACAGCACTGTGAGTAGCGAAGCTGCCCTTTCCAGGTACTCCTGAGCATCCTGAAGCAAAACACTTGGTTTTCCTTACCCTGCAGCACATTGCTGCTAAGAGACAAGACTGAAGGCTCAGCTGCTCTCACCTCGATCCTGCACCACTGGAGTGCATGGTGGGTCTCCCTGTCTCAGGTCTTCCCTCTCTCAGCTTTGCTTGGTGCATGAGTCACTGCCCTAAATAAAGTGGATCAGAGAATCCCAGCTTCCTAAATAACTTTCAGTCCAAAGGATGCCTTTATTGCTTATTTGGAGGGGTCAGAAATGTTGGGAAGGTGGGGATGCAACACCCGAAGAGAATGAGCCACAGGAGCAAGGGGCCTGAGCGTGAGGGGCAAGAGGCTCTTGCAAGAGGCCATTCCAATCCCACATGCTTTGCTCCAGAAGGTTTCTATCACACTGTGGGTGCAGGCAGAAGTGTTTCTATGGCAGTACAACACCACAATGTCTCTTTCTGCTTCCACCCTACCGCAGAGCATGCGCTGCAGATGGAGCAAACCAACCACAGCCTCTGGGTGAGGGAAGGCGAGGAGGTGATGCTGCCCTGCCGGCTGCAGGATGCCCTCCTGCCCGGCACACGCCTCTCAGCCACCTGGTTCCAGGTGCATGGTGGTGGCCGTGACAGTGCCCTGCTCACCCTCCGCTACGATGGCACCGTGGAGTACCCCCAGGAGCACCTGGCGGGGAGGCTGTGCCTGCGCCGTCCCTCCACTGGCGACTTCAGCCTGACCCTGAGCAGTGTGGAGAGTGGAGATGCTGGGGTGTATTACTGCCAGGTGCAGGAATGGCAGCAGCAGAGCGAGGGGAAGGACTGGAGCCTGCGAGCCTCGGTGCTCTCAGAGCACACCCAGCTCACCACCATCCCGCCAGGTAACGCTGCTGTGTGCCAGGGGCTGCTCATCCTTCACGGCTCATCTCCCCAGAGCCATGCTGGGGACACAGCCCTGAGTGTTTTGGGGGAAAAATCCTTGTTGTGTGTTTTCTGGCAAGTCTGGCTCCAGTGAGGTCTCTAAGAACAGCCTCTGGTCTCTTTAGGGTGAGTTGGAATGAATGCTGAGTGCAAAGATAGGACTGGGTTCTGCATGCAGAAGTTTAAATAAATGAAAGCAAAGCTTTCAGTCAGGTGCACGCAGCATTTTTAGGAAGGTATAGGCAGGAATTGTTGCTGCTTTGGGCCAAGAGGAGGCTCGGATGACCCATGTGGAGGAAAAAATACAAACTGTGAAATCAATCATGATGCACCCAGCTGAGAGGCTCTTGCAGCTGTAATCGTGCCTTCAGCTCTGGGGGTGCCTACACAGGTTATAGCTTCTGCAGCAATTCCCAGGGCTGACCAGCACGGAAAGGGAGACCCTGCAGAGCCCTTCCCTGTGCCTGTGCTCCCACAGCCAGACACAGAACCTGCTCTCGTGGCTCTGCACCTACAGCAGAGCTAATTTGGGCTTAATTGCACCGAGAGGGACTGATGGCACTTCATCCCCCCTGCTGCTGTGTTCCTGCTGCTGTCCATCATGGCTCCCACTAGCACTCAGGTCTCTCCTCCATCAGCTCCCTCTGTCTCTAGCTACCCATTACTGGTGGAGTAACCTTTGCTAAAATTGCTCAGTAACTGCTAGTAAATTCTCCTCCAATTTTTGAATATGTGTTTTTTGCCAAGTGGTTTCCACGGTTTTCACAAAAGGCAAAAGATCAGCTGGGTGGTTTTTCTTTCTCCCTTTCTTTTAAATCTTTTTTTCACCTTTTTGGAGGGATGGCCATGTGTGTGCATGGGTGTTCCTCCAGTGATGCAGGTGTCTTTGACGTACCCAGCAGCCTCCACCTCAGCTGGGGAGCTGCTCTGCAGGAGCTACCAGAGATGAGGATGGTGGTCACAGCTGCCTGCAGCTCAGTGTGGATGAAATACGAGAGCAGATCAGCAGAAGGAAGGAGGAGCAGGTGTCGGGAGGGGGGGGGGACAAGGACCTCTTGATCTGGTTTCCTTTGTTTTCCTCTTGTCCTTTCTTGCTCAGTGGTGCAGCTTCTGACAGACCTCTACCTCACCCTGGTGTCAGGCAGGGACCCAGAGGGGTGAAGGGTGCGTTGCTTTTCCTTACTGAGCCCAGTCTGGAATGGGTTAGCTAAAGAACTGTGTAGTTTCTGTTGGGATGTTTCAGATGAACAAGCCAGGGACTTATCTGACCTCCCCAGACAAGAAATTGAGGCAAATTACCTGGTTTCTGTCCTGCTTCTCCTCAGGTAGCCTGTATGAATCCTTAAAAAATTGGTAGCTGTTGAAGACTGAGAGAAAATTGTTAAGAAAATAGAACTTAGAGAAACAGTAGGAGAGAGAAACTCAAACTAGCTTGAGGCCTCACATTTTCTTTCTTTTTCCTTCAGAGTCAACTGTTATGTCTAGGATCTGCTCATCCCCATCACTGCTGAACTTCATCCTGTACTTACCACTGGTTCTGATCCTTCTCCTGGCCCTCGCTGTCTTCTGCTGGTACTGGAAATTCAGGAAAAGCAAGAAGGGCAACATCACAGGAAGCCAGCTGGTGGAACTGGAAGGGGATGGAGAGGTCAAGAAAACTTAGCTGGACTGTAGAGGCAGATGTTACTTGAAGGAGCAGAGCTGGACAGCTGAGGAGGACTGAGTATTTGCAGAGGGGCTTTTTGTTGTTTTGTGGAAGTTCTTGCAGTATATCCTTGAGATTGTGTGTTGGCTTTTGAGGGAATTAAGCAGCTTGGGAATTATTAAGCAAATAGGGTTTTTGTAACAAGAGCTCCTGTCTTTGAGGTCAGGTGTTCACCCATTTCCCACTCTGTTCATTTGGGTATTCGGTATCTTTGGGGTCCTTGCAGTATGCATCTCCCACTGTGGGTGGAAGTGGTGTTATTCCTCTGCAGGAATAAGGGAAAAACCAGCTCTTTCTGCACTGTGACACAGAAGTACCACATTTCTACTCATTTTAGGTGTCTTGATGAAAACCTAGGTGGTATCCAGGCTAAAACCCAGTGGTAGAGCTGGAAGTGGAATGTTGGTGCCCCATTTAAGTCATCACACTTGGCTTTATGAACCTGCTTCCCGTGACCACAGAGAGGTTTGGAGACACCACAGCCCCTCTAAATGTGTGTTCCTGTCCTTCACTTGCTTTTCAGTTCAGAAAGCTGCCTGACTTGATCTTGAAGAACTGGTAGGTGCTTCAGCCCCTTGAAAATGCACTTTTTGCACACGTTTAAGACTGCTGCTCGCTTTTCCCTGTTCAGCCACCTCCGTCTGTGCTGGCTGGCTCCAGCTCGCTCAGTCTTTCCCCGCGGGATGTCTCCTGGACCCCGTGCAGCTTTTCCCTTTGCTGCCCTGACCCCAGCTGCCTCTCCCACAGCGTGAGCGCTCAGAGCCGCACGCTGGGCTCTCTGCAGAGGTTTCCCCCCTGCCTTGTGGGTTATGTCCCGTTTACACATCCCAGTGGGATGTTTGATTTTCTCTGTTCGCACTCAACTCGCGATCGCCGGGCTTCCCTCCCGCAGATCTGCTGTCTGGCGAGTTGTGCCTGCGCTGTGTGTTCAGGATGGTGACTTTTCCTGTCTAGCTGAAGCCCCGTTTGCGTGGGGGTGTTGAGCAGCCCTCTGCACCGGTTTGCAGAAGATCCTGCAGTCTGCCCGAGCCCTGCCTCGATAAACGCTTTCACTCATGGGCCAGTTTCAGTCTGTTTGACAGGGAAGCAGATGCTCCCAGGATATTAAACTCCTGCAAGTTTCATGGGAAGTGGTAGGTGGATGAAGGAGAGGAGGCAGGCGAGTTGCCCCACCAAGGGAAGGCTGCAGCATGTGCCTGGCTCGTGTTTAGGGCATGTGGAGAGGAGATGTAGGTGTGCTAGGGCATGGGAAAGGAGGGAAAGAGCTGCTTTTGCCTACCGGCCATTAACAATAGATCTATGCACATAGCTTACCTGGCAGTTTTGTACTGTTCTTCCATGTTTTCATTTGGATTGTTTCCTTAGTTTGCCCAAGAATACCTTGGAAGCGTACTCCACAAACCTTGGTAAAGTCCAGAATATATGATACCTACCCCTTCCCATGAGGCTTTCAGTCTTATTGCATGGGAGATAAGTTGGTCTGCGTTTGTTTTGTTCAAATCAAACAAAAAAGTTGTGGTTTTTCCCCCTTGCATTCTTTTTAGTACTTTCAAGTACTTTGTCTCTTTATCTCCCTGGGGATTATAGTTAAGAAGATGGTGTTCATTTTCCACTTCTTTTTAAACATAATTTTGCCCTATTCTCATCACTTGGTGTCTCACACCTCCTCAGATATTACCACAGCAAGCTCCTAACAGATGGCTTGACAGCCCATCGTTTACATGGCTTAGGATGAACCTCATCAAGACCATCTTTCTAGCCAAAAATCCGAATTATTTAGGTTTCTACTCGTTACCAGAGTGCTGGGGACAGCCCTTACCCTTCAGTGGCAGTCACATGTGTGGGTCAGTGTCCACGAGCCGTGTGAGCTCTCGGAGTGCCCTGGCTGGGTTTGGTGCCGACCCCAGGCTCGTTCTGTCCCTCTCGCTCAGCCACCTCAGCACTCCATTGCAGGAGCATCTCTCCTGCCATCTGATCTGCACACAGAAAGCTGCAGACTCTGCTGCAACATGAGATTTCTCTGTCTGGTGGACTGGGGGGAAAGGTGGGCAGAGAGAGGGAGGTTTCTCCATCAATAGGGCATTTTTTCCTTCTTTGTCCATTTTTGCTCAGTTAACCAGAATCCCGTGTAGGTAGCAACCTTCTATTCATGCCTGTCTGGGGGTGTTAAATTAAGTTCTAAGTGTACCTAGGGCCTTGATGAAAGGGTCTGCATGGAGAATGTGTGGTTTTGCAGTGGTGGGGCTTTTTCCTCTCAATTTTTTTTCCCTGGCTTTGCTGGGTCACTGCCAAACCCTTCAGCTGTGTTTTTAAGATGTATTTTTTTCCATGAGTGAGCTTGGAAAGAATTGTAACTTACCACAGCAAAAGCTCCAACACAGTCCTATTTTTAAAGAGAACAATTCTGCAGAGAGGTAAAGCTGAGGTAAATGTAGGCACATGGTAGGGAGATCCAGGGAAGTGGTTTGCAAGCAAGGAGACAGTTTGTGGCTGATGGCTCAGCGTTCCCTGGCCTGCCCTGCTCCCCTGGAGCAGAGGGCACAGGAGCAGAGTGCTGTCCTCTACTGCCAGGGCAAGGCTGCTGAGGAAGGTTGCCAGACTTTCCATAAATTATTCCAAACAAATGACCTGGAGTTCTCCTGGGATGCCCTCTCTCAAGCAGCATCTC
Organism: Origma solitaria; assembly: GCA_013397895.1. Taxonomy (NCBI): domain Eukaryota; kingdom Metazoa; phylum Chordata; class Aves; order Passeriformes; family Acanthizidae; genus Origma; species Origma solitaria. Next base: position 211,123 of record VZRL01002662.1, on the reverse strand, counting down.
TTCATTACTTCCTATTAACTCTGAGTTGGTTTTTCAAATTTGACATTCAGTTTTCTCCCTGTGATAAAATATTTAAAAACCGGAAATAAAAGAAGCAGTTTCGAAATCTGCTTTGGTCTCAGTTGATGCCATTTTGCATTCCAGCTGGTTCCTGCAGCCCCTGATTGTTTCTTGTGTCCTTTGGCCTTGGTCTTTGTCGCCTCAGACAAAGCAGAACCACTCCTAGGACCCTGAACCTTCATTAACCATTAAGAAACTGCTGCATTGCATCTACCTGCTGATGGCTTTTTGGTCCTTCTCAAATCGTCTGCTCCTCCCTCTTTACTTCCAGCAGATAATATGGCATTACAGTCGTAATTATTGTTATAGTTGCAGTTACACATAATTGCAGTTGCACATGGCAGGAAAAGGCAGCTCTTGCTCTAGAGTAATGCTTTGCAGGGCAGAAGCAATCCAGCTGTGAGGCTCGAGGTGGGAAGGAGGTGTGAGAGATGGTAATGTGGTATCTGGCTCACCTTGCTGCCACAGCAAGCAGGAGGGACCAGCTCAGTGTCTTTTTAGCCAGCTGCACTCACCAGAAAAGATTCTGGTTGTGGTGGTGTGGGACTGACAAGATTCAAGGTCCCCTACCTGCTTTGGGTATTTAAAAAATAAAAAACTAAATAAAAATCCTTTCATGGGCACTGTTTAAACCAAACACAAGGGTGCTTCCCTTGCAGCTCCTATTTGGAAATGCCAACTGGAAAGCAAGGTTCAGATGCTCCTTGCTTCTGGAATCTGGACAGGAAGCAGAATACCTCAAGCCACAAATTCAAGCATGTGTTGTGCATGGGCTTCCATTTATTCATTCATGACATTTTTTTTCCCCCTGTGTGTTTCTAAGGAAAGTTATGTGTCTGTAAGTGATGCTGGCAGGGAGCTGAACCTTCCTCTCCAGCCAGTGCCAGTGAGCCCTCCAGGGATGTGTGGGTGCGTCTTGCTCCTGCCATGCTTTATTTAACCAGAACAATCCATGCAGAGGGTATCTTGTCTTTTAATGGACGCTGAGCTCCTTCTCCCTGCAGGCACAGGGTACAGGTGCAGCTCCTGGGCTGCAGGGCAAAGCAGGGGAAAGGGAGGGAGCTGCTCCTCCAGCATCCCCAAAGATTGCCCTCCCCATGGGTGCTGCCCTCAGACCTCCTTGGGGACCATCCCGAAGGCAAAGCACGGTGCTGGGGAGCAAAGGGTGGCCTCATTTCTGGCCTTTCCTATGCTGTACCTGCTCCTTGCAGGGGTGAGAGGAACATTAGTTTCTAGGGCTGTCAGCTAAGTGTGAAAATTGACCTGCTGGGGGGAGAACACTGTTTTTATCATTATTTTAAGCATGAGGGAATTAATGGGTGAATACTGGGAGCAGTATGGCGTACCAGGAGGGGCTGTGACTCCTCCCAGCCCCCTCGTGGGATGCTAATAGGGAGGAGAGGTCCAGTGTCCCATTTGAAAGAGAAGGGCCATGACCAATCGATGTTAAATGTGGCAGTAATGCCTCACGCGGTGACCGCGGGATAAAAGGCAGAGGCAGCCTGAACTGTAAAGACATTTCATTTCCCTGGTAATGAGGGAGACACACTGTGGCAATGAAACCAGGGAGAGGGAGACCGCGAGATGCTAATTTCTGTTCCTGCTGCCGCTGCCGCTTTGATCTGAAGCAAATGCCCATTTTAAATTGCAAACGGATGCGAGTCAGATATCATCCAGCCAGTGGCTTACAGGCTTAATGAAGTGGGACGTACGCTTCTGCCTGGTAATGCTAGGAGAGGCAGGCAATTCAGAGGGGAATTACTGAAGGTCTAAAGAGACAGGGAGGAAGGACAGGTGGGATGTCACAGGCTAGCCCTCAGTGTGGCACAGTGTCCCCTGCTCTCTGTCCTTGGGAAGCTGTGCCTGTGGCTAAACCCCTTCAGCCCCTGTGTGCCTGGAGAAAAAGCTTGAACAGACTGTCCTGATGTCACACGCCCGTGTTTCACGGCACACATCCTGCACAGGCAGTGCAAGGCCATGCTGCTCTTCGGTCTCAGAGCGTGGACATCGATTTGGGGCCTGCTCCAGGTATGGGAGGTCAGGTGTTGTTCATTCTGTGCCGTCATTTGGGCATTTAATTGAGCTCGAGCAAGACAACTGACAAAGCCGCTCTGGGACAGACCCAGAGGCCCCTGGGGATGGAGTCATTAATCCAGAAACAGTGACCTGGGAGCCTCAGAGCTGACACTGGACAATGACAGCTTCTTGAGACTCTTTTGGGCAAAGACCTGACCCGTCTTGAAGAATGAACACCTAGAGGGATATTTACTACACTTTTCACTAAGACGAGGCGTTTGGGTGCCAGGATGAGGCTGGAGTTTGATGTATGCCTTGTGTGAGTAACCAGAGGTTTGGATGTCTCTGCAAGCTGCTGTGCTTGCCCAGGCAGACAGCAGAAATCTGAGAGACCTGCAGGTACCCGGCAGGATTGACCTCTGCACCGAGCAAGCAGGAAAATGGTCTGGCTATTGAAAAAGGCAGGCATGGCTCACAAATCTATTAGGTTCTTTGAAAGAGTCAGCATGTGGATGGGAAAAATCCCATGGCTGTAGTCTATGTGGAACCAAAAGAGACTCCACAATGTCCATCGTTATTACAGAAACTAAGTAATGACAAGATAAAACTGGCAGCTCCTTGCAGGGCTAAGCTATTTGTTAAAAATACCAGGCAGAAGAGAAAGTAAATGGTTCTGACAGAAAAGGGAGGTCACCAGCGATGAGACCTGTGCTGTTCAACAAGCACAGAAATGGTCTGGAAAAGAGGATGATTGCTAAACAAAGAAAAATAATATTAAGTTAATCAAGGCATTAGCAACAAAAGCTGACTCCAATGAAATGCGCAGGGTATTGTGAGGCTGAGTGGATGGGTAAGGAAACAGGAGATGGCATTTGTGCAGGTGACAGTAAAGTGAGACATGGTGGCAAAAATCAATCTGTCTCAGCTTTGCGTTTAAAACGATGGGCTCTGAACTGATCACTGTCATTCTCAGAGGCAATGTGAGAATAGCCAGGTGTATGTAACACCTACACGATGATCAGAGCAGCCAAAATAGCAAAAACCCCCAAAGAGTTATCAGGAAATAAAGACCAAAATATCATTTTGTTGCTGTGTACACCTGGGTAGCACACATACCTCCACCCCCAGAAAGGACAGCAGACCTGGCCAGGGCACAGGGAGGGAAAACGGTTTTGGGTTTTTACCTAAAAATGTTTCTAAAAGCATTAGAAACCCCTTTCAGTACAGTAAATCATGTTAAGCCACTGTAGGCCACTAGGCAAGATGAAGCTTTTAGATTATCCATTATCCTTTCTTTTTCTACAGCATCTTCTATTCAAGGACTTCATACTATCACAATAAGATAGTTGAGAATATTTTCTGCTTAACAAATGAGGGAAGTTAGACATAGTGGTTTGCTGTGAAACAGGCAAAGAAATCAGAAATCTGTTTTTTATGATATCTCTAGAGAAAGAGAAGAGAAAAGACTGACTCTAATAGTGAGAATCAAAGGGAAAAACCTCTCTGCTGGATCCAAAATAAGTTTCCATAGAAACAGCTTTTTCTGAGAATGAATTACTGCAGTATGAAATTAAGATTGTGGATCTAATTCTGCAAAATATTTAAGCATGTTCTTTGCTTATCCCTATTCAGCTCAAGATGCAAGCATGTGATTTCCATGGAGGCTTATGTGCTTTATTTGATGGAGGTAGAAATAAGGATAAGCAGTGTTGAAGTGGGATACAGGTTTTCTTTTGCTTCCTTGTCGCTGACAAACTTGCAACTTATTTTTTATGACAGCATGTGTTGCTTTGCTGCCAGAAGTACAGACCCCAGTGCCTCAATTTGAGAGTTCAGCACAAAGTTCCATCAGACTCTTGCCACTGCTGGGGAGTGGAGTCAGCAGAGTTTTCACATTGCTGGGTACTTTATTGTTTTGTTAATTAACCTTTTTTCTATTTATGTGCAGATTTAATTTTACATGGGATACTTATTCTGTAAATGAATGCCATGGTGATTATCAGATAATTAATTTGACAATTGATGGTGTAAGAGGTTGAGATTTGCTCATAATCTCTCTTTTGTGCACCTCTATTTGTGGCCCATGGATATTTTAAAGACAGGATAGGTTCTTAATATTTTGCATGCTAATTGCTTTTATTGTAACTGTCTTCTGGTAAATTATTTGTTTCAGTTTAAGCTATTTAAGACTGCTTTGTATACCTTTTTTTATCCCCTCTCTATTGTGACTTTATTCTCGGCTGAATTAATAGGACAAAGTTTGACTCAGAGTTTTATTTCCATTTACTGTACTTGGAATAGAAGAAGCTCTTGCATAGCCAAGCTGCAGCTACTCTTCGTCATGCAAACCTTCCATGTTCTTATTCCCTCTTTATTTCACATTGTCTTCCAGCTTTTTATTTGGAGAGGTGTGTATTGGTAGACCCCCTCCAAGCATTTCCCAGGAGCCTGACAGAGCCCCAAAAAAATGAACTTAAGCCTAGTGATAATAGTGCTCTGTGAATCTATTGAGATGATGCAGAACAAATAATCCTCGTGGAAATTGTATCTAGTCTTCTTGTTCCCCTCTCTGAGCCCTTGTGCTTCCCCCAGCCAAAATAAACTCCCAAGGCTGAGAGCCACGCTCACTTTGCAGGCATCCTTCCCCTCCTCCTCCCTGCTCTGGGACAGATTTTTTGTTTATTCAGTGCCTGCCATGCTGTTACCATCAAAAGGGCACATCAGCGATGGCAGAAGTTGTGCCTCTCCTTTGGTGGTGGTTTTCAGCTCCAAGCTTTCCAAGGTGTGAGGAAAGGATGCTGCCAAAGGATCTTACATTCCTGCACCAAAACCAGTGAGGGGAGCCTAATGGACAGTTTTTCTTCTCAGATGATTTCAAATCCCTGAGGAGGCCGTGACCTATGTTAGAGGACAAAGTCCTGAACAGATTTGCACGAGAAAAGCAACTTTTGCCACCCTTTTGCTGCCTCCTCAGACTTCTGGCCCCACACGCCCCGAGCCATGCACATTTCCCCTCTGAGCTTGCAGTTCTGCATGCCCTGTTGAAGCAATGAGAATAGATGAAAACAATCTATTTTTAATCCGGTGTGAGATCTCTTACTCTCGGCTATTTTTTTCGTAATTGGTTCTGTTTTCTGCTAATGATCTGAAATTTAGCATCTATTTCTGCCTCGGATATTTTGATAACCGGTGTTGAGGAAGAAGATTTAAGACTGTTGTTAGCAGGGAAGGCTGCAGGACATATGGATGCCGCAGATCTGTTAGTGATAGACAGAAAGTTGTTTGGAGGCAACGGCACAGATTGTCTGGGATTCCTGGCTCGGTACCAACGAAAGGCTGATGAGGTAAGTAGTGCTGGGAAAATCCTGTTAGGGAAGGGAAGGAGCAGACTGGAACTGAGAGGTCACTGGATGCTCTGTACTGAATATGCAGTTTCTCTACAAAATTGCATTCACTTTTGGCACAAAATGATTGGTATTTCTCGCCCTGGTGCACTTGTTTCATTAGCAGGCTTGTAAGGCACTCTGAATTTTCCAGATTTTAGTAATGGATGAAGACCAAAGTCTGCAAAGGGCTCAGGAGGTAGAAGGACCTGGAGGGAGGCTGGGGCCTGGAGATGGGAGCAGGCTCAGAAGCATGGAACAGCCCATGTTGGAGGAGACCTTGAGAGATCATCTGGTTCAGCCTTTCAAGGGAAAGAGTAGATGAGATCCTCTGGCACATCTTGAATGCTTCCATCGATGAGGCTCCATCGCATCCCTGGCCACCACCCGTGGGTGGCAGGGCTTGTTCGCACACCGAGGGTGGACAAAGCAATTGCAACATCACTCAGGAAGGTTTTGATGCAGGAGGAACCCCAAGGCGCTGTGCTGTCGCCTCCCACCCCTGCCCAGGAGCAGCTTCTCTTTTCCCATGGGAAGTGGGGGGCTGGGGGAGGCCAACACAGCCCACGCTGTGGCTTCTGCCTTGCAGATCTGCTGCCTGCTGCTGCAGGCCCTGTTTTTACACATCTTCCAGGCAAGGCTCTGTCCAGCTGGCATGGGCATTTGGAAAGCATTTTCCTGATGCTTGTAAAATGCCATTTTTCTTTTCAAAATTCCCATCTTCCACATCTCTGAGTGGCAGAGGTGACCCTCGGCATCCTGAATCTCCATATGGAGCCATCATTTTCCTGCCTGCCTGGCTGTTTCTTAGCTTTTCATGCATCATGGGAGAGAGCGGAGCAAGAGCCTTCCTGCTTCCGTTGCTGTAACTCAGCACCCTGTCAGCCACAGCAAACCTGCAAAAGGCTTGTCAGCTTCTTGCTAATCTTGATAAACCCTGAATCCCTGTGAAAATCTGGCACCTGCATGAGCTGCAGACTCAGCAAGGTGAGCAACATCTGGGGATAGATAAATTTGGCTGGAAAGACAACAAGGAAAGTGAGAAGGGCCATATAGTGCTGTGGGAACACAGGCACACCCCACAGCATCTGGAAGGCTGTGGTCAAATGGGGAGCTATCCTTCTCCTGCTTCCAAAATCCTTCTGCAGGCAGAGGGGAAGCAGAGTCCATTGGATGCCTATCACCTGATGGAAGCAAAGCTTGGACTCTGCATCTAAATTTTGGGGAAGGCAACCTGCGCCATTCTTGCCACAAAGAGGTAAGACGGTGGGCAGGGAGGAGTGCCGGACTTCCACCTGAAGTCCAGTAGCTGTTATCAGCTCAGTTGGCTCTGGAATCCCATCTTTTCCTTTGAAATGAAAGAGATGAACCTCTGGTTTTGAATCTTGTTCAGGAGGAATTGAAGAAAGGTGGCTCGGAGAGAAATTAAGATGGAGACTCTCCAGCACTCCTCTTGGAGTGAACTCCAGTGAATAATTACCTTCTCCAGCTGAGAGCACATGGCTTTTCTGACTCTAACATTCAGTCACTGAATCTTCTTTTACTTTTCTCCGCTGAATTCTTACTGTTCTGAAAACACTTTCTCAAAGCATCTCACAACTGGTTTTGGACAACTCAGACTAAGCTCTTCATGCTCTTCACTGGACAACATTTTTTTCCCAGTCTTAGAAGATCAAAATAACTTTAAGCATGCAGAAACCTAGAGGTGTAAAAGCATTGATCTCCCAAGTAACCCACATGGGGAAGTCTGCTTAAATATTTGAGGATTGAGCCACCTGTACTTAAAAGGGAGCAATTAAGGAAACTAAATATGTTCTTGAAGAGCTGAATAATTCCTTCACATCAGTCTCCGCTACAAAGATGGCTCTGGAGGTGCTGACGCAGATCTTGCCCTTTTCTGCACCAAGAACAAATAGCATCAGAGACTGAGAGAGGAGGAGTTGGAACAACCTGTAAGGATCATTAAGCTTCCAGGTCATGATGGTGTGCAACCAAAAGGTCTTGGGGAATGTGAGGATGAAAGGGCTACTTCTCAAAAAGAATTATTTCTCTCATTGAAGAAGAAAAGAGACACACACACCAAAAAAAAGAAAGAAAAAAAGAAAAAGTGGTGTTTGATAAGGATGGAGGATGTTTTACTCACATTTTTATCAGCTCTTGGGCTGATCTGGAGAATTACAGGCCTGTTCGACATGCATGCAAATGAATGCAATGCCTAGCAAATTAGGAGAATTGGCCATGAAGCTTACATGGGTGAAACTGCTCGGAGGTGCAACCTGCAGAGATTCTGCAAAGGGAAACCCCATTTCCTGTGTTCGTGCAAATCTTCGAACAAACCCGTGGATCAGCTGAAAAAGAAGAACCACCTGACGTAATTTATTCACCTTTCTTGGCAGGCTTTTTGCAAGTTCACGATGTGTCTGCAGACATCTGGCTAACAGTGGAGGAAGTGGCTTGTCACCGTGGCCGTGACACCGGTGAGGACATGGGCGAGCAGGAGGTCAGTGCTGGTGTGGGATGAGCTATCAGTGACATGCCTTGATCAGCCATGATAACCTCTGGGGACAGGGAGAAACATGCTCAAGCTGCAGCGAAGCTCAGGAAGGTCACTCAAGAAAGAGGAGAGGTAGGTGAAGACCTGAAGGAGGAAGCAGTGGATTCAAAGGGGTACCTGTGCCCGGGATGGTGCCGAGAGGTGCCGAGGGGTGAAATCATTGTCTCCTCAGCTTTGTGTGTTTATGTCCCTGATGCTGAAGATCTGGCCGTGTGGGACACACACCAGCAGGGACAAAGCTGCTTCGCCAGGCAATTTCAGGGGGCTGTGTTAGAGCAGTCCCAGGGGAAATGATGAAAGAAATCCGGAACAGGAGACAACCCAAAAAAGCAATAGGTAGGGGGAAAAAAGTACCCCCTTCTTACTAACATCTGAGTCGATAACCTCCAGGCATAGAGGACCGGGCTCTTGCTGAACCACTGAAGCACATCTGATCAATAACTCAAAGTCCCGACTTGCACATTAGCAGAGTCAATTATCAGCTCTGCCCTCTGCTTCCTTGATTATTATTTCAGCATGTAGCAGCTGCTTCACAAGCGTTATGGCCCATCACACTCTGAAGGGACTGAGTTAAATGCAGATTATTGACCGATGAGGCCATAAGGATGTACTGTAAAATATACAGTCATGTTCACCCATAAATCCCCAGCGAAAGTGCTTTCCAAAGCAATTCCTCTTGTGGTGGAACTCTGGGCCGCTGTCAAGGCCGTGACAGATGTTTTTTCTTGCCATTTCTGCCGTGGTGGTGTTGTCTCTCTTGGCTTTGCACCTGCATGGGAATGTGTGGTGTTCCCTCGCTCGAGCTGCTCATCTTTGCAGAAAACCTCTCTCCACGGAAGGCACTGGTGGCTGGGCCAGCAGTAATGAGGTGCCCAGCAGTAATGAGGTGCCCAGCAGCTCATTAGCTCGGTGGTGCCCTTCATCTGATGCCTGAGAGGAGCCTGGGCTCCTCCTGGGCAGGCTGATGGTCGTGGCAAGCACAGCACACGCTGACAGCTCACGTCCTTCTTCTGGGTTTCAGAGAGCATCGCTCATTCTGGCCACTGCCCCCAGGCTGAGAGACCTGCTGGTTTACCCCAGGCAGGAAATTTCATGCCCTTGAAGGTAGATCCCTGCTGCTGGCAGCCTGCTGAGGCTTCCTTAGCGCTTCTAAGGATTTCTTGATCTGCTTCTCCCTGGGGTGCTCCCCTTCCACGGACAGGAGAGAATTTCACCTGCTTTGAGCTGGGGAGATGGTTAATTTGGAGCTTGACGCGTTTCAAAAGTTCGGGAGGTTTTTAATATAGTTTTGACACAACTCTGGGATGTTTTTTTTCTGAAGCTTTCCCAAGTGCAGCATCGTGGCCACTTGTTCTGGCTGCAAATGATTTCAAAATCTTTCACTGCTGGAACCACTCAGATCCTCATGGCCAGATCTCCTGAGTTTCCAGGGAAGCCTGGATCCACCAGGATGGTGCCAGCAGATGTAGGGGGATTCAGCTGGAAGCTGGTGCTGAGTCCCAGCTCCCGCAGCACCTTCGTGTCACACAGCTGAAGGCACCACGAGAAGCAAGGGAACGTGGAGAGCTCCTGTTTGTCGCAGGTTTGTCCCAGCGAGGCCATGCACAGCAGCACAGCCACAGATGGTGGAGCAGTTGCTATAGGATCACACCATGTCTTTGAGTGCTGTGAACTCCCTGGTGTTTGTGTTCTTGAGCTCACTTTTCATCTCATTTTGTGTTCCTGTTTGTCTGCTAACACACACGCTTTGCCTTCAGCTGTGTCGTGCACATTTACTTTTCGCTGCCAGGGTGAATCTCTCATACCAGCCCTGCACAAACACCTCTCCTTGTCCCCCCGGCTTCTCTTCCACGCCCTGCACACACTTGAAACACCTTTGTTTAAACACCAGCCTGGAAAAAGAGGTTTCCTGGTGATATCAAGGATATTGTCACAGCAGGGCTGAACTCATCAAGGAGGGACAAAAACTTTTGAAGGTTGTCCAGGAAAGGATCACTGTGAAGTGACCTCTGTCCCTTCAAAGGCCTCAGCTGTAGGGAAAAGCCAACAAGCTCCTGATTTTTTTCTTGCTTGTCATTGTCACAGAAGTCTAGCCAGACCAGAGTTTCTTAATTGCCTCATGTAACCCATCTGGAGATGCAGACAATATCTCCAGCACGTTATGTACACACTAATGTTCACTGCTGCCTTTGCCTGCTCTAGAAATGTCAGGCTCCATGCAACGAGAGCCCTGTGGTGTGATATGAAACCTCGACACAAACTGCGAGCAGCTGAAACCACACTGCACCAGCACAAGCTGTTCATGCCACACTTCCAGGCCTGCAGCAGTGGCTTTCTCTCACTTCTCTTAAAACCTTCTACGTCCTCACAGGCCAAGAGTCATGTGCTAGACCTATAGCATCTCCTAGTTAATGCTGATGGGGTCATGCCAGACCTACACCAGTTTATTCTATGGTTTTCGGGCGGAGTCCTCTCACAGCTCCACAGATGTGTCTCTTTGGTCACCTTGGATATATGTTCTTGTCTTCAGCCTGGGGCAATTACCTCAATACCAAGGCACAGGGATGGAATTACATATGGTTATGTTGGCACTTTCAGGGATGCAGGTTAGGCTCCCATAACCCTAACTCCGTCCTTTGAAAGCTGAGGGATGTGAAAATACTTCAGTTTTCGAAGAGGAGGAGGCTGTCAGGGAATACAAATGAGGTTTGCTCAGCCACAGAGGCAGCGAACAGGGAGCTGTTTTTCACCTGACCCTGCAGCACAGCCACCGTGAGACACTCGCTGAAACTCCTACACCTCTTTGGAAAAGCTACAAGAGGAAGCAAATCTCCATGCAGCAGGTCCTGGGCACCTGGCCCTCGGCCCCTCAGAGGCAGGCAGCCCCAGCAGGCTTGGGGACAGGACGCTCAGGACTGGGGTACTCCAAGGGATGGCAAGTGCCCTCTCCCACCCATGGCTTTGAGAGGATGGGAGCTGTGGGAGGATGGTGGGGACAGAACCCAGGAGTGATCAACCCTGTGTGCTCTTCCCCATGGCTGCAGTGGGAGATGAGGCTAGACAGCCCATCAGTGTGACCTGGACAGATATTTCCTGGGAATCTAATCCCAAGATTTAAAGCCTCCAAAGAAATCTCCCTCTCTCTGAGCAAAACTGAGGATTTGGAAGCTGAGAGGTAATACAGACAGAAGGAATTATCGGGAGGTTAAATATGTGAAATCACACCGGTGTCCTCAATTTTTCTGCTCCCGATTTCTCCGCTGTGGCAACGTTCAAGCTCGAGCGTTTCCCTGCTGGGTGATGTCTCACCTCTTCTCACTGCAACACGGAGGTCGTGGTTTGTGGTTGAGGGCCTCACTGGTGGCAGTGACCCAGAGAGACGTGAACAAGCTGAAGCCTCTGATTAAAAACGCCCCTGTGGGGAGGGAGGACATACTTAACCGTGCCCTGGAGAGCTGTAAGTGCCTGGGGCAGCTGAGCAAAGGCCAGCAGGATGGTGGGGGTGTCGATCATCTATCTGCTTACCCACATTTGTGGAAATATAGGATATAAGTCAGAGGGACCTTAATATAGCTGAGACTGCAACCCTTTCACTCCAATTTCATTGCAACTTGAAGAAAAGGCAGTGAGAACACACACACGGAGAGGGGGAAAATTCTCTCAGGCCTCCTTACAGATGAAACCTGCCTGGAAATAAACCTTGTCTGGAGCGAGGCTTCACCCCGGGCTGCTTTCGAGGCTGGCAGCTGCAGGGTGGCACTGCCTGCCTGCTGCCAGCCCGGCCCATGCCTGCAGTGACACAAAATCGCACCCAGGCTGCAGGTGCCAAGCACTCCATCAGATGTATCAGCCGGGAGGGGAGGGAGAAACCCCAGCCGTGGAGAGACGGGGATGTTTATAAAGCAAGGCTGAAGCACCTGCATTCCCCCAAAAAGCAGGAGAGCATTATGGATGCTCGTGCCTGTAGAGGGCAAGGCAGGGGAGAGATAAGGTGACTGTATCCTGAGGTCAAGAGCTGAGAGGGTTGGGGTGGTGCTGCTTGGGAAGGTGTGCAGAGAGAAGAGAGGGGCACAGCCCCTGTGTGGGTGAGGCCTGGGGCTGTTGTGCTCCTTGGCCATTCCAGCAGCAGCAGCTCAGTTGTCAGGCTGGGGAGGATGCTCAGCATGCAAAGCTCCAGCTGGCAGGCTTGGGAAAAGCCCTCGGAGCAGGATTTGGTGACACAATTCCCTGTGTCAGGACCTGGGCTGGAGGGGAAGGTGAGGGCACTTGCCAGGGACAGCAAGGCTGGGCAGGCAGCTCTCAGCCAGACAGCTCCCATGTTCAGGCTGCAGCACTAAGGCTCCTCCTGGAGCCCTGGCTCCTGGTCCAACCCTGCTTTCCGAGGGGGCTCTGCCCATTCAGCTCTCCCAGGCCCTGGTCACGGGGCATGCCTGGAACCAGCGGTGTCATGATTTTAACAACACGTGGGTGAGCTCAGCTCTTGGGCGTAGATGAGGAATGGGTGGGCTCTGCTCTGTAATTTAAAAGCTGACTTGTGTAGCTGTGACTGCATCACCCCCAGCTGGGAGGCCCAAACCCCTGCGGATGCTGGAGGTCAGCAGTTTTCCGTCCCTGGTGTGCAGTTCCCTGGGGACACCTGTCCTGATCTTTGGGGTCTGAGCCCCGTGTGTTTGCCGTCTGCTGGCAGTCTTGCTGGAGCAGTGCTGGCTGTTGGGTTATCCCTTCTGGCTGCCCCTGAAACACCCCTGGGTAGCTTCCCGGGCAGCTGGTCCTTGAGATGACACAGCTTCCTGCATCTTCAGCAGCCTCTGCCACCGTCCTGCTCACAGAGAGGTTTGGGAAAGCATCACTGGCCCAGGGAGCCCTGTGGTCAGCAGGAAGAGCCTGCTGTCCCCGTGCCTGAGTGCAGGGGAAAGCCACGAAACTCTCCCTCTGCCTCCTCTGGTGCTCCTCTGCTGGCATTTGACATGGAAATGATCCTGATTTATTCTGGAATAACAGGATGAAATGGTGCAAAGGAAAATTTTACACTGAGGATCGAGATAAATCGCCCAAAGCAAAGCCAGCCAAGAGGAAAGGGAGAGGGGAACTGCATTGCTCCGGTCTCTCCGAGGAGCAAACATCGCAGTGGGAAGCAAAAACCTTGGAAACAAGGAGATGCTGGCCAAGGAGTGGTGGCCGGAGTGAAGCAGGGGCATGTTGGGGTCAGGGGATTCACTGGCCCTCCGCAATCTCGGAGCCCCGCTGGCGGGCGGCAGCTCCCGGAGGGTTCCTGACAGTCTGGCACCATCTGCTGGGGCTTCCCGTGACACGGAGCGCGCTCGGGAGCGGCGCTGCGGGGCGGGAGCGCGCCCTGCCCGCGCCGTGCCCGCGCCGCCTCTGCCGGGGAGCCCGGGATCACCGAATCCTCCCGGCTGGAAAGGACCGATAGGGACACCCGGGTGCCACATCCACACGCCTTTCGAACAGCTCCAGGGGTGGCGATTCTGTGATTCCCGGGGCAGTTCTGCTGCCCATGCCGAGGGGCCCCGCTCGGGACCGGGCTGGGCTCAGGGGATGCTCCCCGGGCCGGCCCGGACACAAGTGGGGCACCAGTGGCCATCAGAGCCATGGTAACACAGCCATCGCTGCGGGATCGCCACGGGATTGGCGTGGGATCCATGCCTGATGGGCACTGGATTGGTGCCTGGTCATGGCGTGATCCACATACGATAGTCATGTGGTGATCATGCAATCAGTGCATGGGGTTGTCACATGAATGGCTCATGATTGTTGTGTTATCTTCTCATGATTGTCACGTGAATGGCTCATGATCGTTGTGTTATCTTCTCACGATTGTCACATGAATGGCTCACGATCGTTGCATGATTGTTGTGTGATCGTCTCATGATTGTCACGTGAATGGCTCGTGATCGTTGCATGGTTGTTGTGTGATCTTCTTGTGATTGTCACGTGAATGGTTCGTGATTGTTGCATGTTTTTTGTGTGATCTTACGATTGTCATATGAATAGCTCATGGTCATCGCATGATTGTGATCTTCTCGTGATTGTCGCATGAATGGCTCATGACCGGCACTGATGGGTGAGTGATCTCACCTGATCGGTGCATGATTGGGGCCTATGCTGCACATGACTGGCTTGTGATACTCCTGTGATGGACTCATGATCATCACATGGTTGGTGCTTGATGAGTGTCTGATTAGCATGTGATCACCATGTGATCGCCACGTGATCGCCACATGATGGTCACATTATCGCCATGTGATGGGTGCAAGATTGGCCTGGCACAGGCACCTTCCCTGGGGCTCACCACGTTCTGTGCCTGGCTTTGTCCATAGCATGAGTTCACCCACCTTAGCCAGACTCTTCCTCACCACCCAGGCAAGTCTTTCACTAAACCTGCACCCACGCAACTTGAGGCCATTTCCTCTTGTTCTGTTGCTTGTTACTCCACCCTGTCCTCCTCATCTGTCCACATCTGTCCACATCTGCTGGATAAAGCTGTGCCTGGCACCAGCCTCTGCCCCACACAAGCAGCAGACTAGAGATGGCCCGGATTCACATGCGCTTGTCCTTATTAGAGGCTCCAGCGAAGCAGGGAGGGAGGGAGATGGAGAAAGGCAGAAGTCTGCCTCCAGCAAGACGGTCTGCACAAATGGACTGGCTTATAAATGAATTTATAAGTTGAAATTGGCCTGTAATGAGAGAGTTACTGAGAAAAAAGAGCTGTGCACTGCAAACCACTTAGGAATCTGAGATCTCGGTGCATCACGCGGAGCCAGAGGGGAAATGCTGGGTCCTGTGAGCAAAGGCATCACAGATTGCTGTGAGCAGTGACAGGCAAGCTAAGGCCAGTTATGCTGCCTACCCTGGAGTCCTTCACTGGCCCTGAATGCCTTCCCCAAAATGCATTCCCCTGTGATAAAAGTGCGAGAGTGCTGGGCTCTTGAAACTGCTGCTAAATGCCATCATTAGAAACGGTTTTATTTCAAGGCAGCTTTTACTAGTCATGGTTCTAGAGTCAGTTCTCCAGAGGAATATGGTTGTTTTAAGTGTTTTCTTTTTTCTAAAAATAAAGCAGTCTCCCAAGCCCACTGCTACGGTTGAGCTTTGTGCTTACAGGCTTCTGTCGACAGCTTGCTTGATGAATGAAGATGTGAGGGAAGAAGAGCTTTTCAATGAGGGGACTCTGTGCTTCCCAGGGCTGGAATGGTAAACAAGACGTAAGCAGTGGTTGAAAATACGACATCCTGCATTCGATACTCCCGAACACATGCGGAATTAATTTCACCTTTTGAATTCCTTGGAACCAGAGACATTGGTGTGCCTCCATGCATGTAATCCGTGGGTTATCTGATTGGAAAGCGTGCGAAGATTCAGGTTTGTCTGAATTATGTGCAGCCAGGAGGCGTGGGGAAGTTCAGCCCACAATTTTCCTTCTCCCAAGAGCCATCTGACCCCCAAAGCTGTCAGGAAACCTCTCTAGCCTGATTTCATCCTCCCCCAACAGCTAACCTCCACCTCAGTGCTGCCTTTCTGAGGTGCAGGGAATAAGCATTTCTCTCCTGTGAGTCTGAAATGATGCCAGGTGCCATCCCCAGCTGTGCACGAGGCGTTCACACCGTCCTGTCCCTGGCTGTGTCTCACTGCAGAGCCTACAGCCATGAGGGGTGGAGACCAAGCGAGCTCACCAGGCGGGTCTGCTGTTCCTTGATGCCTCCACACTCATTCCGTGGTAAAACCTATGAGGTTTTCCCTCTGCACGAGGGAAAGCCACACTTCTCTTGAAAGCTCATCAAGCCTGGCCCCTTCCTAGCCAAGTGTGCCACCTTAGTGACCTTCTGGTGACCTGCTGTCCTTGGTTGTGCAAAGCTGCTTCTCCTTGCAGGGCTGCTGCCTCAGGGAAGCTGCTGCCTTTCCCGCAGCCCGACCTGGCATTTCTCTTCCTGTGTTGGGAATGTATTAGCATATATTCTCTCCTTACTGTCACATGCAGCTATAAAACCTGCTCTCAAACAATTGGCCTGGGAGCTTCCAGGGACCACTAACAGAAAGAGAAAAACAGCATCTATATAAAGAAAATCAGCCTCAATATTCAGATGGCATAGCTCAGAGCTGGAGGGTTTTAAACCTCCTCTGCAACAGGGAGGTCTGAGGCAATGGGAAGAAATGCCAAGCAAGGAGTAAGAGCCACGGGCAGCTGCAAACCTTCTGGGATGTCTGCTGGGTCCTGTTTTCCCAGGGGGCACAGAGTGCAGACAGACAGCAGCTTTCTGGAGTAATTTTTAAATGAGTTCTCCCATCAGAAGTGGTTCTCTGGCTCCTACAAGGATGAAAGGGGACCAGGAGAATGTTGGTGTGCATTGACCCAAAAGTGCACATCAAAGAGGATGCATTTGGTATCAGCCAGAAACCTAACAGAAATGTCTTTGTGGGTGCAAATTTTGAAATTGGAAACCAAATTTCTCTGGCTATAACCTCTCCTGAGAATAGCTAAGATAACAGAGGTGTGATTTTTTCTTCAAAGTGCAGTGCATCCCTGTTTTCTGCTGAGGTCAATTAGAGCTGTGGGAAATCAGAAGCTGATGAAAGATGAGTGCCTTGCTATTGTGTTGCCTCCTGAAGTAGTGATTCTTTTTTTTCTGGGTTATAGTAAAGCACCTGGGAGTTGTGAAGAACTCTTACTTGCTCCTGCCTCTTCCCCAGGGCAAGGAGGCAACCAGCTGGAGGAAGACAAAAGGATGGCACCTGGGCTTGGTTGGCCACCTTTCCTCCACCCCATTCCTTGTGCAGTGGCACATCCTAGAGGGCAGGATCCTGTCACTTGCTGGGGCTTGCTTGCCTCAGGGCTGCTTGCCCCCTGCCTCCAGGTTTCTCAAAATCTGCAGATGCCACGGGAGGCACTGGTGCAGGAAGCACTGGTGCTGCTCTGCTGTGCCCACTGTTGTTGTTTTGCAGAGGAGCTGATGCCCAGGCTGCTCTCAGCAGCTCACGCTCTCGTTGAGGGCTGCCTTCCTCTCTGCACAACTCCTCCGTGCCCTGGAGAGGAGGGAGGGAGGGATTGGCCTCAGCACTGACGTGACTCTGCTCCTGAGCATTCAGCTGGGGGGACAGCAGCACCTGAAAGAGCACAGTCCCCCCCCGAACACCAAGGACCAGGCAATGCTTGTTGCTTGGCTCACGCTGCATCCTCCTGCTCCCCGTGCCAAGGCTGCTGTGTTTTTGTCACTGAGGGAGAGCCAGGCAGCTGTTTGCTGTATGACAGTGCCTGGCTGACATCCCGAAGTGTTTTGCTGCTTTCTTTCCTCTCCTGACAGACTGATGAGTGGGATTATTTGGCTCGAGGAGGTTTTTTGTAGCACCAGTCTCTCTGGAGGCAGCCGTAGAAAGGTGTCATCCATTTGGCAGTGAAAGAAAGGCACCGCCTTCCTGAGCACTGACATGTCCAACACGGCAGTCCCTCGGCTGGCATCGACCTCGTGAATTCCCCAAAATTGGAGGGAGCCCTGGACTGATGTAGAAGTTGCCACTTTTTGCTCAAGGACACATGGGGGAAACCCTGGCAGCCAGGGGCAGGTGGAACGCAGAACTCCTGGGGCACCTGGGAGAGGCAGGTCCCTTACTGCTGCTGCGCTCATGCTCTGCCTGGGCTGAGAATGCAAGGATTGCTCAAACCTTGATGGGAAAGAGGTCTCCAGCGTGCCAGAGTCAACTGTGGAGGAACTTAACACTTGCAATGCTTTTCTGAGAAGTTCCTCTGCTTGTTACCATGCAAGGAAAAAGTCTGAAGGTCTGGCCCTGATTAGAGCCATGTATGGAAATCTGGAGCTGCAGCCGCTGCCATCGAACCTAAGCGACAGGAGAGAATGTCTGTGTGGCTTTGGGGCATTTCAGGCAGGCTTTATCCCATTCTGGTCACCAGTTTAGTAACTGTGGTATCTGCAGGCACGGGAGGAGGGCAAAGCCTTTTCCTGCACGCACGGTGCTGGCAGGAGCTGTGCTCCTCATTGCTGTGACATGTGTCCCTGGGAGAGAGGGGCCCTGCAAGTCAAGGAGGAGCTGACTGCAGCCCTGAGCCATCCCCGGTGCACGGCAGGGAATGCCAGCAGGAAATTTAACTAATGGCTCTGCCCTGAGCTGGCTTTTGTCACCTCAGCCTCCTGGCACAGGGGGACCGCGGGGCTCAGGGCTTGGCGCCTCCCTCCTGCTTTTGCTGGCAGTGGCTGGAGGACAATGCCAGCGTGTCACAAGCTAATCCAAATGGCCACAGACTGGACAGGCTTTAACACATGTTTTTAATGCCTGGGAAAGCCTCCCCTTCCCTGTGCTCTAGCCACAGCTGCCTGAGGCTTCTCTTCTCCAGCTCCACAGAGACTTGCCCATCTTGTGTTTGCCCGAGGAGCCCAAAGCATGTGAGTAGAACGAGCAGCAGAACAGCCCAGTGGTTTTGGCCTCAAATTCAAGTGGAAAGCAGCAACACCAACAGTGGCAGGCAGACTCTCTGCAGCTCAGCTCCCCCTCACAACCATTGAGACAAGCCTCCCGTGAGGAATGCTGGAGTTGGGCACCAGTTTGGCCCTGCTGCAGCCTGCTCCTCTGCAGCCTTTCCCTTGCACCACTGCTCCACGGCTGGCACCCAGAAATGGCCATAAAATGGAACAGGATGTGTTGTTTCTCTGCTTGGAGCAAGAGGCAGGGCTCTTTCCCGGGAAGACATGGCACCGTGTGTCACACGTGGCACTGTGTGTCACACCTGGCATCATGTGTCACACGTGGCACCGTATGTCACATGTGGCACCGTGTGTCACACATGGCACCGTGTGTCACACGTGGCTGCCTGCCCATGCCATGCCAGCTGTGTGTCCGCCTGGTTTCCCCCCGAATGGCAGTGCTCTGACAGCAGAAATCCAGAGGAGAATTCCACCTGCTGACAGGGTCTTTCTGGGAATTTTTGCACATGGTTTAGGAGCTGTAACTGCTCCTGACTGGCCAGGGAGCCTGTTTGTCTCTGGAGATGTGTCCCATTTTGCTGTGCCCTGGTGGCAGCGTGGCCAGGCTGTGCTGTGGGGTAAAGGCAGTGCTTTGTGTTTGCACCTGGGGTGAAAGCAGGAAAAGGGACAAAACCCCAGCTGTCGTGAAATACTGATAGCTAGGTAGGTAAGAAAATGAATCTCTACCTCACATGTGTGTGCCGGGGGTGGCAGTACCAACAGGTGAGGGCACTAATCAATATTAAGCTTTTAATGAATATAAAGGTGAGCTTGTAGCCTGATTGGGAGCAAAGCATGTGTCTGCTAAAGAGTCAAGCCTGTGCCAGGGAAAATTTAGACTAAGTCTTGGGAAGTATTTCTTTATGGAGGGGGCAGTAAAGCGCTGGAATAGGCTCCTTAGGGTGTTTGATGCCCTATCCCTGTCAGTACTTAAGAGGCATTTAGACAATAATAACATGCTTTAAGATTTGGTGAGCCCTGAAGTGGTCAGGCAGCTGGACTAGGTGATCCTTTTATGTCTGTTATGACTGAAATACTCTATTCTAATGTGCTCATGCACAGAGAGAGCTGTGGCTCCCTCCTGGCAGAAGACACCTATTTTCCTGTGTGCCTGATAATGAAAATAGCACCCCTGGGCTGGTACAGGGATTTTCTTGCTGGCCATCTCACACAGCATCCACCCCTCTCCGTGGGACAACACCTGAGCTGGAGCTGGAGCAGAAGCACGGCTGTGACAAGGTAAATCATGTGGGAGGTGGTACCTTTACAGGCTGTGTGTGTGTTTAGGTGCTGGAGGAAGTAAAACTGGGGAGGAAATTTAGAGACAGGAATAAGAAACACTGCCCTGGACTAGCAACAAATCAGCCTTGAGTCAGCTTCCAATTCAGGGACTGCTTGCTCTGCCAAACCACAGTAGGGAACATCCCCCTGGAAAACAGAGCTGTGTGGTGGGAAAGGGAGTTTTTGCCAACTGGAGGTTACACTGAGTAGAGGCAGAGAACAAAATCTTTGGGGAAGGGATGGATGAAGTTAAAGGATAGCTGCTGGCATTGCTTTTGGCTCAGCAGTGCTGGAGCTCATCCTCACCCCTTTTTGTACATAGGCCCTGCAGTTGCTGAATGCTTGGTATGGGTGCCTGGAAAGGCGCTCTGCTCACTCCAGCAGGTCTGGAGTGAGGAAGATGCTCAAGGGAGAGAAAGAAAGGTTTAGGTGGTTGAGTGGTTCTGCCCTAAAAAAGAGCAGGTGCTCTTTGAATACAACACAGTGGGTGTCAACAGGGTGAGGATGGGAAGAAGACTTCTCTTACATTTGTCACTTGGGTATTATAAATATTTCTCACTGCTTTTTGGCTCAGGCAGATCATGGGATGCTCTAAGCAGGGCAGTCAGTGTTGTGCCTGCCCTCCCTGTGCCAGGTGATCTCCTTGTCAGCCCCAGCTACTTCTTATCCTTCTTGTGTTGCTGTTCCTTCACCACCTCTTTTCTCTTGAAGCAGACCAGATTAAGGGTAGGGTTTATCACAGCTTGCCTTTGGGAATGGTAGATCTGTAAGATGAACACTCCTTATGCTCCAAAAGGTTATCACACCTAAACAGGGAAAGGAGAAGCTTTTTTCTTAGCAGGGAGAGGTCTAGGAGAGCTGACAGCCTGGGGAGAGAAAGGTGTGGAGCGGAAGAGATGGCTCCAGGAGGGAGGAATGCCCCCATGTCTGGTTTTGTGTGGCTGTTATGTTAATGTAAAAGAGCAGCCCTGAGGCCCTGGAGTCCTAAATCTTGAGCTTGTTATTAAACCCTAATGTGCACAGCACTTCACAAAATAGGAGGATGCCTAGGCTGTGTCGTCAGGGATGAGTTTGGGAGGCTCCTCAAGTGCTGCTCCCAGGGGAGGGGTGTGTCTGCTTCTCTTTGCCCCCGTCACCTGCTGAGCCCCAGCAGAAAAACCCTCCAGCACTTGGGGAAGGCTTTCTTCCAACAATCCTTATCTGTGGGGACCAGGATTAAGCTACAGCACTCCACGACTCATTTACCACACTCCACCAAACAGCCTTCGGTCGGTAATAATTTTCACTCGCTGCAGTTCTGTGTTTGGAGAATTAATTGCTTTAATAAGGAGCTTAATTAGAAGTGCAAAAGTAGAATAAGCAGCAGAAACGTTGGATAAGCGCTGAACACCATTTCCATAAAGAGAAATTCTGCCCTCCTGGCAGGAAGGGGTGTTGGGTCGAGGGATTGCATCGTTGTGTTGGGATTTTACACCTCACTGCTGCTTCTCCCACACAGCCACCCAGCAGTGATGTGGTGCAGGTGTCTGTGCTGAGGGGACTTCTGATGAGCTGCTCTGTTTGGGGAAAAAATACGCTTTTTGCAGCCCTTGTGGCCAAGCAGCATTTCCAGGCTGCCAGAGGCTTCCCCAGCAGGTCTCTCTGTGCAGTCCCAAATTTTTTAATGTCCTGGGATGTTGGGACGCCAGAGCAAAAGCAGGGACTGCAGTCCTCCTCGTGTAGAGCAATGCACCTCTGCCACCCCTCGCCTCCAGGCTGTTTGCATAGCCTGGTCATTCCCACAGTGATGATGAACATTTCTGACTCCAGCTGAGTTAAAGAGCTTCAAGAACAAATGAACTCCAAGGCAGAAATAGGCTATTTTCCCTCCACCCCTATGAAGCAGCTATCAGCAAGGAAAAAACCCCTCAATTTCAGGGCAACTGAATCCATTTGCAAATGCATGTCAAGTGCGACAAATAGTTTGGGCTTAAATAATAGAGGGTGGCTTTTTTTCAATCTAAATGTTTTATTCCCACAGTTCCTAAACAAAACATTTCCCTTTTTCATTTTGAAATAATGTTCTGTTTTGAAATATGATTTTTTAAAAAAGCATAAAACAAAACACAAGCCCTCAAAATGAAGTGAATGGCACTGAATTTTTGTGTCAAAAGCAGGGATTTAGCCAGCCCACCGTGTTTATTTTTTTCCATGGTAGGTGTCAGCAAGCAAACTGGAAAATCTGCATTTCTGTACAACCTGAAATTATTCTTCTTTTCCACTCCTAACAGAGAGCTCAGAAATCAATTTTCACAGGTTCATTTTCTGAGCAATCTCATCGCCGCTGTCAAAATGATCTCTCTACTCTTATTTGTACCCAAAACGGGCAGATAAAGAAAATTCTTGAAGAAGAGGTGCAATTCCTCTTGCTGTGTCAGTCAAGCCCATTGGCATTGCTGTGATCTAAATAAGATGGATCTTTTTGCCTCCTTTCTCCCCAGGGCAGCTCATGTTTCAGGTGGGCACAGGATCAGTGCCATCACCTTGTTCTCCCACAGCACCTGAACTTCCCAGGGCCCTTCTTGTTTAATTAAGCCTTGCAATGATGCTGTGAGATACACAAAGCGCACACAGTGATCGCTGCCAAAATCCTCATCTGTCAATGTGCAGTATTTTCTCTGCTTTAAGATTTGGTGAGCCCTGTTTGTTTTTTTGTTGGTTTTTTTTTTTTTTTTTTTGTTTTTTTTTTTTTTTTTTTGCTTTCTCCGCCTCACTTTGCGCTTGGGCTTTTCCATCCATCGCTGCCTGGCTCCTTTCTGACTCCATGGGCAAATTGGCTGATGGCATATCTATCCCGTGCAGTCAGACAAATCGCACTGGTGCAAACTATTTATGGTCCCCTAAGCATTGCTTGATTAACTTCCTTGGCTGGCACGCCGGGCTGCCTTGCCAGCTGACAGAGGGAGCCGATGACACGAGGTTCTTTGATTTGTTGTGTCCCTTGCGAGCCTGGGGGAGGCAGAGGACAGCCCGGGAAAAATCAGAGATGAAGCCCAGCCACCAGCGAGCTCTTGAGCCAGGTTTTTTTTTTTTTGTTTTCAGGGGCTGGCATGTCCCAGGCCAGGGCTGTGCTTGGGCAGCCTGGGGTTTTAATTGTAGCCCTCTGTTCCAGGGGGGGACCTGTGAGCCAAGGCCATGGTGCTCTGCTTCACAGGGGAAGTAGATAACAAACCCCTGATTTCAGAAAGTCTTCCCTCTTTCCAGATGTTTCCCTCAGATGTTCCTGAGCCAGCTGCGAGGGTCTAATCCTTTTCTGTCAAGCACACCCGGCACAGCTCCTCTGGCTGGTGCGGGAGGGTGTCAGACGCTCTGTGTGCTGTACAAGTGCAAGTGTCCTGTTCCTTGCACACAGCACGGGAAAATGCAGGTCTGTGTCCTCTGCTCTTTGTTGCTCACGCTGATCCATCCTGTGACAGAAAAGGGCCCAGTGTCTCAAGGTTTCATCCTTGTTTCTTGTGTCTGTGTTTCTTGTCTCTGTGCCCCCGCTGCTGCTCCTGGCCAGCATCCCCGTCTGTCTCTAATTGTAAAGCTGGTGGTGGCTGCAGCCAGAGGAGCGAGGCTGGAAATGCAAATAGAGCTGCCAAGAGATGGCGCAGAGGCACTGTCACTGGCGAGCTGGGGACCAGCCCCAGGGGCACAGCTGCTCCGGCACACTGTGGGCTCTGCCTCTCCTTTCTGTTTGGAGATGCGGGGAAAGGGCTGGAGCTTTGGAGAAGGGCTCAGCAATGCTTTGTGGACTCCTGCCGCATCCCAGGTGGGTGCCTCTCTGCCCGTGCCTGGAATGATGGGGAAGCACATGCTTCGTTTCTCCATGCATCCCCAATGTTTGTGGGTGCTCCCTACATGTGTGTGTGGAGCAGGTGGAGGGCTCAGAAGAGTGGTTTTCCCCCCCGGATCCCTGGTGGCTCTTACACTTGCAGGGAGAGTGCAGGAGTGGGGTTTGGTGACAGCAGATGCTGTTGGGTGAAGGTTGATAGTGACGGGGAAGGCTCTCCTTGCCTTTCTCTCTTGCAGGCTCAGAAACAGAATTTCTGCGTCCTAACCTGCCCTCTGGTCATGAGCCGTGGCAGTGAATGTCCAAACCAGCTCCCCCTCTGTGGAGGTGAGCCCTGTGCCAGCTCCACCTGCTCCTTCAAGGGGGAAGGCAGGGACTGTCACTAGCCAAAGCACCCATCCACCTTCCAGGCTTGCAGCAACCACACTGATGCTGCTCCTTGGTGGAGCAAACCAGCCAGCTGCTCTTTAAACAGCTATCTGCACCACTGAGAGGAACAGCAACATTTATGGAAATGTATATATTATTTAAGGTGAAACCAGGGTCAGTGTGTACCTTGGAGGAGAATATCAGCCAGAGCATGAAAAGGGTTTCGTGTTGATTTCTGAAATTTTTTACTTTCTTTTCCTTGAGAGAGAATACTCAAGGCTCAAGAATACTGCATTTGAAAGGGAATGTTCCAAAGTAGAAAGCGAGGCTTTGCATTTGGGCACAGCCACCACAGGCTTTGCAACACCAACTCATTCCGCATTGCCCAGAAAGCCACTGAGCTCAAGGGACACTGAACTCTGGGGCTCTGCCCTCCTCTTTGGTGAGCGGTGACATTAATACTGACCTATGTTCTAGGAAAGAATGGTAGAGCAGGCAAATCTCTGGACTCTGTCTAGGTGACCATAATAGATATTCTTATGGCAATATAATTTCAAATGCTAAAACAAGGAATTTATGTAGGGAAAACTGTTCTGAGGCCATTCTTTGGATATAAGCACTTACTGGCTTGTAAATGGGTTTTTGACAGTGGCTTGATGTTCCTTGTGTTTAAGTGACAGCATCTGAGCGTACATTTGCCTTGCCAAAATTCACTGCTTTGATTTTAGGCCTGGGCTTCACATTTCGGAGGCTATGGGCGCCTGTGGGATGGAGGGAGAGAAATGTGGGCTAGATCAGTGCAATGAGGAAGGAGTCAAAAAACCAAGGCAGCTGTATTTGTTGCAAAGAAAACGGATGGAGGCTGCGGAAAGCAATCACTGTTGGGAGCAAGAGAGTGATGATATCCAATCAGGAGACAAGGAAAGAGTTCATTTTGGAGCAGTAAATGGCGTTAGCTTCCCGTTAACAGCAATAATAACTATATCCTGGAGTGATGGCTGAGTTCATTTAGACCAGATACAATTATTGCTTTGTGTGCAACAAGCACCCTCAATTTGCTGTGCGATATGAAGCTGGAGTCGGCTCCCTTGCAGGCTCTGGCTTCCAGAGGCTGGGCTGCTAACAAAGTGCCCTCTTGCTTTCACACGCCATCGCTCACTGCACGTTCACACACATCTATATCCTCTGATAAAATCAGGGTCTTTGCAGCTAAATGCCAGGTAGCATTTCTTTCAGAAAAACCCCTGTCTTCCTGGCAGGAGCCTGGGAGTCCCTTGCTGTGGGATTTGGAACACTTTGTGCTTTGGAAAAAAGCAGCCTGCTTGTCCAGTCCCCAGATCCCTGCTCCCCAGTTTGGGACTGGGGCAGTTGGGCTCTTTTGAAGCACATTTTGGGTGGAAAGTCTGGGAAAGCAAGGCACTCACCCACCATTGGGAATGCTCTCATTAACCTTGGCAGCCTTGGTGCCTCCCCTGCCAAACTCAGCAGAAGCCCTTGGGAATAATGAGACTGACACACCCCAAGCTTAAACTTGGACAAGCTTTTTAATACCCAGATGAAGAGATTACAGGAATGACCTACTTGTTTACATGTGGCAGAGCTGTGAAATGTGCAGAAGCCTTTCTCATTAGAAGAGGTCTGCAGGGTGGAGTTGCCCCACCAGCGCCAGAGCTGCAGCCAAGCAGCAGATTGGATGGTGCCTCCAAGCAGCTGGGCTCTTTCGTGTGTTTGGAAATTCCCCATGCCACCCCTGGTTCTTAGACAAAATTCTTTGTGTTGTGAGGCAGGGGTGGCTCATCCCAGCCTCTAAGGCCACCAGAGGTTTCCAAGCATTTCAGACTCATCTGCACAGCCAGTGCTGCCTTGTGCAGGCAGGGCTGCGAGATGCTGGGCCCTACAAACCCAAGGAGGTTTTGTGAGTCCCAAGGCATGCCGTGGGGTAATCTGGGATCCAACACTCTGCATCCTGATCTTCCATATTGGTATTAATCAAAAGCATTTTGGACACATGTGCCATCCTCTCTTTTCTACAGTAACTTCCATGTGCCCTGACTGATGCCCAAGATGCTAATTTCTGGATGATTGAATTCCTGCCCAGCACATGGCTCTTTGGGAGGTTGGAAAATGCAAAAAAGCAGTTTCCTTAAGAGGAGAAGTTTTTTCTGCTGGCAGAAAGTACAAAGACCTCAGGAGCATTACTACTACCCAGGGACTTACCCTGATCTGGATTTTGAGGACTTTCTGAAATGGGATCTCCTGAAGGAGCCAGAACATGTGTTATGACTTGATAAATACAATAACTTGGGTTTTCTGTGTGATGATCAACCTCTCCCACAGCATGCCAGGCTGGGAGGTGCAGGAAAGAGGTTTCTGTGGCTCAGGTGATGGGAGAAGGTCGCCCAGCTTATCCTTGGAGAGCCTTGAATACCCAGAGCCTCTTTGATGAGCAGTCAGAGGTTTGACCTCCTGTACATTCACCATTTGCTGGGGTTCTCCAAAGTGCTGCAGCAACTCTCAATCTTCTCATGGTCTCGTGACTTTAAGGAGCATGGACACACGGAGCTGGGACCTATGTGGAGATGTAAGTGTCGAGCTTGGTGAGTCTCCCAGCAGGGAGGGAGGGTCAGTGTGAACCTTTCACACTGTTAATCACCCAGAGCACGCAAACATCTGCACCACTGCAGTGGCTGACTTAGTCTTGGTGTGATCTGAGACACGACTCCTGTGCTGTTCCCATTTGAGTCAGCCTGACCCCAAATTCCTCTGCGCCTGCCCCAGAGGGACTCCAGGCTGATATAAGTGTGTGGGAAGACAGGACAAGCCTGCTGGGGTAGAGGTGACACGACCTTATCACTCTCTACAACTTCTTGAAAGGTGGTTGTAGTGAGGTGGGGGTTGGTCTCTTTGTCCAGGCAACAACTGACAGAACAAGAGGATACAGTCTTAAGTTGCGCCAAGGAATATATAAGTTGGATATTAGAAAAAAGTTTTTTACAGAAAGAGTGATAAAATATTGGAATGGTCTACCCGGGGAGGTGGTGGAATCACCATCCCTGGATGTGTTTAAAAGGAGATTGGATGTGGCACTCGGTGCCATGGTTTAGTTTAGTTGAGGGTTGGGACATGGGTTGGACTCGATGATCTTGAAGGTCTCTTCCAACCTGGTGATTCTGTGACACCTCCAAGGGATCTTCCACCCTTGCTGCTCCTCCTGCATCCCAGCCCATGTACCCAAACCCTCCTGGGCAGCACTTAGCAGGCAGCAGGGGCAGCAACATCCCAGGGGTCACAGCAGTGCAGGTGAAGCCGCCGAGTCCTTGGGCCAGCGACAAGGAGAAAAAGTGTGTTGTTATAAATCTACAACCTGCTCTTAATAGCTTGGGGCTACGGGCATATAGATTGAATTTCAGTCCTATATTTCACAGAAGTCACACGGTGGCATGTCAAGGTGCTGCAAGGCAGCAGTTCTCTGATGGTGTGCTGGATGTCTGGCGGGGGCTAACTAGGGCAATGAAATAAAGCATAACAACATGTAGACCGAAGAACAGGCGAATTTCATAGTGGTGAGATCAGGGCTGTAAAACAGCTTCTGGGAGAGCTGATGGAAGTTTCTCCATGATTGGGTTGTTTAAAAAGAAAGATTGGACAAATGTTGGATGGTGTATATTAGCCTAGTGGTGTGAAAATCATGGCAATTTTGTCAGAAAAAGGATGACAGAAGGGTATGCTGTTCCATTTTCAGCAGCGTTGCTCTGAATACTGTTTACTTTTCTTTGGAGAGTTGGGAAGCAAGTTGTTTTGCTATTTTTTGTTTGGGAAGAGGAGGTTTCTTTAGTTGTCAATCTGAAAGGAAAAAAAGACATTTTAATTCTGAAATCTTTAGCTTGTGCACTTTCCTGTGGAGTCAAGAGGGATACCCATCAGCTTGGCACAAGGGTGGCTGGACTGTGCCAGCTTCCTTTTGGGCTGCCTGGTTTTTCTGTTAATGGATGCACAGGGAATCTGCAGCACAGCAGACAAGGGAAGCACCAACCCAGAGTTTCCCAGCCTTGTTCCCTGGCGAGGCCATCCCTGAGCACATCCTGTCCCTGTTTCTCAGACAGTCCCAGCATGGCTTTTCCCAGCCTGGGCCAAGCGGTGTCAGCTCAGCCAGGAGGAGAGGCAACCAAAGGCAGCCCTCAGTCTAGGGCTGGAAATGAAGGGTCATTCTCTCCAGGAGCAGCCTCCTTCAGCCCAAAGCCAGTTCCCGACTGGCCTCTCCTGTGTTTTTGGACACCCTGGCACAGCAGCCAGCTCTACCAAGCCCAGCAGTGATGCTGTGCCCTCTGCGGGCTGCAGGGACCAGCCGCTGGCCCTGCTGTGTCTGCACCTCGACATCAGCGGTGGCAGCTGCTCAGGACGGGGCCAGCCCTGCAGAGTCTGACAGGACACACACATTCAGTGCCGTTTTGTCCCTCTCTTTCGGACAAATGCCTTTTTCCTCCCTGTGAATCCCTGATGGAGCCCCGTGCCATCCCAAGGGCTGCCCGTGGGGCCGCAGCAGAGCAGGGGAAGGTGCCCCTCACCCCTGGCAGGCTGTCTGGGTGTGCACGTTGGGGGAAGCTCAGTCCTCGGTATGAAGTGACGAGTTGGTAATAAATATTCAGTTTATTTAGAATTGCAAATACCAGGGGAAGGAAACCAGTAAACAAAAGAGGCCACATTCAGCATCGTGGCTAAAAGTCAGGAATTTAGTGATGGATACAGGAGGAACAGAAGGCGGCGAGTGGTCAGCCAGGCCTGTGTGCTAGCAATTAAAACAAATTCAAGTCTAAGAAAGCAGAAACTCAAAAGGAAGCTGCTTAAGTTAGGCTCTTCTTAATGAGAGACAAATACACTAGAAAATATTGCCTGCTAACAGTATTCATAAGCTGCTCCCAAGATGTTTTGATTAAACCGCAGTTGTCTTTCTAGTGTACTAATGGTTTTTAATCTCTCTTGATGCCTAGGGGCGAAGGGGTCTACTGATTCGCAGCAGCTTGGTGAGCTGAAACTTGTCCCTGGTGAATGCATCTCTCATGCCAGAATCATGGCTTTTAATTTTTAAAAATGTGAGTTTTTAGCAAAGGGAGAACCCTTAGCATGTGAGCGGGGCGTAAGTGCCGCGTGCCTGGGTATGAAGGGAGCTCCTCCGGGAGAGAGACACATGCTTCTCCCCCTTCTCCTTGGGGTGTGCTCAATTGTAATTCTGGCACTATTTTGCTGCTGGACAAAATCTAATTTGATTTTCCTGCCTGCCTGGTGTGGAGGGAAAGAGGACAGTGCCTGAATCCTGCAGCTCCCATGCCGACCTGGCAGCAATGGGCACGAACCACAGGGGCTGCACGAGGTAAAGGAGGTCAAACCTCCTCTCAGGGGGCTTCACACCTCTCCAACAGCTGCAGGGAATGATGCTGGGGTGGTGGGTGATGCTGGGGGACCGCCGATACCTCTTCCTTCTTGTGAGGCCTCTCCTAAGCGGAGGGGTGTGCTGTGTTTGCCAAAGCGGTGAAAGCAGAGGAGCCCCATGGGGAAGTGTGAGAACACAGCCAGACCTGAGCCAGAATTGTGGGAGTGAACTACAGGTGTTCAGCACAGAGGCTTTGTGCCAATCCCTCCCTTTCTTGCTGGCACTTAAGGGATGGCCCCAAGCCTTAGCAGGGCTTCTCATGTCTTGGAAATTTGGCTTCATCTTCCCTGTGAGCATCATCTGGTTGTGCCACCCAGCTGGTTCATGGGCAGTGTTCTGTCTACAGAAATTTCTAGTTTGGAGATGGGTCATGAAAGTGCTGATCTCTGGTGTTCCGTGGCCCTCGTGTCACACAGGAATGCTGGGAGATGAGGGCAGTGAGTTGGGCTTGATTCCTGGGAAATATGGGAGAGTAAAAAACCCTTTTTGTGCCCTGAAGCCACGCTCTGGGCTCATACCAAATTGGAAGCACACCTACCTGTGTCCCAGCAGGCTGTGTCTGTTTGGTGCCCAGCCTCCTACTGTGTCCATTCCCTTCCTTTTCACAGCCCCCCTGTTTACATTCAGCATTCCTGCCCACCCTCCCTGACCTCCTGTGGCTCTCCCCCTGTTCCTCAGCCCATCCCAAAGCCCACAGCCAGCAGCCCATTCCCCTTCCACGCAACTTTGTCTCCTCAGTTTCTTCTTGGAACACAAGCCCTATGAGGAACGTCTGAGGGAACTGGGGTTGTTTAGCCTGGAGAAAAGGAGACTCAGAGGCGACATTATCACTCTCTACAACTTCTTGAAAGGTGGTTGTAGTGAGGTGGGGGTTGGTCTCTTTGTCCAGGCAACGACTGACAGAACAAGAGGACACAGTCTTAAGTTGCGCCAAGGAAAATATAAGTTGGATATTAGAAAAAAGTTTTTTACAGGAAGAGTGATAAAATATTGGAATGGTCTACCCGGGGAGGTGGTGGAATCACCATCCCTGGATGTGTTTAAAAGGAGATTGGATGTGGCACTCGGTGCCATGGTTTAGTTTAGTTGAGGGTTGGGACATGGGTTGGACTCGATGATCTTGAAGGTCTCTTCCAACCTGGTGATTCTGTGATTCCCCCCTGGTTTCTGCCAGCCTCACGCATAGCAGCTTTCACAGAAAAGCAGCTGGAAAGGGAGGAAAGGCTTTTCTGTCAGCAGGTATGAGGGGAAAGCTCTGCCTGCCAGGGGCTTGCACGGCACACGGCGTGGGGCTGCTTCCCACCTCCTGTCTGGGCTGGGCACCAGGGAGCATCCCTGATGAGAGCAGACAGTTCCTCTGTCCTCTGGGTACAGTAGCTGCTTGTTGCTCACAGAGAATGAAAACATATTAAAGTACGAAACTGCTGCACTAGTCATTTTCCAATTCCCCACTTGGAGAACTGGCTTCCCTGGAAAATAGGTCACTTACATAAAAAGCACCTTATTATCACACCACAGCAGTGAAGGAAAGAGATGGCTCAAGAGACACTTTCATTTCGAGCCCCTGTTCCTGGGTACTTAGATATTTCTGGAAAATTGACCCTTTGGGCTGCAATTTCTCATGCTCATTTTCAGCCCATAAGGTGAATTTCAGGACCTCGTTCCCTCCACGGAGCTAGATGAAGTTGGGGAAGGAGATGTGTTCCATCTTAACCCTTGGGAGAGCAGTGCATCCAGACTCACTACTCTCCACAGGGGTTGGGGTGAGCCATTATCTCTGACTTTATCAGGGGTGAGGAAAACTGCCCCAGACAGTAGGATTGTGTCCTTCCACTTCCTCCTGCAGTAGCCCCTGCCTCCCACCATCCTCAGAGATCCATTTGCTTTTCTCCTCTGACCCTATAGTTCATCCTGAGCCTGGGAAAAGGGCTGGAGGAAAGGGGCGAAGTGTCCACAGGAACATGGCCTGGTGAGGAAGGTGGAAGTTATCAAATTTTCATTAAAGGCACTGGAGCTGAAAGAGGAAAAATGAGTGAGTGGAGAGAAAGGAGGGACACACTGAGGTCCTGTGTGGTTTTCCTTGGAGTCAGGTCTCCTTGAGAGGGAGAGGTTGAACAGCTTTGGCTTGGCTCACTTCAAAGCAGCGACACTGGCAAAGTGCTCAGTTCTATTTCTCCAAAGAAAGAAGCTCTGACTTTGGTAAACAGAGTCGGGCTGTAAACAGGCTGCCTGAGAGACTCCAAAAGGCAATATTCACCTCCTTGCTCCTGGGCTGGGTGCTGTGTTCTAACCCCATTTCAGCTGGGGCGTTCAAGTGCTGTAAACCTGACGAGAGACAGCAGGGAGGGTTTCCTCAGCATCTCTGTTTGAATATTTCTGGCTCCAGCCTTGGCCAGCATCCGCTTCCCTGCTGTGGTGGTTCTGGCTTGGCCCAGTTTTTGCCCTGTGCTGGTCAGGCTGTGGAGGAAGGTGCCTTTCTGGCAGCCCTGGACCCAGCTGGGCCAGGGTGGGAGGGACCCCCAGGAGAAGAGAGTGAGGAGCAGCAAGTGGAAGGACAAGATGGGAAGGAGAGAACGCAATAGCATAGACAGGTGGGATGGGAGGTCTGAGGGTAACAGCACAGTGAGAAAGAAGGCTGTGGAGAAACTTGGAAGCCAGGGAGGGCAGATGGAGAATGGGCCAAGCAAAGAGCAGGCTGCCAGCCTTCCACCCTTACCGACGCCGCTGTCCCATCCCAAGGAGGAGCTCGCTGCCCTGGCACGCGGTGGGGAACATCCCTGCCACCAACACCTCTGCGAGAGCAGGGCACAAGGCCTGGAGGATTGGCATGGAGGAGGCACTTCCAAAAAATATTAGCAATTACCTCCACAGCAGCGGCAGCCAGCGAGCAGGAGTAATTTACATAGTAAGAGCTGCGAGATAGATGGCTCTTTAAACCAGATCTGTCATTCCCAGCTCTCTCCCCGTCTCTGACGCTTTGATGTTCCTCTTTGAAGAGCTCTCCTCGCTTGCTATTCCTCGCTCCCTTGGTGCCGCTCCAGCTCTCCAAATGCCTTTCTTTCCCCGTCTCCCTGCCCGTGTGCCCGCGCTGGCTGCCGCGCCCGCATCGCGGCAGGAAGGATGCAGGATGCGGAGCGGGTGACAGCTGGCACCCTGGCACCCTGGCACCCAGCGCTGGCAGGGGCTGTGCCGAGGGGAAGTGGCTTCGGCAGGCACCGAGGCGTTTGCTCTGCGCGAGGTCTGATGCACAAGCAAAGAGGGCAATGAGAAACAATAACAGCAGCGATGCCAAGCAGCTTTCAGTCGCTGTGTTGCCATCTGATGGGGGAGCCAAGCGTTCAGCCTAAGGGTACAGAAAGCTGAAGGTGAGTAGGGGGCTAGAGCCCGGGAATTCGTGGTTCTCCAACCCTCCAAGGGCGCACTAGGGGCTTCCCAGAACTCCAGCATCTCTCACTCTCCTCTCTGGTAGGTTCAAGTCTCTGGGAAAAGAAGGGAAAAGGAAGAATAGATTCATGTGAGAAATATGCTTTGCAGGGGTTGAAGTTACAGGACACTTGGTGAAAGAGGCCAGAGGCTCTTGTGAGCAGCAGCAGACATTAAAAACCTGTCACAGCAGCAAGGACCAGAGCAGAGGGCTCTGTGGGAAGGAGGCAGAGGGAAACAGAGAGAGGAAGATGGGTTGGAGGACGTAAGTCTGCCTGCTGCATCCCACCTCCTGCCCTGAGCTCTTCCATCCTGGCGTGCCAGTGTGAGGCACTGAGGGTTTGGATGTCTTCAGTTTAGCAAAAATGTCTTCCCAAGCTGCATAAGCTAAATAACAACAACAAAAAAGGCACTCCAATACCAGAATTACTGTCTCTTCAAGTTTTTAGTAAGGGATAAAAGCTGAAAGACATAAAAGCAGTGTTTTAGTTTTACCACTTTCATTGCTGAAGGGGTAAAGGGGCCTCAATATAACTCTTTATACGTAAAGGAGATCCCTTATGTGTGAACTTCGTAGCCCAATGGTATGTTACATGTGAGGATCACCTAATGGGTGAAGCTGGAGAGCAAAACTACTGTCGCAGGAGCATGGCATACAAATATCCTGTTGCTGGATATCTCACCTGTAAGATATTTTGAAATGTTTGTGCTTTTGAAATAAAAATCATCACAGTGTAGGTACTGTGCATGCAGAAATCTTAATTCTGTCTGCTACTTTTAGAGGTACTTAGGCTTATGTTGCCCTTGAGAGCTGCACTTGAATTTTGGCTCAAGGTCCCAAGGCCAAGAGGTGTGAAGCAGATGTTTTGACTGCAGGCACTAAGCAAGAGTTTCTATTTCTGGTGCCAATCGGATGGTGCCAATTCAGCCCAAATTTCCACCTGCCTAGGAGAGCATGTGTCTCCTTGCATCCCTGTGAACAGCCTCAGTCTTGTTTGGCAATATCACCCACATTTTCCAAAAGTGAGCTCTGTCTTTCCAGGGCCACTCTGAAGTGCCCTGAAGATCTTTTTTAGTTCCTGAGACAGGAGAGAGAGATCTTTTGTAGCTCTCAGAAAATTCACCTGAATCCCTTGCAGATGAGTTGCCCTGACCCAGAGACTGTCTTTGGAAACACTGGGCAGTGTCAGGAGATGTTGTGAGCAGCCTGCAGTTTTTAAGCAAGGATCTCAGCCCTGTGCAGGTGACTTGGGAACACAGATCCCCCATTGTGAACAGAGCCAAGCGGAGGCCGTCCATGTCTCCTCTCCTTCCCCAAACCCTCTTGCAGGTAGGATTTTTGTTTCTGCTCTCTGCCACCAGCAGCTTCTCTGGTTGCAGTGCAGCTCTGAGTTCAGCAGCTGGGAGGGATAAAACCCCAGCTGCATTCTGGAGGCTCTGGCTGTATTCCCTGCCCTTAGCCATGCTGCAGGGGGCCATTGCTACTTCTCAGCCTCAGGTTTGTGTAGTTTGCTGGCTAAGCTCTGCTTGCAAATGCAGCAGAAGGGCTGACTCCCCTTCTGAACCGTTCTCCTGGCACAAAAATGTGCTGCTTGACCACACGTGGTTAGGCACAGCACAGCCAGTCACTGTGGAGGTCAGACACTGGGCGGGCTGTGGAGGTGGGTGAGGAGCACAGGCACCAACAATCAGCAGGCTTTGAGCTCTTTGGGTTTCACTTTTATTCTCTAAATAAGGATTGTTGCAAGAAAAGGGGATGGCAGTTGTGCAGGTGTGTGGCTGTCATCATTAGCACTAAACCCTGCCATGCTCAGAGACCGCTTTAATGAAAAACCATGTCAGGTTTCACCTCTGGGTTAGGACCCTCCAGCACTGCAAATTAACTCCAGCCTGTCCCCCAGGTGATTTGCTGTCCAGCAGCACAGGTATCCACATGGCAGAGCAGCCAGGAGCAGGGGAAGCCTCCTTGGTTTCTCTTGCACAAGCCTCAGGAGCTTGGTTTTCTCTGGGTGGTCTTGGGGCGTAATGAGAGCAGGTCTGGCCTTGGCGAACAAAGCAGCAGCACCCTAACACAGCATCTCTTATTCCTACCAGGATGCCTCGGGGCCAAATGACACCGTCTGTGTGCAGGTTTGTGTTGGGGCAGTGCCTTGGGGGAACTGTGGGGACACCATTTCTCACAAATCCCCTGGGTGGCCTGGCAAGGATCTCCCTTGGAGAGGGATTTGTGGCAGCGTGCCCAACGAGCTTGCAGGATGAGGACGGAGCCACAGCATTGCTGCCTCCTTGCTTTTCTTGTATTTTTACTGTACCTCATCCTTTCTTTCTTTTGGGTTGCAGAAGATGGGGAAGTTGTGCCCTCGAGGGAAATGAACCTCGGTATCCTGGACCTCTGGTGTCACCTGTGAAGCAGAACGTCCCTTCCTGGACTGTGTCTGACACTTCTAGTGACCTCAGTCACTCGAATTGAGGTTAAGGAATAACCATCTCCCAGTGGTTTGGTATAAACAGGTTGGTGAAGGAAAAAGAGGATTATGCTTCCTGTCGTGAGTACTAGTGAACAAACAGGCTGTGAGCACTGCCAAGAAAATCTATAATTTGTAGAAAAAGAGCACTCTGACATTGTCACCTCACTTTAATCTCCTCTTGCCTTTAGTGATTATTTTCTCCTTGGCCACTGCAGACTATCTGGCTAGCAATAAGTACAGCTTACTCTACTCTTCTGGTTCAACACTAGCTGTTAATGATGTCAAGCTGTATTAAGCTTGAGCTACTCTGATCATCTCATTCAAAACATCCCTTGAATGCCACGGAACAATTTTCTCTGTAAGAAGCTGTTGGTCAGTGGATTCGTGCCTGCTTTGTCTTGCTGTTCTTGCCGCAAAAGGAAATTTCTGTGCTAAAAACTGTAGCGGTTTACTTGTTGCAGGAACAGAAAATGCCTGAGATGCACACTGACCTTCACTACATAAACTGTTTCTTCAAAGCTTCACAAATAGTCTTCAGGGGGTCATCCTGCATTTTCGGAAAGGATAGAGGGCCAGGCCCTCAGTTGGTGTAAATCAGTGTAGTCGGCCTGAGAAGGGCTGAATTCTTCAGCTGAGAATTGGCTGAAGAGTTTTTGCTAGGGGTCTAGAAATTCAGAAACGGCACCAGCAAGTGGGGCAAGCAAGGAACACCATTGCTTTCTTGGTGTCCTAGTAGAATAAAGGGGCACCAGCCAAAGCTGGCACGCTGCTCAAAACAACAGGGAGAGATTCCCAATATGAGGCACTGCTCATCTGGGAAGTCCTTGCCATGGTATGCTATGGGCTTGTGTTTACATGGTTCAAAAAGCATTTGGACAAATTCATGGATAAAAATCTCCTAGGGCTATTAAAAACAAGAACATGCCTTCTTGTCTCCGAAAAGTATTTCAGCTCAGGGCTTTCTGAGCTGCAGGTTATGAGAAACCAGGGAGGAATACATTAAAGGGAGCTTCTTGGCCTAGCTAGGGCTCAGAAAAGCAGGTTAGAAAACCTAGTGAGAGCCTTTTAGTGTATGGCAGAAGGTGATATCGTAGAATGACCTCCCTGCTCATCCAAATCTTAGGCTGATTTTGAGAAGACACTTAGGGAACTGCACGACTAAAGCAGACATGAATTTCTCTCCCACTCCCTGAGATGGGCTGCCCAGGTAAAGACCAGCCATGTTATCAGGGGCTGGTCCATCACCACAGACCTGGGAGAGCATTTCCGCCCATGGCCAAGATTTCTTGCAGGATTGCTGAGGAGGAGATGAGGTTTGGTCCATCCAGACTCCCCCACTTCCTTCTGGGAGAGGAGAGCAGGAGAGAATGTTGATACAGCAGTGGAGGAGAGAGAAAGAGGAAGGCAACAAGTGCAATGGTAAAGGAAAGTCCTCCTAGGCTAGGATGGCAAGCAGGAATGAGCCTCTGGCCAACCCATGATCTCAGTCTTCTCCTGAGTGAGGTGCTGAGAAATTTTAGCACCTAGAGGGGTGGAAAGCAGCAGGCTGACATTAAGGGGTGAAGAGGAAGGGCTGTGTGAAAGGGGAGGCACTACCCTGTCATGAACTATCCAGAAATGAAACTTCTCCTGGGGCGAAAGAAAGGTGAGAAAACAGAGGTGTTCTCCCTCCCCAAGCAAGTCTGACAGCCATATGGTGGTAAGAATTGTTGTCATCATAATTAATTCCTTTTCGACATTGCTCTGGCAGATGTCCACAGGTCTCCAGGAGCAGGGCTGTCTTAGCAGCTGCAAAAAAGTGGAGTAAAAAATAAGTGGCGGGGGGGTTCCTTTTCCTTTTGTTTTGCAGGCTAGCTGGGCTTGCATGAGAAAGGATCATCTCTGAGGCTGGATGGATTCTTCTGTCCCTGGCCCTGCAGGCTCTCAGGGGGACAGGGACTCCCTTTGCTCACACTGTCACTCCAGCCCTGGGTTACACCAGCGCTGCTGAAGCTGACACTTCAATGTAATGCAACTTGTGCATTGCAAAAATGAAACTAAGCCAAATCAGAGCACCCATCTCATGTAAACATAACCTTGGTGTCCAGCAGTCATTTGACACTCTCTGCTAAAACAACTCTACCTGCAATTAAAATCATCTGAATTGAGGGATTTGAACTGCTGGGCACTAAGATTATAGCCCCAGAGGGATTAGGAAATGCATATGATTTCCCCCTCTTGCTGCCTTTTGTGTCCCCAACAAATACGGGTTCTGCATGAGATTGAAGGAGGGGGAAAGAGGCACTTTTAGATAATATAACTTTTTTGTTTTTAGTGTATCATAACCACTAATCCCCATCTCTGGATTTCTGCGTGCTGCCATGGTCCTTTCTCCCTGTGCTGTAGTAAAGGGGAACCAGGGAGGCACACAGGCTGTGACTATAGACATTTCTGCTGTGCTTTCCATGCCATGGCTCTGGTACGTCCTGGGGACAATTGTGTCTTGGTTTGAGGTTGGTTTCAGCTACAACCCAGTTGTTATAGGCCTGGAAATCCCAAGATAGGATAATAACACAGAGAACTTACCCCTTCAGGGCACACACAGGGGACCAAGAGCAGTCTTGCCTTCACTGAGATACCATTACATAGGACTTGAAGAAATTATGGAAGAGTTAGATTACAGATGACTTTTAAAAATGGCTGGTTCTTCAAAAGAGTTCAGTTTTCTACCTTTCATATAGAGGATTTCCCTTTTGTGATTTGAAGCAGGGATTTTATTTTCCCTTCCCTTCATGTAATTCCTGTTTATTACACGACCTCTCCTTATTGACATAGCATCTTTAGCTTATGCATCATTTATTGGTATCTGAACAGTTACTGGAAAGTGTTCCTGGGTAAGCTCTAGGGAGGCCCAGCTGCCTCACTAATGGAGGAAAAGCCTAACTACTTCCTAAATCAATTATCCCAAAAGGCCAGAAGACACGTCCAGGCTGCTCTCCCCATGCTCACGTTCACACACTGCAGCGGTCTGTGCTGTGGTGGGTGTATGGTACCCACAGACACACTCACTGCTCCCCATGTGCTCCCAGCCACGCTGGCAGTCTGCTGAATGATGTTTCCTACTCAGAAATGTACATTCCTACATATACATTCATTCCATACATCCCTGCCTGCTGTGCTGCACTCGTAACTCACGGCTCAGCAGCTGCTGGTCCCTGCCTGCCACTGACCCACAGGGGATATGTGCCTGTTCTCCCTCTAGCAGGCAGCCCAGCTCGCAGGCTCGAGCCATAAAAATTCGTGTCGTTTGACCCTAGAAGTCCTCAAGGTAATGGTCACCTCTTGTGCATACACATCCATATAGTGCCTCTTTGTTCCTGCTCGCTGCAGGCAGGAAAAGGCTGCCTGCCTGCTGACAGACATCGCTGGCAGGGAGAGTCAAAGGGAATTTGGCAGAAGTCATTAGTGTTAATTGCTGGCATTCATCCTGGGGTGAGATAAGGGTGTTGGACTTCAGGGGAGCACACCTGAGCTGCCCTCAGCACGCCAGGAGAGCATCCAGCACTGAGCACAGGCCAGCACAGCATCTCCGTGCTTCGGGAAGAAGTGGGGCAGGACACAGCACATATGTCCCCTTAGGCCCCTGTACCTCCTGGGAGGGGGAGAGAGAGCATGGGTGCCGTGGTGGAAGAGGTTGAGAAATGCCAGCAGACTGCAAATGAGAAGATGCAAGAGAGAAAATGGACTGGTAAGTGTTGTGAAGTACCAAGGAAGGTTTCGGAGCGTGGGTATGGACAAGTGTGCAGTAAGAAGGTTCAGGTGCTGAGTGGAGAGGCACGAGAAAGGGCTGAGCAGAAAAGCAGAGGGGATAGAAGAGGGCAAAATGAAACCAAGACAAAATGCTCTTCTAGAAAGCATGAAGACACGCAGATTTACTGATGGGAGCTGGACTGCCTACACATGCTTTTTCCAGGACAGTGTCAACTCAGTGACCCCAAAGCTAGATTATCTGGAAGCCGGTGAATGAAAGGAGCAAAGCACAAGAATTTCTCTGCTCAGGAGGAGGAACAGGGAGGGAAGGAGTAGAGCAAGACTGGGCTGGTGGTAGAGAGGGTGTCTGGCAGATGTTTCTTCCATAGGCCATGCTGAGCTGGTGGGAAAGGGGATGTGGTTAACTGCATGTGGTTAAGCTGTGATACGAGCGTGAGGTCTCTGCAGTGGGGAGCAGAAGGGTAAAAGCCAAAAGAAAGGGGACCAGAGCAGGGCAGAGGGTGAAAAGCATCAGAGAGCAGCTGTGGGCTTTAGGGGGGCAAGAAGGATATTTCTCTATGAGTTTGAGCTCAGCAGTTGTGCCACTGAGAAGGAAATGGAGGCTGTGACCTGTCGGTAACCTGCAGAGACTGTGTATGCCTGGCAAGGAATAACATACTCTGGACGTG
Organism: Origma solitaria; assembly: GCA_013397895.1. Lineage (NCBI taxonomy): Eukaryota > Metazoa > Chordata > Aves > Passeriformes > Acanthizidae > Origma > Origma solitaria. The sequence goes on along the minus strand of VZRL01002662.1, from coordinate 171,419 downwards.
GTGCACGGTGTCCCACGGCTGCACAGTGGTCCGTGGCCAACCCCAGGAGCTCCTGGAGAAGTTCCTCTCCTTGCCACCTGTGGAAGAACATCCCCAGCCTCATAGTGCAAAGTTTTCTGCAGCCCAGGCTGAGGCAAGCAGCAAACCCTATTTCCAGGGTTGTGCCACTGACTCTTGGCAGACATGAAAGGAAGCTGAATCACCCTATTATGATTTCAAGCTCCATTAAAGAAACATGGGGATAGTGGAGGGAAGGAGAGGGCAGGGAGGGATGAGGAGAAAATTGAACAGAGCAGAGTAGCACTTGAAGGGGAAAGAAATGCTGCTCATAGGCTCAGAAGGGGGAATTGCAAACAGAGATGAGATTAAAAGGGAACCCTTGAGACTGTCTCTTTAAATACAGCTAGATTCACTTACTCTGCACTGAGCCAGGCTTGTTGAATGCTGGAGGCTCAGTCCCACTGAGGTTTGCCAGCTGATGGAGCAGTGGAAATCTGTCTCTCCCAGTACACCACCAAATTGCCCTCTTCCACCTATGATATCTCAGAAGTTCCATTGCTAATGAATTTACTGCAGAGTGAGCCTAGTGGGGAAGCTTTTTACTTGACTGCCCATCAGCACTGAGCATGTTAAATTATCTTTTTATCCAGAGGCATACAAGCATGTCAGACTTGGTATCGTGTGTGCGGGGTGTCTGGGTGCAGCTTCTGTTGTATGGGTCCTAAAGACAGGGAGGAAAAAGCAGAATCTGAAAGCATTGCCCATGGCAGATATCATGGAAGATTGCTTTCAGAGCCGGGGGACAGAGTGCTTTGGTGCAGAGGGGAGTGAGGTGTCCAACCCTCCAGCTAGACCCCTGACCACTTCATTCTGCTCGAGGGCAGCTGCAGGAAGTTCACAGCGCAAATGTTGGTCTGACTGGGACTTGGGACCAGTCTGGAGAGTCTTTGCCTGGTTTGCCTTACCTCCTGTAGGTAAAATTACAGCAGGCTTTTCAACACCTCACAGAGGGCGACCAGGCACAGCATTTGGGTGGGAGGCAGACACCGAGTTCCTTGTTGCTGAAATTGTCCCACAGGGGCTACAGGCTTCTTTTTGCTGTCTGTACCCAGCTGAGGTCCTGTCCCCTGTGAGCAGTGGCAGTGCTGCTGACCAAGTGAAGTGTGTGAAGGTGTAGAGAAACAACGAACTGAGTGAGACTCGGCCAGCAGAGCCAGTCTTGTTGATGTCCAAAGCACGGTGGTGTCCAGCCTGATGTCCTGGTCAGCTTTAATGTGTGTAGTGACGCCCATCTCACACCAAATCTCTTCTTCCCCTCAGCTGAGATTTCAGCTCATCCCCACATCCCACGCCTTGAATTTTTATGGCTCTGACAATTGAAAGAGGCTGAATTCCTTGGGACAGTAACCGGTTTCCATTTGCTCTGACAAATGTTAATGGGGCTAAATAAATAGCAAAAAGTGCTCATAATGTAACAGGGTGCTCATTACTGCATTTCTTAAGCTGTTGCCTGTTGCTGCTGTGTGCCATTAGGTGTTTGCTAAATTATGTCTTAGGAGCTCCTGGGTCTTTGGGGTGTTTGCTTTGCAGAAATAAGAGCAACTGCCAAGCTCTCCTGGCTTCGGTTTTGTCCTTACAGCTCACGTGGAGGCTCGGGAGATGGGCAGAGGCCAACGCAGATCATGTTCCAGCCACGCTGCTCTCCTTCCCCACGGCCATGCCGAGAGCTGAGCACTTTGGGCAGCAGCTCAGGGGCAGAGCTGTTCCTCTCCAGCCGTGCCCACCTTCCTTCAGGGGTGCCAGGGCACAGGGGTGCAAACCAAACACAGGTGAGGCTCTCCTTTGTGCTTGGGGCTCCTGGTGGACATCATGGTGTGTCTCCTTGGTTTCTGGACTGCCTTTCGACCTTGTGGGGGGTGAGGGAATGGCCAGGATCCTCCATTAATCAGAAATAAACGCAGTCCTGCTTGGCCTCTAGGCCTTGCCAAAGGCTGGTGGGTCTCAGGAGGGGCAGTGTTCAGGAGGGGGAGCGTTAAGGCACTGGGAAAGACTAAAACCCACTGGGCTAGAGACTCTTTTGTATGCACAACAGTGCTTTTCCAAGGGAGTTTAAACACACACCTTGCTCCCAGCTGTGAGTCTCCAGCTAAATATTCCCCACACCCAGGACAATTGCATCCTAATCCTAACAGAGGCCCCAGGGCACTATTGCAATGCAAATAATGATAAATAACAGTAATAATAAAACTCCACCAGCACTTTCAGCAGCTCCCTAGCAATCCCAAACCAGCCATAGCAAGCTTCATATCACCCAGGTTATGTAAAGGAGCGTGAGCAATATGACTGGAGCTGTCAGGGAGGTGACCAATTAGGCAGTGCAGCTCCCTCCTGCAGGCAGCAAATCTGCCTGTGGCATGTGGGTTGCCACTGAGGCTGGGATGTGTTCAGGCTGGGATTGTATTCGAGTGGATGACCACCACCACCACGGGGAGGGGAGTCTGGGAGAGCATCAGGGGGGATTTTTTGACAGCCAGCTCTTCATGAGTGTGAAGGGGCTGACTGCAGCAAGGGCTGGCGGCAGCGGCCGGAGGGTGTGGGAGAGCAGTGGGTGCTCCCTGGAGCTGATGTGGAGGCTGGGGTCAGAGGAACACCAGCACAGGAGCTGTGGGTGCTGTGACCCGTGCTGCACACCCGGGCTGTCCCTGGGCTTTGGGGACACTGCTACCTCACCTTGGGCTCTTTGTGGGGCTGGTTGCAGCTGCAGAAGGAAGGTTAGTGCAGCAGCTGACTGAGGCTGGAGGTGCTGCGAGAGTTTCCCAGGTATTTTCAGGAGTTGAGGGCTGTCAGTGGAAGCATCCCTCTTTTCCCCTGGAGTCACAGACCCTGATCCCATGCTCTTCAGACCCAGTCCTTTACGCTGAGCTGATGAGTGTACAGAGGTAAACGTTTTCATTTGGTAGCATTGTTATATTCTACTTATCTCTGTTGCTTTTAGCAGTTACACTGTCTTGGCTGTCAAGTATAAAGTAATAAGAAATCATTCTCCAGTGTCTGGGTGCTTCCCATAGGAGTTTCTCTCCTTGAGAAATACGGTTTGACTAAGGGAAATTAGCATTCTAGAATTTTGCCCTTTGGCCACTGAAATCTACTGCTGCAGCTCTGGTCAGCTCTCTTCCACCTGTCCAGTGGAGAGCAGCAGGAGGGAGCAGGCGGGCACAGACAATTATTAATAACCAGGCTGCTCCTTCCAGCCTGCAGTTTGTTACAGCCCCACGTAGAAGAACATGCAGATGGGCAGCCTGGGACCCACTGAGCCATTATCCTGCGCTAGCTGTGGTGCAGTGTGAGTCCATGATAGGAATTGTTTGGGGAAGGAGCGTATTTGGAGGGTTAAAGCAGGCTGATGTGTCCTTGGGCAAACCTTCCCATCCCCGGGCGATAGCCAGTTCAAAGGCTTCCCTGGGACGTGCCCAGACTGCCTTCTGGAAATGCTACACCCAGGCCCAGCTTCTGAGCATTTGTCTAGTGCCTTGGAGCCCATTTGTGTTTCGGAACGTGAAACTGGATTATTCCTGCGAGGTGCTCCAAACCTGAGGTGTTTGTGCCTCGTGGTGCCACTCACAGTATGTGGGAGAGGTAGGAGAGGGCTCCAAGCAGAGGAAGGAGCAGCACAGGAGGGTGAGGGGACGGTTCTGGTCACCATGACACATGGTGGCCTCGGCACAGGAGCATCCTGGGGCCTGTGAAGCATTCTGTAGCCCTCAGATGTGCTGTAGGAGGGATTTAGAAGAAAAGGGGGAGGCAGTTTTTCAGATGTTTATGGGAAGTCTTCTGCAGTGTGAGGGACAACAAGGCAGGAAGCACCAGAGAGCGTGTCTGAAAATTTGACACGTGAGCTGTAGGAGTTGGCACTTCTCTGGTGAAAGAGATGAGACACAGGAGCAGAGGAGGTGTAGATTCCCTCTTATCTCAGATACCCAGGGGAGAATTTGCAGAAAACGGTGTGAATTATAAGTGTTTTTCCACTCTGGGAAAGAATCAAGTGCTTTGGGACAGGAGAGGACTAGAAAATCAAATTGCATCTGCTTTCACCAGCACCCAAACCCACACATCGAGGCCTCCCAGCAAAGGTGAGTAGTCTTCCTCTATATTTCATCGTACACAATTAAACAGGACCCTTTAAGTCTGAAATGAGGTTGAGGTGTGATGCTCATTTAGATAAATCACAAAGGAGGTATCTCATTTGGAGCAACCACACGGCAGGGCGGAGGCACGAGGGTGCTGTGGTGGCAGGTTAGGGCTGGGTGGCCGGGAAGGCAGGGGAGGTGTGAGCTGGGTGCACCTCCTGGGATTTTCCTGGCACCCGCTCCCGGTGGGGCTGCTCTGACTCAGCCCCAGCTGCTCAGGCACAGCCACTTTGGAGGCCTTGTGCCCCCAGGCTGGGGATTTCTGCTCTGGGACCTGCCCATCGGTGTCATCAGGAGCCCTAAAGTGGCACGATGGATAAAATTTATCTCAGCATCTTCCCACTCAAATGGGGAAAACACACGGAGACACAAACTCTCCACAGAGACTCTGGAAACAACAAGGTGCCCTTGCACAAAGCGTGGTAATCAAGATGGGGAGGGCTAGGTCTGTAGAGGCACTGGGGAGAAGGCTTTGAAGTCTCCTCTTTATGTCTCCTCCCTGAGGGCAGCCCCACTGACTGTGCTTGGCTCTCCGCAGGCTGGGGAGCTGTGCCTTTGGGATAAGGTAAGAGAAGACTCAGCTCTTGGGATGGCTCCGTGTGGTGGCCCAGGGCTGCCTGGGCACCCACAGAGCGCACGCAGCAGAGACCTCGGGGCTCTTCAGTCCCTACGGTCCCTGTTTCCTAACAGTGTTATTTAATTCTTCCTAGGGGCTAAAGTCCCTCTGCTAAATAGGTCAGCCTTGCAAGGAATGCAGGCACTCAAAATACACCTTTTATAACATCATTCCCAGAATTTTTCTTCTCTTATTTACCTTGGCCAAACAGTTCAGGCCCCAGATAGACGCCACTCCATTCCCACATCTTTGCATTGCCCCCCAGGTCTACTTTTTCTCTCTAGTGAAACAGCACTTTTGGGTCCCACCAGAACAGCAAAACTCATGGAGACCCTGTGGGCTCAGATAGAGCTTTGTGCCTGGCAAGCTGTCAGCCCTGGTGAGGGCTTTTCCTGGGAGTTTTGGAGGCCCTGAGATGCCCAGCAGAGCTCCTGTCCTCCCTGCCAAACGCAGAGAGGAGTGGAGAACCTCGCGATCACGGGGCTCCTGTCACACGCTGAAGCTAAAACGCCCGGAAGGACTACTTAGCTCTACCTTTTCTTTATCCCTTTTTTTCTCCCCCTTTGCCACACTTCAAATAATTTGATGTTGAATATTTAAGACTGTTTTGTTGTCTTCAGTTCACCTCACCTGACCTCACGATCTGCAGGGTAATAGCAGATGATGATGAGGATGATATTGCTCCGCGGTCTCACAGTGCCACTTCCTGAGACTCCGTGAGCCCTTCAGCAACATTTACTTGTAAAGGCCTGCAAGCCATCTAAAGTAGGTTAATTTATCATTCCTGCTCTGTGTGTCGTGAGAAGCTGTGACCTGTTCAAGCGAGCTGGAAGGACTTGTGGGCTCAAACCGTGGGGCAGGAAAGCCTCTGTGTGCTCTCAGCACACGGCATGGCTCGCACAGCTCCGTGTCCCGAGGAAGGGCTCTCCCTGGAGCCATTGGTGTGAGGCTGACCAGAGAGAAGACCCCTGAGGAGCTGAACAAAAAAGCTACACGTGTAACAGTAGATAACAAGCTCCCAGACTATCAACTGGAGATTTTTATCGACTGCTGCAAAAAGGATGGGGATGGAGCAGTGTATGGATTAGAGGGGAGGATGGCAAGTCGGAGGCTGGATGAGCTACCAGGGTTCCCATGTGGGGGGAAAAATCCTCCATTCCTAAAATTAATGCCTTCTTCCAGCTGCCACCCTGGCCACCCCTCCAGCCCAGCCCAGCTCTTGTTGGCTACAAACCCTCGATCCCAAGAGCCCCACCTGTGCGTGGGGTAGAGAGGCAGGGATGAGGCAGCAGAGGATCCCCTGGCTGCTGCCAGCCTGAAGGGGATGGCGAGGCTGTGGGAACAGGGCAGGTCAATCATATTTTCTCTGGGATGCTGGGGGCGAGAGGCGCTGTGGGTGGGAAGAAGAACAAAATGAATCCTCTGACGGAGCATGCAGGGCTCAGTTCCTGCCCCAGCTGCCTGGCAGTGATGCCTGTGCAGAGGCTGCTGGTGGGGACGGGGGGGCTGCCAGCCATGTGGCTCTCCGGGGGGCTGTATACTTGTTTTTCTTCTCTGTGACATTACATAATGCGAGGTAGAAAATGTTTGCACGCTAGCTGTATCGGTCCTTGGGGCGAGGGGAGAAAGGAAGGAGGCGGCGGATAATTTGAGGCTCTTTATTAGACCAATAAATCATTTATAATGCACCAGCTCTCAGGATGGGCTCTTATTGCTCATGGCAGCCACAGGATGCTACCTGGCGACTGAAGCAGGCAGAGCATGTGCCGGCTCCCCGAAATCCGAGGGGCAGAGCTGAGCTGCACAGGGCAGACGTGGCAAGGGGTCTGGGGCAGGGGGGAGAGGACAGCTTGTCCTTCACAGGCCTTGGGGACAAACCCCGTGTAGCTGGTGGTAGGCGCTTGGCTTTGCATGGAGCTTCTTGCAGCCAGAGCGAAGACAAAGCATCAGGAGCAAGCCATAACTGAGGATGGAGTGGGCACCTGCCCACATCACCTGCAAGTAGAGATAGCTGCAGATACAGGGGTGATAGCCCCCAATGCCCCTGGGCCTTGGCTGGTGGGGAGCACAGGGCAAGACAGCCGTTCCTGGTGGCATTCCATTATAAAACAACATTGCGTGCCTCTTATCTTTGTGTTTTGGGGTTTTGGTGGAGCTTAGTGGAGCCTGAGGCTTGTCCGGCAAATATCTCTTGGGTTTCAGTGTGCTCTGGGTGCCAGTGAGGTTGCTGAGGAGGAATGTCACCCGTCTGGGAAGGGCTGCACTTGCCTAGTCATAACTTTGTGCTGTGCTGCATTTCACAGTCGTGGCTTTTTCAGGTTGAAATCATCAAGTCCTGTGAAACTACACCTTTCAATAGCCTGCCTGTATTCCCAAGTGCTTCAGACAGCATCAGTTGGCCTAATGTTTTGACAAATTATATCCATATTGATTTCCCCACTCCTCTGCCTTTCCTCCTCTCCCCCCTTCCACAGCAAAGAAACCACTATTGATAACTAATTTCTGGAGCTAGGCAAACGCAGCAGAGGAGAGAGATGAACTCTCCTTTCAGGTGAGTTCACACCAGGGTGGGCTCCCAGGTCATCTGAACAAACATCCTTCTCTGTTAGGCAACCAAACGCTTTAGAAAGAGGGACCACTGAATTGGCAGAGCATGTGCTCCTGCTGGTGTGCTGGGATTTAAACCTCCCCCCAAAAATGCTGAGCGCTTTCAAAAAAACCTAAAAGGGTTCCTAATGGGGAGCAGTAAATGTAAAAAATCCTAGTAAATACCTTCCCTCTTATGAAATATACATTTGGGGTGGGAGGGAGTTGCACGGCACGCCTGTTTCTGTGGGATCTGATTTAACTGTAAGCTCTTTAATATGTTCTTTTTGTCCTCGTGGACAGTCTGATGGAAGCAGCAGCTAAAAGCAAATCACAGGGTGAGAAGGTGAGTCTTGCTGGTGAGAATTAGCAGTGTCAGGAGGGAAATATCACACACCTCGCTGACTGAATTATGCATTATGCTGCAAAATCCCTGATGTCAATACGCAAATGCTATTCCTGTTGTTTTGCCTGTGATGATTGGCAGCAAAGGAATTCAAATCACATCCACACAGCAATTGTCCTTCTGTAACTAAGTCTCTCCTATTCAGGCGGGGATGCTTGTGCAGGCAAAATCTATGCAGCATAGTGGGTGCTTTAGGAAGAGGCTTGAAAAAGGGTGGTGAAAACATTTTCATGCATTTAACAATAAAAAATGTTGTCAGGTTAGCATGTACTGGATGTGGCACCTTCCCTTTTTTTCTCACGAGCACTACACACTAGGTATTGCCTCAGACCTCGGGAGGAATAGCAGAAGTCCATACCCAGGCACTGAAAGTGGTTTGAGGCACGTGCCTCTATGAAAGGACTTTCCTCACACCAAACAAGGTAGGGAAGCAGAGCCAACCAAGATGCCATCCCCAATAAAAGCAGTGGTGGGGGCATCAGTGTCCCTCCCCTCTCCATGTGGCTGGGCTAAAAGCATTGTGAAATTACGTGTAACAAATGGTAAGAAAATTATTATTTTAATGAATATGAGATTGTTAAAATTCCCTGCTAGTGTGTTTGAAGAAGGGCAGATAACAAAGCTAGAAAACAGAATCTGCTTTTATTTACTACTTAAGTTGCTTTTGCCTGGGTACCAGAAGACATAAATCAATTACTAATTGCATTCGTAGTTTGAGGTGCTGTGAGCATTCATATGTTTAATCTGTCCCAGGTGCTTTTAGAAACAATTGCACTAAGGTGAAGATGTGAGTTGCACAGAATTTTCTTGCTCCTCTTAATATCTTACCTTTCACAGAATAAGGCTGTGTGAAAATCTGTGGGCTATTTTTTTCTGCATGGTGACAAAATGAAAAATTTGGAATGAAGAAAAACTGATATCTGAGTTTTAAAATAACATTTTGTTTGCGTTCTTTGGATGCCTCTCCTTCAGAACACAAATTAATCTTGAACCACCACTTCAAGATGTTTGGGAAACAACAAAACAAGTCAGAAAATATCTTACCAATAACCTGCTGCATTAGAATAGTCGCTGCAAAATGGAATTTTATTGCCTCCCCCACCCTCTCCAAGTGGAATAACCCATCTGCCTAAGGAATGCAGGCCTTCCCAGGTTATGAGCTCCTCAGAGGATTGTGTTATAGAAAAGAAAACATGGATTTGATTAGAGGGAGAGTGAGACCTTAGCCCCCAGTGGCACCACCGCCGCCTGCCTCCCTGGCCCCTGAGCAAGAGGGAATGGGGAGAGAGGGGCTCAGCAGGGAGCTGGGAGAAAACACGACAGGCTTTCTCTTTGGGGCTGGTGGGGCTGCCTGCTGTCACCCCACGGGGCTGGCATGACCCTCTGTCACTCCAACCTGCCTTGGTGTCAGCCCTGCTCCCTGTGGGCCTGTGGCTGCTGGGAGGGGGCATGAACTGGCCCTGGTGGGGGTCTGGGGTGTAGGCAATTGGGAGAGGAAGAAATGCGAGGGAAAGGAGCACTGCAGGTCTGAAGATTAAACCGAGTTGAAAGGACAGGGAGAGTGGAAAAGGTACCTTCTTGCACCCATCTGGAAGTGCGGGAGGAGCCAAGGTAACAGGGCAGGAGAGCCTGCGTGCCTTCTAGGGGAGATTGGATACCTTTAGCACTGTCACACAGACAACTTAAAATGAGCCTTCTGCTGGGAGGAAAGAGTTAAAACAATTTTGAGCCTTGCAAGACTCACAATCTCAAACCGTAACTGGTGAAGATTGGCAGCTGAGGATTATAAAGATAAGAACAAGGGTAACACACAAAAAAAAGCTGGTGGAGGATCAGACCACAGAGCACTAATGACGACTTCTCACAGGGTAAAAAGTGGGATATAATCCCTGGTCCAAGGAGTGTGGAAATTATCCCAATGCCTTTGCTCAGACAGAGACCATCATCAGTCTCCTTTCCTCCTGAAGCTGTGAGTGTTAGACTTTGGGGTGAGCTGGGAGAAGCTCCTTGTGCCCACCCTTGCAGGGTTTTGTCCCCCTGGCACTGGGCAGAGGGTCAGTGTGGGCACTACATGGTGTGGGCACTGCCTGGCGTGGGCTCTGCCCATGGTGCTAGGCAGCTGTGACCTGGCAGTCTCTCGTGCCCACGTGCTCCTCGGCTGCTCCAGGTCAGAGCTGTCTGCTCTCATTTCAGCTGCTTCACTGCATGTCAGGCGTGCTGAGGAGGCAGGAAAAGATGGGATAATCCAGGTTCACCTACTGGTTTCCCATCTCAAACGCTCTCACTGGTCCTCTGCTTCTGCAAATGTTCTTCCACATCTCTGTCACCTGGCTGTCCTGGAGGAGTTACCTGGAGTCACATTTCTTCCTGGCCAGCAGGTCCTCCAGGTGGGCAGCGATGAGCTGAGGGCACGCTTCAGGTCTGCGTTGTAAGATGGAGCCCTGGACATGGTTGTTCCAGGGCGGGGAGACCATGCTGATTTCTTCCAAAAGTGTCGGTGCTGCAGGTGTGCCACTGTATCCTTATTTCTTGAACTGTACCCTTTTGAAAGGTGCTTTTTGACTCTGGCAGCAACCTGACCTCTCTGTAAAGATTTGTGCCGGGAGTCCTGTGGCTTAGATATACCTGTGAAAATGATGGATTATGTTCATCCAGTCTATTTCAGGATCTGATTTCTGCTGGTAAAGGCTAAGGGAGTACGTGGACATTCACATGGCTCAGCAAGAGACTTGTCAGGCTTCTCTCAGAATCTCGACTGACTTTCCTGCACCCTTAAACACAACATTAAAGACTCCATTATGGAAAGCTTGGAAGATGGCTCTGAGCAGAGGCAAATCTGCAAATCTCACAGTTGCAGTAAGGTGGAATTGCTTGGCATTTCCCCAGGATCTGATAAATTAGTGATTTTGATAGCACCTGCAAAGTAAAGGAAAGCCCGAGTAAGGCCTGTGCTCACAGGCAGAGGAAGAAATAAGCAGAGCTGGGGTGTAGGCAGTTCAAGGATGGAGAAGAGATGGGAGGAATAAGCTGCCCTCTGCTGCATGCTCACAGAGGCTATTCATTGCCCAAACTGCTGGGTGCTTGGCCCCCTTGTTTTCTCACCAGGAGAGACAAGCCCAAAGGGAGTGAGGCTTGCTGGGATGCAAAATGCGAGCTGCTGTTAACACTGGAGGCTTGTGAGATCTGCTGAGTCTGGGCAAGAAGGAAGGCAGGCACTCTGGAAAGAAGGTGCCTCATCCCTGCATCATTCGCCAGAAGCAGCATGGGATTTGTGCTCCAGCCCTGGAACTTTCAAGCAAGCTTAGGACAGCAGGCATTTACCCCTCTGCTGTCCACCATGTCCTGCTGCAGATAGAATGTGTCAAAATCCTGGGGCAATCCCACGGATTTCCGGCTCCATTGCCTCTTGATAGGAGCACTGTCACTCCAGTGATGGTCACTCCCATGACAGTCACATTGCATCCAGAAATGCATGTAGGGCAGGTGAGTCAGGGTCATGGTAAGTGCTGGAAAGGGCAATGTGGATGTGTTTGGGAAAAGCTGGAAAGACCAGAACTGTGGACATAGCTGGGATGCTTTGATCCAGGCCCTTAGTGGAACAGCCCTCAAGGACCATCACACAAAATAGCCCAGAACACAGATGCCTATCGAGAGCCTTTTCTAGCAGTCCCTTTATGGAAAGGCCAAAACCATAAAATACTTCTCGGTGACTGTGATCTTGCAGCAAGGATTTGCTCTACACCACTTCCCTTTTGCAATGTGCTTTTTTTGTCTTCACAAAAGGCTTCCTTGGCAAAAGGGAGCTGCCAGCTGGCCAGATCTGGCCAAGGGGCTAACAAAAGTATTCAGCTCTACGCAGTTAATGCCAGCAAAACTATCTATTCAAAGAAAAGTCATAGTTTTGACTCTGTTTTTTTCATCAGGGTTTATTACTCCAGGACCACTGCCAATATAATTTATTTTATTTTTTTAGCTAAAATGAAAAGAAGTCCTAGCATGTTGAAGCCATACACTTTGAAAGCATCCCTCATCCTGGCTGATACCACTGCTGATTTCCATCTACGCTCTTTTTGATCCAAGTGGTCAATGCCTTCACAGTGCCACTTTCCTTCTTTCATCCCAGGAGTGGAGAGAAATGGTGACTTGCCCCATTTCATTGAATTCTTATTTTTAAATGATAAAAACAATTGAACTCCTGATGGCTATAATAACATCCCTGCCTCCCTTCCTCCTTCCCTTTTTAAACCACCTCGAAACCGTGGGGATGGAACTGGCTGACAGGATTCCTTTAATTATCCTCACTCCCAACACTCATCTCTTCCGTGGTGCCTTCAAGGGACACCACTATGAAAGGTTCTATACACACAGGCACTACATCCAACTTGAAGCAGAGAACAAAAACAAGATGTCAGAAAAGCCACCCTTAAAGAAATTAATAACAAATACAAGCAGGCACATTCCATCCACCCCATTAGTCAGTACTGCTCAGATACCATGGTGATGAGCCTCCCTATAAATATTTCCACGGCAGCAAAACGGCCTTAAAGGGGCCGCACAGCCTCTCCCAGGCACCTGGGCAGAGCCCTTCTCCGGAGGCATCACTGTCCTTTCCAGACTGTGTGGCTGGCACCTGAGCCATGTGCCTGAGGAGGAAGCCAGCACCATCTGCTTTTCTTTTTCCTGTCGCAAGCACCAGGAGCTGCGCAGCGCTGGCGTCACGCCCGTCACTCTGCAACTCAACCCCAGCACACTGCTGGGTGGGAGGGTGGTCTGCTCTTTACTCTTGAGCAGTTTCTCACAGCCAAGGAGCCAGGCGAGCACAGCATCCTTTATCTGCACACCCTCAGCATCTCCCAACCTGAGCCCTCACCCAGAGCAACCACAGACAGCGGCTCGAAGTATGGAGCCAGACATGTGCTTGTTTATCCTCCCAGAGGCAAATGTCTGTGGGTTAGAACAACACTTGATCAGGTGGTTGAGCATTTGAGAGCTCCTTCTGCAGATCCTCCAGAACAAAAAAGAGCCAAGGAAGAGGGGCAGGGAAGAGAAACACATGCTCAGATGTTTAGGTTGCTGCAGCCAACTTCTGCCCACGCTGCAGGAGAGCTTTGAGTTTCTTGCCCTTGATGTAACCACCACCAGAAGTTTGTTTTTATAAAACCTTCTTGTATTGAAAGCTACAGCTCACACCTCAGTACCTCATCTGAAGAGAAATAAGTAACCCTGTTATTAAGCTGTGGGCAGCATCACCTGGAGGGTGATTCTTCACACACCTGCCGCTCTTCAGAAATAGATGGGAAACTTTGTACTGCAAAATAATTTTCAAAGGATGGTAGCTCCAGTGAAATATGGAGCATAAAAAGAGAGAAAAATGATCCTGTGAAGAAAAGCTGGTCTAGCCTTGATGCAGAAGACCCAATGCATGGTTGCTCTTAGTGCCTTTATAAACAAGGTAGAAACCACTTGAACCTGCTGACTTACACATGATCCCAGTAGAAACATTAGGAGTAGGAAGAAAAAAGAAAAGAAATATGTTTCCTATAACTTAGTGAATCCCTTGCATCAATGGGAAGGGGTGGGAACATGAGTTGATTGAGGTTGTAGCCTTGTTGGGCCCTCTCCCACGGCAGCTGTAATCAGTCACCAGGCATGATGGAGCAGGGCAAGGCAAAGGCTGTGTATAAATGCCTTGGTGCCCATGCTGAGCTTTCTGGTGTAGTCCTACAGGAGTGCTTGTGGGTGAGGACTGAACTTTTTTTGGTAAAAACATGGTATTAACTGGTTGGACTGACTGCAGGTTGGGAGGAGATGAAGAAACTACTGTCCTAACCAGGAAACTGTTGCTCACTCGCTCCATTGCTGCAGGCAAGTCTTCTCTTTTCCCCTTTTCTCCCCCACTGCATCTTGCACTCTTCCTGGTTTTCTAGCCTGGTATTTGTATGGCAGTTCCCAAGCACATCCTGGATGTGTTTTGTTTCCCTTAATTATACTTTTTAAATTATTTCTGGAGGGCCTCAGTAAATGGTGGCTGAGTGTGCAAGCAGCATGGAAACAGTGCCAGCCCCCAGGTGCTGGGGTATGTTGTTGAGTTGCTTGTCTGCCCTATTTACACGGAGGATAATCAGCTCTCCATGGAATTTCTGTTTGATCCTTTGGCCTGTCTCAAGGGAAACACAACACTAACTGACAAAATATGTATATTTTGGTTTTCAAAAACTATTACACTTTGCAAATGTCACCCAGACATTGAGCTTTGTGGTTGCCAGGGAAACATCATGGGAGATAACCTGATCGCAGCTGTGAACTGCATCCTTTACTCTCCTGGTGTGAAACCCACGCTTGCAGAAATGCCTGCTCTTGTTTTGGGGTATTTCATCTTTAGAAAGCAGAGGCTTGAAAAATAAGGTTATTTGCAGTCCAGAAGGTATTTCCCTCTGAAATGGAGCTATCTGGGAGGGTCTGCTCCTTGGTCCCAGGGCATGTGTGAGGCAATGGCTCAGCAGCAGAGGGTTTGTCGTGCTCCAATAATATCGGTGTCTGCTGGAACAGCCACAATCCTGTTCAGATAATGTGGGATAGAGTCAAGGGGGGTTTGTACAGTGTCAGCCTGGGGTTTGAAAAACTCGGTCTCCCTGGAGCTATCAGCTCAGAGAATCGCAGGCTGGAGTCAGTGCTGGAGCTCCAGATAAGATAGATGGAGCCTGCTCTCTCTGACCTGGCATAAAAAGAGCTGTGCTGAGTTGTCCCAGAGGCTGTCAGGGATTGAGTGCCTCTTGCAGTGAGAGAACCTCATGCTGCTGTTCTCATCAGAAACGTTCCTATTCTCCCCTTATACATTATGCTATGTGCTGTCAGGTGGAGGTGGGATGTCCAGGAATCTATTTCGATTTTCCCTCTGTGCCAGGCAGGGCCAAGCCAGTCAAGAAGGCAAAACCACATGCTCACTTGTAAGTGGTAATAGCACCAAGAATCTCTGCCTGTTCCTCCATTCCTTGAGGAGGTGCAGCAGCCCTGGACACAGATGGTGGTGACCTCTGGGTTGGGGCTGGGGGGAACACAAGGCCATGGGTGTGCCACGTGTGCCAGCAGCAGCTCTGGTGAGGGAGAAGGGAAGACGAGCACGTGGCCCCTGGGAAGCCTGATGCGTGTCTTCCCTTTCTGGTGTGGCAGAATGGCACTTTAAAGATGTGAGATGCAGCTCTTTTTCCTGACACTCAAAGAGCCAGTTGACAAGCTGCTGTCAGGGAAATGTTGTCTAACTCCCTTTCCCCCAATAATTTCCCTGGTAAAACTGCAGTGCAGTGGAATCAAATGGTGACAGAAAGCGATGGGGGAATAAATGTGTTTTCTTTCTTTCTTTCTTTTTTTCTTTTTTTTTTTTTTTTGTTCCAAGTATGCATCTGTATTGGGAGCCATGTGCACATCGGTAAATCTCCCCAGTTCAAAGAAGTGTTTTTAGTGTTCAAATTCAAACTTTAGTGCTTCCCCCTCTGCTAAAGAAACAACAAAGCCTTGAAGATGCTCCCAGCTTGCATGGGATTAAAAAGACATTGTGGCTGAAGTGGAAAATAGCATCTCATGTTTTTCCTTTGGGTTACATGTGCAGAAAGCCTCTCTGCTGCTCTTTTAGCTGGCGCTGTAAAAAGTCCTCTCTGATGAAGAAAGGTAAACTGTAGGTGGAGGTGGGAGAAGAGGGCTATGGTTATAAAACACCTTGCAGGCAGACAGCTCGCACCCTGGATCATGCCAAAATAACTGTGAGCAAACCTGGGAGTGGGACTGGCAGTGCTGGAGAGCTGCTGTGCCCTTGGGCACGAGGGTGAGCCTGGCCCTTGATGGACATAATTACCATTGACGCCACTGGGAAGCTCTTTGCCCCAGTCCTTCTCTTTAGGTGGTTAGCTGTGGTTCATTGGTGGTTCCTCTCCTCAAATCCATAAACAGGAGAGGATTTCCTGGGAGTACAGGGTGAGGGAAGGGCAAGAAGGCTGCAGCTTCCCACCAGCTTTATGCAGTGCAGCTGGTGCTTCTCACCACCTGATGCTGGAGTAGATGTGAGGCTGCAGGGTTTCTCCTCTCATGCATTGGTTTTCCTCTCCAAGGAAAGTTTCCATGATTTGATTTTGTTTGAAACTAAGAGGCCATCTGTGCCATCCTAACTCCTGTCAGGGCTCAATAAGGGTTTTCAGAAGGGGCTTTCCTTATTTTTTAGCCTTTAAGCCCAGCAGAGCAGAGGAAGACCTGATTGCGTCCCCCAAAGCTGTAGTCATGACAGGCTGGGCAGTCCTCTCTTAATATTCAAAGCAGAGTGTTTTACTCTTAGGATGGATGTAATTTGTTCTAAGGCAAATCCTTGGGGTTTCATTTTGCTTTCCGAAGTCTAACAGCTGCTTAGGCTACATTTGCTCAAGAGCTGAAAACCCTGAAAGGGTTTGTCCATGAGTTTTGGCTTGGGTCATTAGGATTAATCTAAGCAATTGCCTCGCCCTTTGCTTCAAAGGGCTTGGGCCCATTTCACTTAGGGATGAATTTGGCCCCAGAATTTAAGTATCTACTTCTTTTGCACCTCCCATCCTCAAAAAACCCTAAAAAATCAAATATCCTTTGGTAAATGGGCACCACAGTTTCTGCATAGAGCAAATGAGGCAGAGGGACATAAAATTCCTGAAACACTGATTTTTGCGGGGGTTTTTTTGTTTGTTTGTTTGTTTTTGTTTGATTGTTTGTTTGTTTTAAATAAGCTACATCAAATTCCTTATCACTCAGTCCTTAGGAACTGCCTTAGCGCAGTGGAAGAATTGATTGCATAAATGCCAGCTGTAACTCTCTTATTTTTGGCAACAAGGCATTACTAAAGGCAGATTAATCCAGTGCCACGCTCCAACGAGACCAGTGTCCTTTTGTCTGAGACCGACTTAGGAACCCTCTGCTACCTGGATTTTGCTTTCAGCCATGTATGTGGGGACTGTAGTAGTGCTTCAAAACACATATCTCTTATTGCAGCAGGAAGTCCTGAAGGGTGTGCACATATAGGTTAATTGTCAAGGGAAACCGACTTCAAGTACCATCAGACTGTTTTCAAATGTAATCGTGACATCTAAGAGGATGATCTTTGGGAGATCAGAGAGTGGAAATTATTCTCTTGCTTTGCACATCTGAGTGCAGTTTGGCTACAGTCAAATTAGCTGTTTCAGCCTACACTGTCAGTTTGCTCTTATCTCCCTTTCCTCTTGTTGTATTATTAATAATAATGAAAAAAAGTTAAAGACAGCAGTAAAGACCTATCTGCGCGGGGCAGGGCTGGAGCCAGCGGCTGCCTCTGAGTAATTGTGGATGGTGACCAGCGTTTGAGTGCCCCTCAAAGGGACGTGCCGGCCCCGGGGATGGCAGGAAAGCTCTTTGCCATGATGCCTGCGGGTGTTTGAAAGGCAGGACTGCTGGATTTGAGCTCACTCGTTTGCTTCATCTTCCCTCCCTCTCTCCCCTTGCACAGCTGCATTTAGTAATGAAGCTGGCAGCGATAGAAAGTCACTAGAAGTAACCCAGCTGCCTCCGTGGGTTCACGGGGAGAGCGACTTTGTAGCTGCTCTCCGTCAGTCCATTAATTGCACATAATAAGGCATTTAGTGACAGAAGGATGGTTGATGAGCCTTAGCTGAAATAACCAGGGCCTGCCAAGAGCTGCGGTTCTTTGTCAGGGAGGATTGTGGAGGGTCCTAGCGCTGAAGTGCGGAGTTGGAGTCGTGCAGGGATAAGAGCAGTGGGAACCTGCTGCTCCCTGATCTAGAGGGCACACAGCTGGCCCGGCACTGAGCAGGGAAGCACAGCCTGCTGAGGGACTAACGGGGCTGATCCACTCTGAGGACAGCAGGTCCCTCTATCTCCAGCAGTGTCTGCCTGATGAAAGCCATGGGGAGCTGCCCCACTGCCAGAGGGGCACCTGGTGGCTGCTGGCTGCACCACCAAGCACGTGAGGAGAGACTGTTCAAAAATGGCTGGATGTGGGACCTCCATCCCTGTGAGAGTGACACAGATTGCCTGGGAAAGCAGTGTGGACTGGGAAACTTGGGTTCTCTAGTTAACAAGCTGTGGTCCTCTTGGTTTTGATGGTAAAATGAGTAATGAGTTGCAGTGGGTGCTGGCCCCCAGGTGTCTGACAGATTCTTTGTGGGCTGCCATGGGCTCAGAGAAGAGAAGGACAGTGACATGGTGAGGGGATGCACTGGTGGCTGTCTCTGCAGGGAGGAGTGTGAGGGGTGCTGGTGCGATGCAGACAGGTTTGTGTGGGTCAGCTCAGTCCCTCATTAATAAAGCAGCTGTTCCTGCAGCACCAAGCATCTCACCAGAATCAACCCCTGGAGTTGTGGGACTGCCTACCCTTCATTCCTGGCTCAGCTCTGTGGGGAAGCAGGTCCAAGAGCTGTCACACCAGAGCCATGCAGCTCCTGTCCCTCTCAGTAGGGAAACAGAAAATGATGGTATCCGTGCTGGGAGAACCTGACCTGTGGCGGTAAGGAGGAGCCCAGGGTGCTCCCCAGAGCTGGAGAGCAGGCTGTGCACGTCTGTGCACACAGGCTGCTGCTGCAGGGCCTGTCTAGCCCTCAGCGGGGTCACCCTGCAAGGGAAGGTGTGTATCTCCCCAAAACAGCCAGTCAGACTCGTGGTGGGCACATGCAGGTGGTGCCTGGAGTCCACAGCTGGAGCATCTGCCTTGGTTTTGGTTGGTGCAGCCGCCCGGCTGGTTGGCACATCCCTCACCTGGGAGAAGGTCTGTGCTAGCAGCTGGCAGGAGGTGTTCCTCTGTCTGAACGAGCACTTGGGAATGTCAACTTTTCTCCAGGTTAGTTTACTGTTCTCCTTTCCTATTTGTTGGATTGTCTCAGCCCTGTGCAGCACGACTTCTTCTAGAGGGTCTGGATGTTTCACAAAGGGATGCAAATATTACCCCTGCATGGAGAAACAGAGATACAGCACAGAGGGTTGGTTCGAGCACAGGATTTCCAGCCTGAACTCTCACTCCATCACGCAAGGTGCAGAGGGAACAGGAGGCAGGTCTGGCACAGAAACCTGCCTGTGTCCAGGAGGGCAGGCAGCTGCACGGCAGTGTGAAGGAAGAGAGGGAACAACAGTTTTCCAGGTCACATTACAGAGGTGAATTTCGGCTTGTATGAAAACTCATAGGAAATGTGGAGAACTGGCAGCTCTGCTGGCCATGAGGCCTCTGTGGATCTGTCATGCACCCCTTCACCGTGGTTGAAGGGGACATCACCTGTCCCTCTGCTCAGATGGGAACATTCTGGGCAGACTGGGGAGCTGTCCCATGAGCTGAGTGATGCCATCCGCTCTGAGCAGTGGGTGTTAATGCTGCCACCTTTATGACTATTTTTAATTAACACCCTGTCAGAACTTGGCAACGTTCTCACCTGCCCTGTGTCTCAGGATGTCTGGACAAGGTCTGGCTACCTTTCTCCCCAGGGCATTCCTGACAGCAAGCCCAGGGCTCGGAGGCAGACAGCTCCTTGGTGACACAATATCAAAGCACACAGTTAAACAGCTGCTCCTGCCTGTGCTTGCTCCAGTGCTGCCCTTTTCCTCTTCCATGTCCTTCCAAGGAGAGAGGCAAGGACCTGGCACAGCTGGCCTGTCCCACTGCTGGCAGCAAGCCCTGTGCTGATGTTTTGGGCAGCCCTGCTTTGCTGGTGTGCCTTGCTTGTTGCACAACTGAAGCGGAGAGGACATGGGCTGATATCAGATCCTAATCACTTACCTACAGCTTTTATTCTTTGCTCTACTTCTCTCCATCTGGGAGCAGAGCTGGAAAGCTCTCTGTCTTCTCTTTCTCTCTGCCTAAAGGCTCCAGTCTCCTTCTTCTACTCACCTAGTCTAGACAGCCTTGTTTTACTGGGTTTTTGAGGTTTTGCCTTCAGCTTTTCAAAAGCTGGAGACCTGGGGCATACACTGCTCATAAGAGTGTGAAACTCTGTGGCCAGAAGCCATGACTTTTGTTTGCTTTTCAACAGGGAAACACGTCTGCAAATCCTCACATCAAAAGTCCTGGGTAGATCATAACAGACTTTTGGTAGCATGCAAGGAAGTGGGACATGTTTATTTGCAGAAAATTGCAACTTTACCTGGCAAATTATTTTGATTTCTCCCAAAACAAAGTGTTGCAGTTGGTTTGGAGGGCTTTTTAATTTTTTTTTTTTTTTTTTTAAGTTTGTGTGAAAGGGAGATTTGCCACACTTGTGCAGGCTAGATTTGGAGGGAAAGGTCTTGACCTCACTTCCAAAAGTGGAAAGAAAGAAGCATCAGGGCTGGCTTCTCCTGTTGTCTCGCTTGACCTCCTTGACATCCTGCCTCATCCGGATGCAGCACGTGTAGAGAGAGAGGTTACATTGCAGACATGTGGTTGGAGGCTTTGGCTCGGGAGGCAGCAATCCAGATGAGTTTCTGCGCATGTACTGTCCCCCTGGCTTTCCCACCTCTGCTGAGTAGAGGAAGAACTCCCAAATACAGCAGGGGCTGAGTGAAGCTCTTGATCTCCAGGCTTTGACCACGTGCCTCCCGAAAGGCAGACCAGGCGTGACTCTGAGTCACAACCACATGTGTACCATTAAAAAAACAAAGCAGCATCCTGCCTTGGAAACCCTTCCAGAAGGGCTCTGCCATTCCTGCCCCCAGCAGCAGAGACTGCTGAGCAAATGGCTGCCTCTGGGCATGCACAAGTGACCTCCTGGCTGTCCCCCATCTCCTGCATGCCCAGCAGGCAGGGATGAGAGCGCTGCTCCCAAGCTGCCACAGCTGTGTGCAGCATTTTTGGCCTCGATGTGCTGGAGCAGAATGCTCTGCCCTGCTGCTCTGTGCTGTTCTAAAGTCTGAGCTGAAAAAGGGAAGCCTGCCCAGAACAGTTCGCACTCTGGACATTCAGGTCCTGGTGGCTGTGCCTGGAGCTGAGAGGTTCTTGGTGGGAGGTCCCTCACTGTAGGACAGGTCCATTATGGAGAGCTAGCTCCTAGGCAGGGATCACTGGAGCGAACTGCTCCAGGAAACAGCCTTAATTCAATAAGTAGCTCTTACCTCCCGATCAATGCCAGACCTCTGCCCCCTCCCAGCCCTATTGCTGGAAGTGCTATTATTCTGGCAGAAGGCAACACTGGCTCTCTGATAGCTCTGGTTTCAGCCAAGGGGCACAGAAGGGCTAGTGAGCCTCTGGGCTTGTGGTGGCCATACGGTCCTGGTGGCACTGAGCTGCTCCTCTGGGCAGGTGTGGGACTGCCCCCATTAACACCAGTCAGACATTGCTGACTGAGGCCTTTCTCTCAGTTTCTTACTGTACTGCCAGACCCCAAGTGTTGCGGCTGAATATTTCAAGGCCAAGTATCTGCCCCAGGCTGATTTATTTTTTTTCTATTAAACAGAAGCTTCAGCAATAATTGGATCTGTTGTTTCTCAGAGCGAGACTAAGGAAAAATACATTCATAAAAAGCCTTGCTACACTGGAGAAATGCAATGCCTCTGGCCTCAGTGGATACCTGCAGTCTGCCCTGTGCTTACTTCCTGCATGGAGTCATGAAGTGATGCCGTGTGTGCCGTGTGATAGCTCCGTGTGCTGTTCCTCATGTTCTGGGTACTGGGGTCTCCTTTGGAGGGGTACAGAGCTGTCTGAGCAAATCAAGGTAACAAGACTCATTACTTCTGCATTTTGTACTAGTAGATATCTCCATGTCTTAGTCTCACCACTCTTTCCCTCAGCTCTACAGGGCTGCAGTGAAAAAATCAACTCATTTTAACATATGACATGAACCTTGTGCTGTAAGCATGACCTCAGGAGAACAGCCCAGGAAGAGAGCTGTCATTGGGGAGACTTCTGGGCAGCACACAGGTGGCAAAGGTTATAGCCTCACCAAATAACAAGGCTAAACCCATGAGAGTCCATACCTGTGCCTCTCAGGCAGTCTTATCCAGCCCAGCACTAAGTCAGGTAAGAAACCAGCAGGGAAAAGTGTGCTAAAGAACCTGAGTCTCTTTTTTTCCACCTCCAGTTTCAGCTGTTATTCTTTTAGTGAGTGAGAGGAATTCAAGCTATTTGTTCCTGGCTGTCAGACCTTAGCTTCTGGGCTGTTGCCTCTTATTTGTTTTTAGTTGCCTGGCTCCTCACAGTGATCTATTCCTTCCTGCGAATTTCAGTATTCCACCCTATGGGCAATGATTTCCCCTTTGTCACCAAAATATTGCACTAGCATTCATCTGTTTTTTCTGCACTAAGTTTGTTTAAAAAACCAAGAAACAAAAAAACCCAGCAGACTGAAAGGAGTTCCATCCCATCCTCCTTTCAATGCTGCCCGCTACCAGTTCCTCTCTAGTCAGGTTGCTACTCATCTTCCAGTGCTTGCACTAATCCTCAGCTTTGCTGGCTTAACTGTTAATTTTCCACTAGCAGGCATTTTCTGTGGAGTCCAGACAGACGAGATCTGCTGCCATGCTTTTGTCATGGGATGCATTTCACCAAAGCAGTGCCATCTCTGTAGAACATGACTTTCCTGTTGTAAACCCCACCTTGCCTCTGATTTTTATTTACCTTTGCCTTCCATCTAGGCCTTCCCTTCTCAGGAGGTATGCAAGGCTTACGTCCTGCCTGTGTGCTCAGGTCTGTGTATCCATCACATGCTGTTCTTGAGTCTTCTAGTACCACATTTCCTCATCCTGCCCTGCTTGCTAGATCCTTTAGGAACCTCTGCTACCAGCCCTTTGTTTTATTCTGGCAGCCCCCTCTGAGTTTGGATTTGTCTCCTTCACCCAGATAAAGCACATCAATCTTCTACTGGAAACGTCCATATCTAAGTTCTCCTCCCTGTCAGCTTTTGTACCTTTCCTCTTTCATTCCTGATCCTCCTCCTCACTGAGAACCTGACCTGATATTTCTTTCCTTTATGGTTAACTCTCAATTTTCTTTATGATAAACAAAAGAAGTTGAATGCTTTACGTGCCTGCTGGAAAGCTTTGGGGGGTATTCCCCCTGGAGCACTGAGATCATTTGGCTCCTTTCTATATCCTCTTCTTCCAGCAATACTTTCAGAGTGTTGTTACCACACAGGAGGCAATGAGTTGGGATTTGTGTTACCAGCATGGATCACAGGTGTCTGTGACTCGCTTCCTCATTATTCCCAGTGGAATGTCCATTACCTCTCGCCACAGCTGTTAGTTCATGTGCTGTCATGTTATGCTGTTAGTTCATGTGCTGTCATGAGCTCCAAAACCCCTTCCAGAGCCTCTGCCTTCCAGTCATAGCACCCTAGGAGTCTGCCTGGAATTTCTTATTCCAAGAACAACTTTTTGTAGTAAAATGCCATTTAAGTGGGCTTTGCTCACTGAACTGTAGAGATTGCTTTGCATGGTTGCCCTGTGCTCCTCATTATTCATCACTTTGAATCTCTTTGTCATTTATGCACTGTAACAGTACTGAGATTTGCATCTGCTTCCCAGTGATGAAAATGCTGGAAAGTGTCAGGCCTCAAGCAGCTCCCCAAAGAACCCTGCTTGAAACACTCCCGTCTGTAGATGATTCACCACTGACAATTACTTGTTGAGATCTGTCAGCCAGCTCTTAATGTAGTTAACGTGTGGTTTATTGATATTACATACTGCTGATTTTTTAATCAGAATGTTGTACAGTTGCATGTCAAATGCCTTACAACAGTCCTCCCTAAAGCTGACTTGGAGCCAGCCTTGGAGTCAAGTGGTAGGTGTGATATGTGTCAAATAATTGTGTCATCTCATCAGGGAAGGCCCACAAGACTAGCTGAGCCAGTTGTTAAATATATTCCCATCCTCTGCCATCGCTTACCACCGTGAAACTCTTGGGAATTTTGTTGTGGTCTCTCCGAGCTTATTGCTGCCTCACTTTGTGCCCCCACATCCTTTGGAGCAGGAGTTTTGCTGCATCTTTCTTCCACACAGCATTGGTGTGGGGCTCTCCTCACTCAGGGAGCATAGCTGATGCGCAGGACTGGGCAGCCCCCAAGGAAAAAGGGATGTGTGACCTGTGCTCCTCAATATCCTCTGTCTCCAAAGGCAGTTGAAGGTGTAATTATTCATCTAATCCCACTGCTCCTCCTGGTGTGCACAGGGGGAAACCTGGGCCCTGGGGGAGCAGAGAGGGTGCTGAAGAGGACTCAGTGCTGCAGGAGATATTCACTCATCCCGAACTAAACCTGAGACTGATGGGGCCAAGCAAATATTTCCCCCCCTGCAAAGACCAGTGATGCCATGTGCTTCCATGCCCTTGGTGGAGACTGGAGAGACCATGTTCTGGGGGCTCTGGAGGTGCAGAGGGGGACAGGGGACAGGTGATGCTGTGTCCCCTCTCTGCACTGTCACTACAACTCTGATGTACTGGGTTTAAGTCAGCTGGTAATCTCATACAGTGATAAATAGTAAGAGACAGGAGTTCGTTGCAAACAAATGAGCCTCAACTAACCTCATTTCTTCTTTTGACAGGATAACAAGCTTAGAGGATAAATTCTCCCCTGCCAGAATTTGTTTCTCTGCTGCCAGCCACCTCAGCATTTAGCAAAACCCCACTCTTTGCTCACTTCCAGGCTGCTTAAAACAAAGGCGGGTTCAGACCACCCTCCTCAAGTTTTGGATTCAGTCCCGCAAGTTTCTTTCCTGCAGGCTGACGTACTTGTTCCCAATCCTCCCACCTTTGGAGATGCTCGAGCATCCCCACCACCAGCAGCTGGCAGGAGCACTCTGGGGCAGTGCTGGGGCAGGATGGCAGAGCCCACATTGACCTGAGACCCCATGGAAGGATTGCTGCCTGCTGGTGTGGGGAAAACCAGCTGTGTACATCAGCAGCAAGGAGGGTCCTTCAGGAGCCTTTGCAAGGTGTCTGAAGAGGCTATTCCCAGGCAGCTCAGCGGCACTCGTAAGTAAATTCACAAGAACTTGGGATTTTCCTGGGTCTGTCAGGTGTCACTTGGTTTTGAGACATTGCTGAGGTTGGACACTTTGGAAGTGCATTTCCTACCCCTCTGGAAGCCATGAAGGCTCTCAGTTGTGTCCTGAGCCTCTTGTTAAAGGAGCATTCTCTTAGCAGAATTTCAGAGCCTACCAAGAGTCCAGAAATGCCCAGAAATATGTAAAGTCCTGAGGAAAAGAGGCCAGGTTTGCAAAAATCTGGGAAGATGTCTCAGAGGCAGAGGAGTTTGGGGTGCTCTGTCTGTGACTCAGGGTTTTGGAGTGCTCTGGTTATCCAGCACCTCTAAAAATCCTGACTGTGAGATGCAGAGCAGCAGGCACACAAGTGAAATGCTTCAGTAACATGCTGTTTAACAGCATCCTGAAAGGACCTTCTCCTCCAGGCTTTGAGTGCTGGGCATGGTACTCATCTCTGGTGGCCCTTTTCACAGTACTTTTATTGCAAATAAGAGCCTGGACCCTTACGTTCTCTTAGGCAAAGGTACTGGGTAAGAGGATGTATTTAAATAATTAAAAAGCGCTTTTCTCCATTCATTGTCATTGCGTCACATCCTCGCTGAGCACAGTTCTGCGTGCAGTGCTAAACGGAGCCCTTTGCCAATTTCTCCCAATTGGTCAAGGCCTTGAAGAGTGAAATCAGCAGCATTCAAAATGAAGCAAAACTCTGCCAGCATTAGGTTTTGTTACAAAGTGAAATTTGCCCACGGTTAATTTTGAGGATTTGTTAAGGTGCACAACCTGGGCCCGAATCCAAGCGGTGCTGGCAGGATAAAAATCCTCTCCACACTACCAAGGCATACATTTCAGGGGCACCATTTGCAATGTGGTGGTCCCTCTGTGTAAAGAAAATAGTTGGCCATTTCAACACAGGCTGACCTACTGCCTGCTCAGGGACTTGCACGGCCTGTCTGTCTTTCTCCAGAAGTGCTGAGCATGTACAATTCCCACTGACAAACTTTGTGGGTTTGACAGGTTAGATCCATAGTTTGGGGGATTTTTATCACGTCTGGTGACAGCTGAAAAATGGCAGATTAAAATACAGCTCAATCTTAACCCTGCCTGCAGATTAGCATTTTAACCAAGTTCCCGCCGTGCTGGATGAACTGCATCAGAGCGCCTTTCCTTATAAGAAACTACTGCTTGAGTGCAACTGTGATGCAAGAGCAGATCAATCTGCCCCTTTAGATTGCAGCTGCTCTGAAGTTTTGGACTTGTCCTGAATACAGAATTCAAAACAAAGCTTGAGAGCCTGAAAACCTGTGTTGACTGAGAATAAGGTTTGTACAAACCCCTGCCAAGTGATAAGGCAGCTCCCCCTGGCTCTGAGAACAGAGCTTTCCTCCCCAGCCTTGCTCAGGTGTGAGGGGGAGCTGGAGCTCCTGTGAAAACACCCAGTCCTGGGACTCTGGGGTAACTGGATGCTCTTGCAAAGTGCAGACTGGGTGTCTTTCACCTGTGGTTTACCAGGGAGGCAAATCAACAAATTGGTTAAGAAAATATCTTTACAATTCAGCACATCAATTATCAAATGTGTAACGAATAGATGCTTGAAAGGTGCCTTGGTTTTGCATATCTCGGTTTGAATTCTGGCTCCACAGAGATGATATGGGTTTCCCAAAGCTGCTTCCTGCTGTGTGTTTGCCTCGGGCTTAGACTGGTCACTGGGGCTTCAGATTGCAAAAATCAAATCGGATGCGCCTATCTTTGTTTTCAACAAAGGGACAAACTTTGCCCTTTGCAGTGCCTGCAGAACAGTGAGTAATGAGTGTTTGTGGGAATATTGGCTAGCAGGGATAATAACCTGCCTGACCTTGCTGGGGAGAATCCCTTCTGCCCTTGCAAGACAGAAACGAGTCTCCCTCTCTGTAGCTGGGAGTCACCTGCCTTCAGGGCATTTCACAGCAGAGGACATGGAGAGATGGGGAGTGTGGGGGAGGCTCTCCCTGCCTGCCTCTGTGCCCTCTGAGGGTGCAGAATTGTAGGTTCTGGTGGGCTTTCTTGCTGCTCACACACAGCTGTGAGTACAGGCATGGCAGTCCACAGCTTGCTAGCCATGCGAAACTTCACCTTAAAACAGAGACATTTCCCTGTACACCTGGGGAAAACTGTGCTCTGTTCTGCTGCCACACTATGTGAGTGACCTGCTTTGAAACATGCTCCTAGCTGGTGCCTATCTTGGTACTCCTTGTGCTCCCTTTTTCTGCTGAATGCTGCCCCTCTCCTGGCTTTGGTGATGTTGTCCCTTCTGCAGCAAAGAGTGTCCTGTCATCCCCGAAAACAGGAAACTCAAGGCCCTCAACTTTTAGGGACAGGCTCTCCACCATGGGGTGAGCTTCCACAGTGCCTTTCTGTTCACAGGATGGCTACACCAGCGTATCTTCAGTCCGCAGACTCTGGTTTCTTTGGAAGGAGAGGGTTTGCACCTGGAGCCTGGATACTCATTTTGGACTGCTCAAAGTCTTCCTGCTGGCAGAGAAGGTAGGAACTGGTTTCAGAGACTAACACTGGGATTTAACTTTAGGATTCCCTTCAGGTGCCTGGCTGTGTCTGCCCATCTCCACAGGACAGTGTCACACTGCACCAGCAGCTACAGCAAGATCTGTGGCAACAAAGCTGATGACCTCTCTTGCAGAGTCCCAGACATCGGGCTATCAAAAAGAAGTTAATGAGATAATCACAGCTGACACAATAACGAAATATTGCCCTCCAAAAATCTTCCCCTTGTCATTTTCCTGCACGTCTCGGTGCATTTTGTGGTTTTCTACCATCATGCACGGCAGCCCTGATAGCTGAGTACACATTTCTGGTGCGGTTTGTCGTCCTCCATTCTTCTTGCTTAACCCTCCCTCATTGAATCTGATTGACTCTGAGGCCATTGATTTTAAATAAGGTCTTGGGGGAAGGTCTGAGGGTTTTGCTCTGGTTTTGTGCAGCAGGCTCTGAATTCTGGTTGGGAGCCACTGAGCACTGCTGCTATATTAAATGATGGTCAGCGATAGGAACACAGTCATCGCTTAATACCCCAAATTGCTGCTTTTAAGTGGGCAGGGTTTGGCTTCTGGCCAGATCTCTGTGCTCCTGGCAGAATGATTCATTACCTTGTTCTGGCAAATGTATTTTCATCTGCTAGTTTAAATCTCATTTCTAGTACTCTGTGTGGTTCTCACAGCTGAGGAATTTCCTGCCCTTTATCCGCCTGTTTTCTTCCAATCTAGGCTAAAATCAATACACTTAAATAAATAAAGCCATTGGGCTTGCGAGTCCCTCCTGCTGTGTCAGCGGCAGAAGTAAAGCTGGGTGACCAAAGATTAGTTAAGCCATTTTCTTCTTCTTTAAGTAAATTTGCTGTTGTTGAGGCATGCAGCAGCGAGAGCTTTCCAGCCGGCAGATCCAAGAGCATGCCTTAGCATCCCATCAGTGGCTGCTGGCTCTCTGGGGAGCAGTCTGTGGCCACCCCTACCCATTAGAGCTTGGGTTGAGCATGGTTTTCTGACATTTTTTAATGCTTTGTGATGGGGACATTCTGCCACTGAGTTCAAGAGGATGGGGGCCACAGGGTGTAGCCCTGTCCTTTTAAAGAACTTCCCAGGTGTGGCTTTCACTTCTGCTCTTCCCTGGCAGACGTGATTTTCAGGTCTACTTCTTCTGAGAGGATTATACACTGTGTGGCAGAGACTCCTTCCCGCAGCTCCTGTCTGCCCTGCGGAGGGCGATGCTGGCAGGAGCATCCTCCACTGGGATTCATGCATCCCTTTCTTCTGGGGCCAGGGCAAAAGGGAAGGGCGGCATGAAATGACGTCTTCTCTTTCTCCCCTAATGCCAGGAGTTACCCCCGAAGCACTGAGCTCAAGGAGCAAGAAACAGATTTAGGATTTCTAGACCAAGCCTTAGGGTTTCTGCAGACCTGCCGTTGTGTGTGGGGAGTGGACAAAAAATGGGGGTTTAGTTGGTGAGCAATTAAGTGTATTCCCTGCCCTGGACTGAGTTCACTGCTGTATGCAGGGCAGCAAAAACCTTAGTGCAGTGGAATACAGATCCTCTCCTGCCTTCCTGGGCAGTGCCCTCAGCTCCCCACAGAGCCCAGTAACTCAGCTTTGCATTCATATAAAGAAGAGAAATTGTGCTCTTGGGTCTCAGTCTGGTGCCAGCTTCCAAATTACAATGTAAGCCCTGCTCCAAAGGTCTCCCCTGGACTCTGGGCAATTGTTCAGAGATGTCTCTGCAGGAGCTGCAAGGATGGAAGGAAACTGCCTTTTTAACATTTTCTGCTCATGCTGGGTTTTGGGGTTTTGTGGGGTTTTTGGAAAAGAAAATTATTTTTAACTAAATTGAAAATTCTGACAAACATCAAACTTTTTTATTGATAGAATCATAGAGTAGTTTGGATTGGAAAGGACCTTTAAAGGTCATCTACTCCAACCCCCCTGCCATCAGCATGGACAGCTTCAACTTGATCAGTTTGCTCAGAGCCCTATCCAACCTGACCATGAATGTTTCCAGAGATAAGCCATCTCACTCTCTGGGCAACCTGTTCCTATGTTTCACCATCCTCATTGTAAAAACCTTCTTCTTTATATCTAATCTAAAGTGACACTCCTCACTTTAAAACTCCTTGTCCTATCACTACAGGCCCTGCTAAAATTTGTCCCCATCTTTCTTGGAGCTCCCCTTCGAGTACTGAAAAGCTGCAACAAGGTCTCTCCAGAGCCTTCTCTTCTTCAGGCTGAATCACCCAGGTTCTTCAGGCTCTCTCAGCCTGTCTTCATAGGAGAGGTGCTCCAGCCCTCTGATTATCTTTGTCACCTCCTCTGGACTTGCTCCAACAGGTCCCTGTCCTTCTTGTGTTGGGGACATCAGTGGACATTGATGATGTCCATTGACCACCACCCTCTGGATGTGATCTCCCCCTGCTTTTGCTGCTCAGTTGCATGACAAAAAACTGCTTCATAAATACACATCCCACTTTTTTTTCTGTTATCATCTACCCAGCTCTGGCTGCAACTCACTCTTGGGAGCAACTAGGATGTGTTACAACCCAGCGATTCAGCACAGGCAGGGAATGAAAGTGCAATGCCTTCCCTCCCTTCTTGCCAATAATTGCAGGGCCTGGAGATTAAGGCCCTGGGGGTTGCAGCATCAGACTCATGGCACAGGGGTAAGGGGGACGCCACCTCATCACTGCAATCTTGCCACTCCCTGGCAGTGGGAGGGATTTCCAGAGCCTGCCATCCCCTGGTCTCTCTGGGCTGAGCTGGGATGCCCTCGGATGCACAAATTGGTGAGGTCACCATGCAGTGAATCGTGCTGTGTATGGCAGGGCTGCCCCAGGAGTTCCTCTGAAGGTGAGTACAGGTATCACAAGCTGTGCCCCGAGCTGGAGAGATGCAACCGAGTGGAAAGGCGACAGGCTCTGTTTACACACAGATACCTGTGCAGCCAGCAGTGTTAGTGAGAGAAAACAGGAAAGGACATGACAGTTACACTGGGTTTTCATTAAATATTAAATGGAGTGAAGTTTTCTAGAGTGTGCCTGGGCTGTTTCCAATTGTCTGTCTGAGGGCATGAGAGAGAAGCCAAGTGGGTGAACCCTGGGTCTGGAGGTGCAGGGTTTCCTGCCCAGGAGCTGTGGTGACAGGAAGCGTTTGTGTGCCAGGCTGGAGCAGCTCATTTCACCCAGAGCAGCAAATCTCCCCCAGTTGTCCCACAGAGAGGAGTTAACTCTTGCAGGTGTCTCCAGCAAGAGGTCAGGGGAGGAAGACAACTGGCACAGAGCTGGCCCAGGCTGGAGCAGCAGAGGCAAGCAGCAGACACCTCCCTGGATGCTGGATGGGGATAGGGAATTAACCACTCATGTATTCCCTTTCCACCAGGTCTAACACAAAGTGAACTCCCTGTGTGTAGGGAATACTAAACAACTTCTGTAGCTTCATTTTTTTGTACTTTCTTTTCCCCACTTTTCCCCTGCCCCAGGAGCTCTGAGACAGCTTCCCATCCCATTCCCTCTGTAGCCTTGCCCTTCCTTGTGCAGGAGCTTAGCAGGGCGGCAAGAGGGAATCTCCTAACTTGGATTGGGTTAATAAGTTAAAATGCAGAGCCTTAATCCTCACTGCTAAATCAGAATGTAATTCAGCTTATAACCACAGCCCAATCCATGTGAATTACAATCACTTTAAATACAGCCAGGACTAGCTGGGATTTAACATCCTCCCAAGAGATCCTGAAAATGAAAACTGGGACACTGCACTACTCTGGGTGAACCTGCCATCAGAGGGAGCCGAGGCAGTGGGGCAGAGAGATTTTGTTACCTCTCAGGCCTCCTGAACAGAGGAAACCTTGGGTGCAACCCTTGGTCAGGGCATGTGGCTGAAAGACGCATGTGAGCCTCCCACAAGAGCTTATCCCTGGGGAGGGGGACAGAGGCTGCCAGCAAACCCACAGCACTTTTATCTTTAATTTAGAATGTTTATCTCAAGAGATTCTTCCAGCTTTAAAACAAACATAAGGAGATCTTCATTTGCCTGGCAGCATCTGGCCTCTGAAAGCAGGCATGTACAGTCCCGGCAGCAGGGCTGAGAGCGAGGTCTTGTTCTCTGCCTCCTTGCTCCCAACTTTAACCTTGGGCAGGATGAACCTTGCTCTCCCTCTTCCTGTTTCAGGAAACCACCAGAGAAAATGGGTCTTTCCAGAGCTTGAATCAACAGTGGGCACCTGGTAAGTGTTGCCATAAGTGCCTAAGAATATCTTGTACTGCTTTGCTTTACGAAGTCCTGGCTTTCACAGCTTTGATGGGGAAAGAACAATTGTTCATTGTCTTCCTGCACCACCTCAGCCTGGAAAATGGGAGCAGCCGAGTCCTCCTGCTGCCCCGCTCACCCACAAGCTTTCACAGGGAGCCTCTGGCAGTGTCTGGGAGCATGCAAATTCAAAGGTTCCACAGAAATTGAGGGTCTTTAATGGATGCTCCACCAAGCATTGAACTGGAAAGTCCCTGTGGGAACAAGGCAAGACTCTTGTGGGCTGCCAGGCACAGATAAAGAGTTCAAGGCATCCAAGTTACTACATTAGTGGGTAGAGGTTAGAAAATAAGATCTTCTGCTCAGACTGGTGCCTATGTTTGAACCTTTTTAGGAAGATTCTGATGGTATTTTTTCACATCACTCTTTTTTGTTGTTTCCTTAAATTTCTCTTTTTCCAATGGTGAAAGGCTAGTGCTGTTGTGCTATTACCTAGCAAAAATGAGAATGCATGGCAATTTCTCAAAGCTTGGCACGTAAAGCGCCTGGTGCACTGGGATGGAGAGCTTGTGAGTTTTCTGTGGGTGTGATGAGGGAATGGAAACGATCTGAGTTCTTGGGTGCTTTCCCAAAGCCAAGCTAGCCAGTTTTCTATGTTTAGATATGGTTTACTTAGCAGCACAGCTAGAGAGGAGAGGAGAGCAGAGGGTTTTCAGGCATCAACAATGCCTGCTGATGCAGCCCGAGACTGTTCCCTGCCCCAGCCAGTGCTAGGGCCCTGGGACAGAAGAGGGTGAACTTCCCAGATCCTCAGAAAAATGGAGCACAAAGCTCCCATCCATGCTGCTCTTGGCTCCTTACAGAAATATACAGTCAGCTGATAAATCTCCTCCCAGGCAGCTGGACCAGCTTGGCCCCACAGTTGTTCTGACCTCCTCCCTGTGTCCTCCAAGATATCCACGTGCATCAGGGCCATTGTCCCTCTCAGCAGCTGGCTGGGCGTTTACCAGCCTCAGAGGTAAGGGCTTTTTTTCTTTCCCACTGAACTCATCAGAATATTTTGGATTTTTGTAGGGCTTCACAATCACATTGTTTGTTTCCCCAGAGCTTTCAGAGAGAGCTGTGAGCAATGCTTCCACCTAATACTGCTGGTCTAACTGCAAAAAGGAGAGAGATGCTCATCTGAGTGTGACCAGGATGGCACTGCCTTTATTTCTGAGGCAGGGGATCACATCAGTTCACATGAGGGCTGCCCATCCGTGAGGACTGTGTGTCAGAAAGGGAGGTCTCATCTTTCTATGGATAACCTACAAAATGTGCTTTGAAATGAGGGTGGTCCCAAGAACTTGTACTGCACGAAGAGGCCAAGCTTACCCCGAAGCTGGATGTGTTTCTTGGCTTTGCCCCACCGGTCCCATCAGCAAAGGTGTGTCTGTGTCAGGGTGAGAAGTATGACAAAGTCCAAGGTGATCCATGCAGCCATCATCACTCTGTGTCATGGCCCAGGGCACAGGGATGTCACCTCTGTGCTGGTACCACAGCTTGGGCAGGTCATGTACACCTCCTGCATGTGAGTTGGCTGCTAGGTGCCCATGGAAATTCAGGCAGAGCACCTGCCCACCTTGGAGAGGAGAGCTGTCCTCCCCCAGACCCACCCCAGTGTGCAATGCCCCCAGGTGAACCAGAAGGTGTAGCTGTTTCCACCTTCCACACCTGGATATGAGAGGTCTGGAGAGTCTCACTCCTCCCAGGGGATGATGGTGGATTTGATCTCACCTCAATCAAATAATTGGCTTTTAATGGGCATGCTCTCCTGGCTGAAGGTTCATGTTTCCTGGGGAACTCCTCCATACAGGACCTGGCAGTTACTTCTTTAAGATTTCTTTTATGCATGCCCAAAGATGCCTGGCTGGAGAACAGCCTGCAGTTGCCAAAAGGCTGTTTGGGGAGTTTCTCTTGGTTTGTTTTGCAAGGTTGCTCACTCGAAGTCTTTTCCTATTAGGCTTTTTCTCAGGGTGAATGTTAAAGCACACCTCTTCCATCAGGAGACCTCAGAGCTCTCAGACTGGCAGTGGACAGGCCATCCCTGGAGAGGGGATGTTCCCCATCCCTGTCATGCATCATGAAATTACCCTTTATCCCATGTGCTGCCACACACAAGTGGGCATTGACACAATAAGGTTTGCAAGTGACTCTAACAGGGAATTACAACATCTGCCTCACCCTTTATAGGGTACAATACTGGAAGGATGAACCGATTTATTGTTGAGTCTGGCCCCACCTGCACTTCCTCTGCTGGCAGAGATGTAAAGGCCATGATGAAGGCTCTGGGGAGATCATCCTAAAGGGGAGGAGGTCAGAGATAGCAGGACCACTGTGTGCTAATCCCTCTCCCTACAGTGGCGTGACTGGACAGAGAATAATGCCAGGACAAGCTGAACTCCTACTCTTGCCCTCTCCAAAGATAACCTCGGGACCAAAGCACTCCCATCAGCAATCATGCTGGTCCCTGCTGATGCTGAGACAGGGCTGGGTTCAAGACAGGCACAGGACTGGCTTTTCTCTCCTCTGTTCTGGATGTACCTCTTGGCTCAGCCACTGCTCAGCACTGAGATGCCTCTTGAGAATAACAAATAACCAAACTGCTTTGTCAGCATGGAAGTCCATCACAGCAGCAGAGGCTGTGTCTGAAATACAGAAGCAGTGCAGTTTTTGCTGAGGAACTCCCCCAGAGACAGACAGCTCCTGCATTATTAACAATGGTGCTGATGAATCCCTGTTAATGAGACGTGCTTGCTCAGCCAGCTAGCCAAGAGGCCGTGGCCATGCTGCTCCCAGCTCCACACTGCAGCTTGTTCCTTGGAGAGCAAGAGATGATTGCTCTGGGGAGCAATTGGCAAGGCTGTGCTGTAAGGTTTGGCTACTTTCCCTAAAATTTGTGCATGTCCTGCCAGACTTGAGCTAGGTAGACTTGGAAATCCAGTGTTGGTTCTTTGGTGGCTGTAAAAAGCAATGTAAAAGGCTGCCATCCCCATGGGCTTGTGAGTAAAGAAAGAGATCTGTTTCTTGGTGTGTACTCTCTGCTCTGCTCTAGAGAGCAATGTAGGCCATATTCTCTAGTCTATTCTTAAATGGCTCAACCAGGGGAGCTTCCTTCTCTGGCTCAACAGATTTCATGTTAGGAAAATCTTTATCCATTTCTCTCTCTTTTCTTTCTTTTTTTTTTTTTTTTTTTTTTTTTTTTAAACTCAATTTCATCTTGCTCCATTTATCAATTCTCCTTTTGGTTTCTGGATGCAATTACTCTCCCACTGTGGTCATTATACCTCCTAGGATACTTGCAGAAGAGGATTTTATACGGCCTTAGCTGACGCTTGGCCGGGAAAGACATCTTACACTCTTTCAGTTCTCGCTAAGTCAAACCTCCTCTGAGCCTTCCTAGCAGCATAATACTTTCCTGACAGTATAGCACATGGGATGGTATTTAGGAGTTTATGTGATAGAGAAATACCAGTCAACCTCCAGTGCATCTCATAACGCCTCTACATTCCAGCCCACTGTCGCCTGTTGTGATCACGTTGCAATCAGTATTAATTCCCCAGCAGTGCTGCCAAGATACTTCATTCCTCACTGCAGGCACTCTGATGCCTTCCAGATGTCACAGATGATGTCACATTCCTGATGTCATTGGTGCCTTATGCAGAATGAATCTGATAACCTGTTTGTGCTACGCCTTTCTGTCTGTTAATGGGTTTCTGTAATGTGAACAGTGTTGACCTCCAAAGTTTGTCTGTGCAAGTGAAGGGCAAAGCAAACCCTGCAGGAGCTAAGAGGACTGATTAAGATTGCACAGGAATCGTTTATATAGCACTTTTTTGTTGCTGGGATTTTTTTTCTGATGTTTTGAAGCAGACTTTCTTGCGAATCTTGTAAGAAGTCCGTGGAATAAGGGCAATGTGGGACCTGCAGAGCTGAGGCAATGAAATGAAGAGCAGTGCTGGAAGGGCACCAAATTTCCCAACAAGACTGTGCAACACCAAAATGATTGATAAATTAAAAATACTGAAGTTACCTCTTTTATGCTTTCAGATTTTAGGTCTGTGACAAGAAGGTATTCTAAGATAGCCTTGACACCCTGATTTTGCCAGCAGAGTTTTGCAAATGTCCCTCTGAGCTCACCTAAAACACAAAGAAACCCTGACAAAATCTTGGAGAAGCCTGCAGCACTGATGACCAAACCCAGAGGTGCCTTGGACTGAACCAGTGGGAGGTAAGACGGTTTGTTTTAGTATCAAGGAAGGCAGAGCTGAACTTTTGGAAGAGATCACACAGGGAGAAATACACTGAACAGTCTCTCTGCCACCTTAGAGGCGAAGTTTTATCTGTATGCAAAGTGGTGCAGCCCCAGGTAGAACATTGCTGGTGTAGGAGTTGAATAGATGAGATGTGTAATGATGCAGCAACAGCATTGCTAATGCTCGGGCTGCAAGAACAGCGCTGCACAGACCCTCCTGTGCTCGCCCCCATCATACCCCACGTCTACCAAGCAGGGGTGAGTTCATCTTCAGAGCAGCCCTGGGCAGCGCAGGGGAAACAGAGCCTGAAAAGGAGCCAGGAAGTCCCCGAGGGTGGGATGGAGAATGGGAGTGAAGCAGTCTCCCCTGAGCAGGAGACCAGCTTTCCTTGCTTGCAGAAGCTGTAAATGTAATGACATTCCGTGCTACGCGTTGAGCCCTCTGCAGAACCAAAATACCTCGCTTAATTGGTGGCAGCAGGTTATGCTATCTAAGTTTTGCAAGCCTATTGATCGTGCTCTAATCATCTTAAAAAAGGAATAGGTTAAAACGAGGCCTACCGCTGATCCCTGACGTGCCCCACCACACACCTCCTCCAGCACCCCGCCTCTCCAATTACCATCGCCTCGTGCTGCCGTCATCCCGCTGGCTTTCTGTCAGCCTGGCAAACACCTGGAAAAGCCCCACTAAATTCCTCTGAAAGAGCTGTTTCACCACAGGGATCATGAGCAGAGAGCCATTCCTAGGGGATCTGGGATGTACTCCCAGCTCTGCTGCTGACCACCTGCGTCACCCAAGCCTTCACCTCTGTAGTTTAGATATTACCGCTTTGTGCACCTCACGCAGTGGGGCCACTGCCTGCCGAGGGTCACTGCTCCTCCATCATCCTCCCCATCTTTCGGCATCATTCTGCAGGCTTTGTGCTAGGAGGAGCCTCTCTGCTGGGCCAAGCTGTGGGCAAGCAGGCCTAGTCCGCAGCACGTCGGCTGTGAGGAGGCTGAGGCCACCCGAGCTGCGGGGAGGTTTTGGGGCCTACATCGCCATGGGTGCTGGTGAGGGAGCTCCAGCCGTGCCTTGCCCCAAGCACCGCCAGCCCGCCAGAGCAAACCTTGACGTGACAGCGCGGAGCCCCTGGTTTCAATTAGCACTGCTATTTCGGATGGGAATGTCTACGGTGCCGATGTAACCCATGGCAACCATCTGTGGAAACACCGTCCCTGCTGGCTGGAGAGAGGGAGAGGGGTGAGATGGGGGCTGGGGCAGTGTTGGGGAACCTTGCAGGTATTGGGAAAGCAACATGTCCTCCCTCCGGGCGCCTCGCCTGCCCCCACTGGTGCAGGAGCGGCGGGAGGTGTCGGTGAGCCCATTCGCATCCCACGCAGCTGGATAATTTATGGGCAGCAGCAGCAGCTCACCGTCACTTTGTTTGCAATTTGCCTCTAAATATAGCTGTGCTTTAAGGGAGGAAGGCGAGCTCCTGGCCACTGTCTGCCCGCGTCTCCTCCTCCACAACGAGGGGTCTCTCCGCGCCGAGGGGAGAAGGGGCTGTGTGCGGATGTGTCGCCCATGTGGCACCTTCTCCATCCCACATCCCACATCTTCCCTGCCTCGCTGGAAAAGGGCAGTGATGAGACACAGACTTCTTGGGCTGCTGGTTAAATGCCGGCCCAGCCTGGCGACAGCTGAGACTGGCGGCGTGCCTGGGTGCACTGAGCCTGACCGCTACCCTGAGAATGAGCTCTCATGGGAGAGTTTCTAGCCATGCTTTTCTTTTTTCTGTTAGCAAAAAGTGCAGTAATTGCATTAGTCTTAACAGAGGCATAACACCAAGTCTGGAGTAAAAGATTGCCTGTGGATATCACCTGAGCTAGTTCACATGCTAAATCCAAATATGCTCTTGTTTATCCCCCTGCTGCAGGTGCCAGCCTTGCCAGGGAGCACAGGCCACCCACTGCAGACACAGGGACAGGCTGTGGAGCACCCCAGCGGGGAC
Source organism: Origma solitaria (assembly GCA_013397895.1). Classification (NCBI taxonomy): domain Eukaryota; kingdom Metazoa; phylum Chordata; class Aves; order Passeriformes; family Acanthizidae; genus Origma; species Origma solitaria. Next base: position 133,622 of record VZRL01002662.1, on the reverse strand, counting down.
AGCTTGCGTGGGCACCTCCCAGCCCGGGACAGGGGCTCTGCAGCAGCCATGGGGCCAGGTAAGAAGGCATGCCTGGCACTCCTTATCTGTACTCATGCAGGTGAATGCAGGGCTCCCTTTTGCAGGCTGTGAGTTACCCCAAGCCTTGTGGTACAGGTGCTGGTGTTGCAAACCACAGTTCTGACCAGGGTAACACATCAGGGGTTGAACCCAACTCTGAGGCTGACGGGAAAGGAAAGAAACTGAAGTGCTGACGAGGCATTATAATAAGTACCGAGCAGAAATAAGAACCTACTTATGTTTTAAACATAACATTAATTAATAAAGAAAAGGGTACACTGTACACTGTGGATACTAAAAGCCCTCAGATACTGAGGAGAAAAAATGTCTTTTGCCCATAATTTAGAAACTGCCAGAGCATGGTTCCCTAGACCTGGATGACAGCAGCTGCATGTTATATCTGGGGAGGAGACCCCTCTGCAGTGGCACACAGACCAGCTCTGCCCCACAGAAGAGCTTTCAGAAAAGAGTGTGAGGATAGAAGGGAAAGGTCATTTTCAGACCGCATCGCTCCATCACATCAACATTAATTCCTGTTGGTCTGTTACTTTGGATGTAACAGAATGCAATGAAAAATGACTCTGTCCCAGTCTGGCAGTACACTTCAGCAAACCTATCTAATAGGTTTATTATAGTTTATTGAGCAAGTGTTAGCCCAGAGTAGATCAGAGCAACCGCCGAAATGCTAAATGGCCTCAGGAATGATGGCATTCCGGGAAGAGTTATTGTGGCAGGGTGGGTAACTCAGTGTCTAGGGCCCCATGCTACCTCCATCCCTGTCAGAAGAAATAATGGCCAAATTTCCTTCTGAGCCTCATGGTCCATTGGACTAATGTATAGGGGCCAGCCTGTCCAGCACTTACCGTATCTTCAGCTCCACCAGCCTGGAGGATCCTTTACAGGCCATTTCTGTGAACAGATTATTCTCAGCATGAGAATCCATGATCCTGCCTCTCCTGCTACACGCTGAATGGAAATTCCCTTCTCATGGTGAAGCAGCGAATGTTACTGGGCCACAACCCCTGTGGGGAAAATGTGAAACTTGTGTCCCAGCTCTTGGTAATGACACAATTAGCTCTGGCTGGGAAAGACTTGAAAACCACTTTACTCTTCCTGAAAAAAAAACAACTCTAAAGCCTTGTAAAAAAAAAACAGTCTTGAAAATCTTCTTTATAGAGAGACCGTATTTTATTACCAGACAGAGTTAACAGCAAGGTTAGTTTACTACACCAACATAAAAGTTAAATGTCCAATTACTGTCTCTGGAAACAATGTTAGGGAGAGACGAAACAGCAGAAGGTTGCACCAACATCTGCCTGCAACCTTAACACCATCCTGCCCTCCACATCCAGATTTCTTTCATTCAGTGTCCAAACTGAGGGTTTATTCTAGGAAAACTCTCCCTGCAGAGGGAAGTTTCAAGAAGCCACCCCTCCTTTCCTTACAGTCCATTATTTATGTCCCTATCTTTTCAGTAGAGTAGTAGAGTGAAAATAGAGTGCTGAAGAGCATCTTGGGGATTTTACAGCAGCTTGTGATGTTTCAGTGCAGGTCTCCAGAATCTCCTTATTTCATACTAATGTCGGGTCTGTTATTATAGAGGACCATGGCTTGAGCTACCCAGCCTCTCTGAGACTACTAATGCAGTGCTTGCAAGCTTATTTGAAAACAGCTCTGTTGAGAAGAGGGATTCTGCAATCCTTATTCTCCAGCCTCTGCTTCCATCTCTTCTCAGTCAGTCAATAAACTTCCATTGCACCATTCTCCAAATTACTCAGTATATGAGTTCTTCAGCATCCTACAGCAGTTTCTCTTTTGGATGCTCTGTTTCTCAGCAGAATGACTTGCAACATGCACTCTTAAGTGATTTCATAACAACCTGCAGAAAAATCCTGTACTTTTTTTCTGGTTACAGCCCCCACCTCCCCTTAACTAATGCACTATTTCTGACACCCACAACCTGAATTATCCTATAGCACTCCCACAGAGACTGTATCAGATGTATTAATGATGCCTCTGACTGATTCAGCCCCTGGCATAGAATCATCTTCCCTGTCGTCAGGTTATAAGGAACAGAGGTTTCCCTCACATTGTGTTGATGGACCAGCTGTCAGCATCAGCCTGGACTGAATTTTAAGCTCACAGCCCCTTTCTGGTGTGCATGTGCTACCCAGGAGTATCTGCCTTGAGAAGTTTCCATTTGAAGTACACCAGGTTCAAGCATGGCTGTACACTGGAAGTGCAGAGGGTGATAGTACCATGTACATATTCATATCCATGTAGATATAAAAATCTCAGATAATGAATTGACAGGACAAACTCAGCTGAGTTTTGTGCTTAATGATGTTTCTAAGGAGTACTGCTTCTGCTGCTTTTGCAGAGCTGGGGGTGCCAATGACGCGTGTAATTGAGGTCTCTACTTGGTGTGCCTTGGTGAGTTATTCCAGGGAAGCGAAGGAGAAGGAAGAAGGCCAGAAGAAATCAAACATGACCACACTTTTTCCGCATATGACCATAATTGCTAATGTTATTTGAGGGATCTGCTGATAGCACAGGGCCTGATGGCTTCTGGTTCAACTCTGTATTAACAATCAAAGAGGAACTTTGAGGCAACTTATCCTCAAGCCTTGTCTTGTTATCCCTCGTGTCAGCAGCTAAGGGTATCTTTCCCCTCATCCCTATTTTTTCTTCCTTCGGGTAAGCAGAGAAAATGCCTTTTCTCACCCTATTTTAATTACAGGAGCCATGTGACCCTTCCTGGAGCAGCTGCCAGAGATGGTTCTAGTGCAAGATCACCAGGCCAGCAGACTCACAGAAAATATGTAAGTAGGTTACAGGGGGGTGGGGGAAGCTATTAAACACAGCAGGATCCACTTAACAGAGCACCTGTTAGGGGAACAGGCAGACAGAGCAATACCTGCACCACTTTACTCTTTCTAACAAACCCTGTCTAGGCTCAAGCAGGAGTGTGGGAAGCTGGGCAGTGAGGGAGGCTGGCAGAGAAGAAGTTGAGGGTGTTTGGATGCTCATGGAGGCCAGTGCTGCTACAACTGCCTACCAAAAAAACAAATCAGAGAGCTCAAATGTGCTCCTACAGTCTTTGCTCTGGGCTGGCTGGCTGGATACCTCTCTGCTGTGGGTGGAAAGCCTTTGCTTCAGGTGAGCATGGAGCAGCTTTCCCTGGCCTCATCCCGTCTGTGTGCACAGGGGTGCTGTGTCCAGCCAACTCACACAGCTCCCAAAATGCCGGGGCGGAGGAGCCCTGCCTGCACATCCTGCTTCTGCAGATACAGGGTGGCAGTGGCTTTAGGGCCATGTCAGGAAGGTGGCAAAGAGGTGCCAGGCAGGGTTGGGGGGCCTGGTACAGGCAACATGTAGAGGGCTTGAACTGTTGCATGTGTGAGTGCTAAAAATTGCAGCTGCTGCTGGTGGCATGCGAGTGAGAACAGCTTTGGGTTTTATCTGTGTCATTGTGGCCATTTGGAGGAGAGTGTCCCCAGGGCAGGGGACAGCAGCAGCGAGGGCAGAACAACACACTGGCTTTAGATCTTGTCTCCTTTGTGAAGGCTTTTGAAGAGGTCAGGAAGACTTCATCTTTCCTCACAAAACACATTTAAATTCCTAGTTTTTAAGGGTGGTGTTTTGACATTGTCCTAAATGGCTTAAGGGCTGCCTTCTCTTTTGGAGAGAGGTTCCTCTGGCCACCTGGAGAGCATCTCTGGCATTTGACTAGCTGGGTAATGTTTTCCTTCTCCTGACCAAGGTAAAACTGCTCTTAGTTATATGCAGCATGAGGATTTTTTTCCTTCAAATCTTGTATTTATATAATCTGCCTGCTGACAGATATAGCCAAATCAAACATCTAAATAGGATTAATCCAGGCAGCTTATTACTGGCTCTTGAAGAAGGCCAGGAATTATGGTCACCAACCATAACCGTGAAGTTGGGGTGTCTGACCTCAACAACTTATCCTTGAAAAATACTATACAAATATCTTCTAAACTGATGAAAAGTAATTTCATATTCACTGAATAACAGAGAAGAGTGCAAACTAAAATAGCCAGATCTGAATATCAGAGTATATTTTGGTTTTTTTCTTGGTGACAGGAGGATGAATATAACCATAACTGAAATTAGTGCCAAGCCATATCTAACCCTCTTGACACTCCAGCAAGACCAAACGTAACTGTACCAATCTTTCCAAACATAAAAAATTGCATGACCATGGAAAACTGCACACTCTGTTCAGTTTTGGGTCCGCTCTGCTACTGCAAAGGAAATATTCAGTGATGTCTCCTGCCCTCGGATGGGATTTAGCTGCAAAACCTGTGCAAAAGCTGCCTAGATGCCTCTTGTTTTACAGAGAGCCAGGCAGGATGATGTGTCCAGGATACTCCAGATCAGACCTATGGCTGGATGTGATGGTGCTGTACAATTTTGTGCTGGGGAATGTAGTGCACAAGGGCATGGTAACGAATATACTTTTTTCCCACTCCAGATGGCTAACTCAAATTAATCCTGCAGACACGGAGACTGAAAGTACAGTTCTTACCTCCTGGTGGTTACCAGCAGCCTCTGAACAGAGTTGATGACTCCCAGTGGTGTCCTTGATGGGCAATGTCTCCATCTTTTAAAATCATCCTTACAGACAGGTGATTAGTTCCCTTATTGGCATTTTCACCTGCAGAAATGGAAACTGAATGAGCTGAATGATCATTTTGCACTGTAATTTATGCATGTGGTCCAATATAGCTCATACTGAGGATCTATTCCTCTTTTATAATTGGGATAAATTCCATCTCTAGAATCTCTTCTTCCAAGAGAGGATGAAATATCTAAGCCATCACCTGTCTAACACCATTCAGCTGGTATTTATTTCTGACACGTTTGTGTCAGTAGAAGGCTTTCCAAGCTCACAGAGATATTGGGAGGTTTCATTTATACAATACTGTGAGATTGCCTGATCAAAGGCATACAAGTGGAAATCATTACTGTTATTTTCAGACACGTCTTTAATCACAGCCTCTCCCTATTCATTGCAATCATTGCAATTGTAAATCAGAAGTGAGTTCCTTCACCACCTGGCCACTTGGTGCTCTTTTAATTTCTGCCTGTTGCCTGTACAGTGAAATTTCTCCTGCATCCCCCTCCACCTCTCCCTGACGCAAACATGTGCACTAAAATTTGCTATGATAGCTTCGCTTTATGTGGATTTGTTTCTGCAAAGAGAGGTGATATTGAACTTTCTGAATCTCTCCCACTAGGAAATGGGGATAATGCTCGGAGTTGTCAATGCAGGGACCATTCATGGTGCCTTGACAACCTCGCTGAAGTGACTGAATTATATTCCTATCAGAAGGAAGTAGGAAATGAGTTACAATGACTTAAACATGGGACTAGAGGAATTTGACCTTCTAACTACAGAAAGGAGTAAGCTTGTTAATGCCGTGAATTCTTGATAATGTGTATATTTTTTGTCTGATCCTGCACTGGGTCGCAGAGCTGTGGTGGCTTTGGGCCAGGAGAACTACTTTCTGTTGTTTCTATAGGATTTGGCACCTGATACTGTGAAAGAGCTGGTCTGTAGTCTCTCCCAAAACCAATGGGCCCCTCACTTCATGAAGACATTGAGGTGCTGGAGTGTGTCCAGAGAAGGGCAACAGAGCTGGTGAAAGGTCTGAAGCACAAGTGTTAGGAGTGGCTGAGAGACCTGGGGGTGTTCAGCCTGGAGGGAAGGAGGCTCAGGAGAGACATTTTCACTCTCTGCTACCTGAAAGAAGGTTGTAGCCAGGTGGGGTTTGGCCTTTTCTCCCAGGCAACAAGTGACAGGACAAGAGCACATGGCCTCAAGCTGTGCCAGAGGAGGATCAGGGTGGATATCAGGAAGAAGTGCTTCACAAAAATGGTTGTTAATCATTTGGAATGGGCTGCCCAGGAAGATGGGAAAGTTACCAACCCTAGAAGTGTACAAGAAAAGACTGGACATGGCACTTAGTGCTATGGTGTAGTTGAGTTTAGGTGCTTCAGGAGGTGATCGGTCAAAGGTTGGACTTTATGATCTTGGAGGTCTTTTCCAGAGTTAATGATTCTATGATTCAATGCACATCCACTTATTTTTTTCTCCTACCTCTGTCATCTATAGAGGCTTTGCAAAGTGTGGTAGTTGAGGGTGGAGAACCCACAGAAAGACCCACTAGAATAATCTGAGATCTCTGCTGGAGATCCACAAGGGCCAAGGGAGGCCATCTACTGCAGTCCTGGGTTTTGTTTCAGAGGCTGGATCTTTTATTTCCAAAAGGTTGCAAGCACACAGGCGTGGGGTAGCTTTGCCCAGCGGCTCAGGTCAATCCAGTTTGACAAAGGCAACAGAAATCTGGTTTGGTTTTGAGCCTGGTTTTGATTTGGGGCACTGGAAACCATGAGGGTGCCAAGAAAATATTGATGTTGCTGGCTGCCTTGGATGACAGCAAATCTCATGCATCCTGACCAGGGAAGTGCCTCCATTCCAGCAGCTGCAGGTACTGACTGTTTCCATGTGTTCGTCTCATTTGGCTGAAGTCCTCTGTGCAGCAGCTGTTGCTGCTTTTATAAAGGCTAAGGTGTTTCCCAGCTCCCATGAGAGGAGATCAATGTCTCAGGCAGACAGGAATGGGAGGTGGAAACTTCCCATCTGAAATCACAAATTCTAGTCTGGGCCTAGGTCATCTGAAAGTTGTCATCACTTAGAATTTCAGTCTACTTGTATTTGCCCTACATGATTAAATATTCATGCCGGGATATTGTGCCATGCACGATGAGAATATTCAATGTAACCTCACTGGAAAAACTATGCTGCAGATGTAGTCAATGTCCTGCTGCTTTCTGAAATGAATTCTGCATTTGTCCATTCTCTAGCTTCTCTCTGATGGTGGTCAGACCAGTCCCAAATGTCCACATGATCATCCCATTCCGAGAGACTGTTTTTTATTTTACACACAAACACAAAAACTCCTTATCTTGCCTGATAAAGCAAAGGGGGTAACGTGCTAAATATCCTTCTCATTCCCAGAGGTGAGTGATGCATCTTAGAATGAAGAGACTGCTGGGGAGCAAACCCTTTGCTCAGGATCACAGCAGAAGGGCTTCTAGTGCAGCTAGCTGATGGCTAATTTGCTTGGGGCTGGCAGCCCAGTGCTTTCAACAGCCTGAACTTCACTTAAAAAAATTATAGTGATTAAGTAAACACAGCTATAATGGAAATCTTTACTCTGCATATTACAAACCAAAATGGCCATGAAGGGAGCAATTATGAAATCTCAGGACTGTGGTGAGGGGAGGAATCGTTTGAGCTGTGCTGTTGTTTGTTTTTGTTCATCATTTATTTCCCCTGGGAAGCTTGGCTCTGAAGCAGTCTCTGCTGCATTGAGAGATTCCTTACATTTTTGTTAACCCAATTTCCCATCCAGTCTTAAGTAAGATGGGAGGAAATATAAGGGTTTAACATGAAATCACGAGACATGACGAACTACCTTGGGGAAGAATTCCTAGATCCAGTTTCCAATTCCCATCATAAGCCCACAGCACAAGCTGCACACCCATTGCCCTCTCTCATTTTCTGTTAGTCATCAGTGACATGACTGATTTTACAAAGACTTAAGGGAGTGGTGAAGATAATGCAGGAGTGGCAGTGTTAAAGCTGTACTAGTGGGAATTGCAGTGATGATTCAGATGTGGTGGTCTCCTACCCTTTCTGGAGATCTGTGATTGGTCCTACTGGGTCTTTGTACTTGCCTGATTCAGGAAATTATAGTGTAAAACTGCACCAGGCTTTCAGCTTCAGCTGATTTTTGCTGATGTTTGTTCAAGACCAGAGGGAAATTAGCTGGTGGACTAGTCAGCTGTTAGTAGAAAATTGACTGAGAAATAGAGAACGCAGCAGAGAAACAGTTGGGGAATGACGGGATGAGTGGTAATTCCTAGGTAGCAAAAAGATTGATGCAATCCAAAAACTCAATGTATTTCTCAAATGTATATAATAATGGAAGTTCAAGAGCTGCTTCAAGGGCAGAAACCAACTTGGAAACCTGTTCCTTGACTGAACAGGCTTAAACAAAGAAAGAGAGCCCAGGATTTCCTTTCAAACCCTACTTAAACTGCAGATCTGTCAACACAGGTGCCCAGTGTGGTGTACCAACGTGACAGCTAAGTGAAGTTGCTGGCTACCAACTGATAATTGTCCAAGATCTTCATGTGAGAACAAACATTCCCAGGTAAGGACTGAGTGTGCTTCAGAAATAGAGAGCAATACACATAGGCTTGAAAGAAGAGACCAGAAATGTTTGGCACAGGACTGTGTATTAGCTAAGGAAGAAAACTGCCCTGGTAACCATCCAGACTTTCCCCTGGCATCATGGTGAGCACATCCCAGAGAAGGGGTGTGTGAAATAAGAGAACAGACTTTCTTCTTCCCAGGCAAAACACACTAACTTCAGGTACAAGGCTTCAGAGCTGAGCTAGCTGGTTGCCAAGGCAGTCTGGAACAGCAGCAGTGGGTGGTGTGTAGGGAGTAGGGGACTGAGTTTGGTGGAAGAGGGACTGAGGGATGAAAGAAAGGACTTAATTTTTAGGGATGGGAGTAAATATGGCAGGATTTTGACAGCAGGCTCCAGCTCTTGCGTCAGCGAACCAACCAAAGAAAGGTAATCACAGCACACACACACTGAAGGAATTGTTACTATTACTCTATTCCAGGGCAATAATAAAACACATACCTGCAGGTTGGTCTGAAACCAGCTCCCCTGTTTATCCTCACTCCTTCTGGAAGCCAATTAAGTCCTTCCCGAAGAGATGCTACATGAAACAGAGACTTTTCTGAGATTGGAAATGGCTGTCACCCCTGCAATAATCATAATGAATCACACTTGGGCTCCTGTTGAGCTCATCTTTTCAAAGAGATGTTGGTTCTCAATCCATTCATTAATATTAATTAGCATGAAGTCACATTTCATTTCCCACTTTTGTGCCCAGCCTGCAGCATCCTTGTGTGTCCTGTGCTAACGAACCAGATGCCATTTACGGCTGGCACAAAATAATTAGCTAATAGTTGAAGAATACGTATCTCAAGTTAGTTAAATATTTATGCCAGACTTTTTACATTTTGGCTCCCAGCCCTCATCTGGGGGTTGCAATGCAATTTAGGGAGAATATGAGAAAGTTTTCACAGTTGTCTGCAGAAAGCTTTAATTATACATTCTCCATATGGATGCAAATGTTTGATGTTATACAGATGTTGGCAACAAGCTGACCACCAGGTACCAGAGTAGAAATAGCAAACTTCAGCAAGCAGATCAAAATCTAACTCCCTTGTTGTGACTGGATGCTGCATAATGCAATAGTCACTCTTTCACCTTCTGATCCAGCCTCTTTTGCTCAGAGATCTCTGCTGACAAACACTTCCAGCCAAACCCTGCTCCTGATGGCCTCCAGAGGAGGCTGGGACCGCAGAGACGTTATCAGCAAGGGCAAGGACATCCAGCACTCAGAGGAGCTGGGGCTCCTAGTGTTTTGAGAAATTGAGGAGCATTTTCCCCCTTCTGACTCACAGTGTTGTGCAGGGATGTTTGTGTGTGTAATTCCTGGTGTGCCTCCCACTGAAGGAGCAGAGAAGGAGGCTGGCAGACAGGGATGACACAGGGCTGTTGGCTGGATTTCTCCTTGAGGATATGCATAGAATGTCTACTCTGTTTATTGCTTTACATGTGAATGACATTGATATATGAGGTCCCACTGAAGGCTGATTTTTGCTTAATTTGCCTACCTCTCCTGTGTTCTGACCTTCCGCTCTTACCAGCGTAGAGAGAATTTGCTTTTGCATAGTCAGAAGCTCAGAAACCCCAAATTATCTGCAATGTCTTGAGCACATAATTATATTGAGCTGATCGCTGTGATTCCTCGGCACTTTCACCTTACTGTGCCCTCAGTGAAGCGCAGTCCCTGAACCAGCTCTGGTGGAGATCCAGTTCTGCTGAAGCTTTCATTTTTTGGAGCAGGTTTGGGCAGGGAAATGGTGGGAGGTGGGAAAGGGAAATGTTGGTTAATGCATATGTTAGATATGATACCAGGAGAAAAAGTGCTTGTGATCAGTTCTCACATGAGTATCACACCCTCGAATCAGGTAAGACGAGATGGCTGCTGTGTGAGCTGCATGTGAGTCCTGTGAAGGAGCAGTGACCCACACCTTTCCTACTTCACCTGCAACCCTTGTACTCCTGCCTCTGAGATTACCCATTTTCACAAGTAAGCAGAAATGGGCTTACTCACCAGGTAGATGAAAGGACTGCTGAAGGAATATGTGGGTGCTCTAGTAGGTAGTGTTGCACTTCACTGAACAGAGCCCTTCCCCTTGAATCAGCCTGTGCTTTGGCGATTCAGCCTTCATAGGCAGCTTCTTTTTTTTTTTTTTTTTTTGGGCTAAGTTATGAAAACCGTGAAGGATTTCTCAAGGTTCCAGTTAAATTGCAGTTTTTGCCATTCCAATCCGCTGTTCCATCTCTGCAGGCAAAAACAACTGCATTTTCCCTGCCACTCCTTCTGTGCTGTGAAATAGCTGTCAAGCTCTACCCCAGAGTTAGCTGCATTGTTGCGGGGAAAGAAATGTTTTTTTCTGTCCATGCACAAAAGTGAATAGATAAATCTCTTTAGATGAAGAGGCAGTTATTTTGTCCTAAAGAGTGGGAAGTGAATGGAGGAAACAGTGAGAAGACTACAGCGAGCTACAGCTCGAGAATCAGTTTAAGATATTTATTCCTTGCAGAGGCAAAGGAGAGCAGTCCCACAATTTTTCTTCTCCTAGGTCAGGAACACAGGAGTGACACCACAGTAACTCACTTCTTCCCTCTTGAGGGATGGCTGTAAAGGCAGTGGTTTTAACTTATTGTATTTAATAAGGAGCTGAGAGACAATAAAACAACAAAATGAAACTTCTGCCCACCACGTAGCAAGAAGGGGAAAGAGGTTAGACAAAAGTCCAAATGCCATGTCTGAAAAGTGGAAAGCAGGGCTGCGCTGGTTCCAAAGCACTTAATTCACAGAGCTGGCCCTGAATACGATGGATGCACTCTCTTTTTGGTTGCCTACAGCTGACATTGCTCCTATCAACATTTTCTGCTGCAGCAGAAGAGTTGTGCTCTTTGCATTGCAATGCAGAACGGCTGGCACTAGGAAGAAGGAAACCAAAGTAGTCTTGGCTCAGGGGTGAGCCAGCCCTGCTGGGTTTAGTTCTTAAGGACTGGTTTGTTTACTTTAATATGTCCATCACTAATTTGTAGTGCCTTGCTCTAAAGGATGCTTGTGCTGCAGCTCTCACCAGGGCACCAAAGCAATGCACAGGAGAGGCTCCTCAGGCCTTGAGAGCTGTTCTCTGGGTAAGGAGGTAGTCAAAGAGTAGGGAGTGGAAAAACCTGGGAATGCTGATAAGGCAGCTACTTCTTTTTCCATTCCTCTATAAACTTTTGTCAAGGTGCAGTATAGGTATTAGCCACATTGCCCATGGCATAAGGAGCCAGGTTCTTGTTTGCAGAGAGGCTGACTGGAGGCCTGTGCATGTTTCTGCTATTCATGATCTGCATCCTCAGGATGTTAATGAAGGGCTAGGGGGAGGGTTCAGTTGGGAATGTGCTTTCCCTCCTCTTCCAGAGAGTGCCTCCTCTTTTCTTTGTTAAGTTGGAAAGAAGCAAGCATCGTGGGCCAAAAAAAGGGAGTTGACCGAGCAGTTCTGCAGGAGAAGTTCCTAAGTAAAGGAAAAATCCTCTCTCTCAGTCTGGTGAGAATAACACACGGTGCTCCAGTTACTGGGGGCACGGGTGAAGGGAACTAGTGAGGATGCCAGAAAAAGAGTGCAGCAGGCGTCATTGCATGGTGGTGATCTACTTTTAAGTGATACCAGAAAAACCTATTAAATATATAACCTCAGCGCCCAGAAAAATGTGTTAAGAGGTTTATTCGTGTAGGAAAAGCTTCATCTTATAAATATAGATAAGGGTTTCTTTTTTTTCCTTCTTCTCCTTCTTTTGGATTTCCTATACCGAAAACATATTTGGACTGTAATTTCCCTTCTGGGAAGCCCTACCTAGTTATGCTGCTTTCTGTCTGGCAGGACTGCAAGGTCCATGCTGCAAATGGGATAGCTCAGTGTGACGAGTCCTTCCTGAAGTGTATCCCATTACATCCTGTTCCAAGCCCCACCCTGCAAAGCTGTGTGCATGTGCTGCCCTGCAAGAGGGCTGGTAGTTTCACTGAGCAGATGTAGGATTTCTGTATGCTGAGGTGAGGGATAGTTGCTGTTCTTTTCAGGATGTATCTGCTGCAGGGCTGCTCCCGACTGTCCTGAAAGACAGGGAAAGATCCACAAAATATGGAGCCACAGATCCCACTCTGAGTTACTCCTTCTCTCTCTCAGCTTAGGCCCTGCAGAGCACCTCCGGTGGAAATACTGTTGTGGAGATTAAGTAAACCTGCTATCCTTCAGGTTGCCACCTTCCTTCCTCAACACTTCTCTTGCCTCTTTGAGAGGGCAGAACAGGACCTCTCTCATGTCCCCAGCCTCATCTACCAACAAAATTCCAACCACTATCTTTATGCTGAACGCAAATCAACCCATGTCTCCCCTTTACATCCATGTTCTCTAGCCCAAATTAAAATTTAATTCTGTTTCTGTGCTGTTTCTTTATGGATGGTTCCCAAAAGCTCAAGCTCAGCAATGCTAACGCCAGCCTGCTCTTACCCTCAGTCCCGACTGATTGGGGTCTCCCCACATGGTCTGCACTCAGGGCTACCAGGCACCAGGTCCTACCACCCTGGCTGCCTTGCTGTCTTTCCATCCCCACAACCTTGTCCTGCGTTGCTGATGTGCAGCCTTGTCTCATCCAGACACCTGACATCTCATAATGGCCCATGCCCTTTTCTCTATCCTTGGCAGGAGAGATTTGACAAAAACCCTTCAAAATGATGCTGGACTCGGTCATCCTCTTCATGCTTGGCTTTCTGGCTTCTTCTCTTTTGCCTTGACTTCCCATGCCTTCACAGCTCTTGAGCTGTTCCTGGGTTTCCCTTTTCCAAGTGATTTGGGAGGCGTGGAGGCCTGTGCCAGCCTTCCCTTCACAGTTGTTCAGACAAGCATTGCTGGGCTGTACCTGTATGACCATTCTTGCCAGGGAGGAGCCCGCTGAGGACATCCACAAGCATCTGTTGTCATCGCTTTTCACATCTCCTCTAAGTTCCTGTCATGTGTGTCTGCAAACAAGTAAACTAAATAACTGCCAGTGTAGACACTCTTGGGGCTTAATCACGATGACTAATGTTGCCTCATGGCTTCTTTATGCTCCTCTATCCACAACCATCTGCTGTTGCTTTGCTTACCAATCAATAACTGTGAATCAGGGCATTTCCTCTTCCCTTCTCCACCCCACCTGCATGGGAGCCCCAATCTCTGCCTGTTTCTCCTGGGGGCTATGACAGCTTCCAAAATCACCCCATTATCACAGGCAGGGCAACTCACATCTTGTTGGCACAAGGAAGCTTCCTTTTATGAATGTTAAGGACCATCCCATTCGTGTGAGTTGTGAAACAAGAAGATGACACCATGCTTGTGTTACAATGCCATTGTGTTTGGCTGCTGAGGTGAAAGTGGATCTGGCTTATAACCACATTGCAAAACTCTTGCCTTGTTCCACTGTTGCTGGTCTGCGACACACTTCCAAAAATACCATTTCTGGCAGAGTGCTTTGGGTATTTTTTCTGGCTAGCTTTTTGGGGGCTTGGGTTTTTTTGCATGTGGTTTGTTTTGTTGGCTTGTTTTGTTGTTTTTTTTTTTTTGTCTTGGGAGTATGAAGATATCAAATCTGATCTTTCATGGCTTTGTCCAGACCTCTGAGGTGAGCCCTGTCTCTGCATCCATGCATCCCAGATGAAGTGCTAGTACAGGTACCGGCAGCTCTTCCCCTTCTGGCAGGGGTGCTGGCCAAAAAATCCATGAGACACTGCAGAGAGCATTACTTTTTCCTACTGGGGTGGAAACCAAGGCAAAGAGGGGTGCAGTAGCCAGCTGATTATCCTAAAGCAAGCCAGGAGGAAAGGTAAGGTTAGAGCACAGGGTCTGGGCTGACCTCTTCCTGCATGGGGCTGACTGCTGCCATTTCTGTTGTCCCCCCTGGGATGGGAGCTGGTGTTTCTTGTCAGGCAGCAGATGACCCTCTTTGCTCAGCTCCACCTGCCTATTGCAGCGTTAGCTCTGCCTTGGCACGTGTGTCTGCAGAGGAATTCAAACAGCACTTGAAAGAAAACAAAGCAGAGCAAATGGCTCATCCTGAAAAGCAGCTGGTGATCTCCACTGGCTGGAGCCAGAAGCCCTTTTAGGGCAAGTGACGGTTCCCTTTCTCCCTTAGGGCAGAAGGATCTGCTACAACAGAGACTCCTCTGTCATGGGAGGTTAGCGATGGAATTTGGCGTACGTTTTACCGGGTAACGATTCAGATTTTTGGTTTGCAGCCCTGCTGTAAATCACATTTCCATGTGGGTGGGATGATACGGACAGCTCCAGCGCTGCAGAAGAAAACCTGTCCGTGCTGGCTGGCCAGGGTGATTTGGCCGATAGCAAGTCAAAGTCGGCATCCCTTGGGTGTTTGTGAGGGGGCCATGAATGGCTCCTGCCTCAGGGGAACCCATGACCTCAGTTCTCTCCTGCTGTGTCCCTTGATCTGCCTTTTCCATCAAGGTAAAGTGGGAGTAAGATAATATCCCTAGGATTTGGTAACCATCTGTGTCAGGGCCAGCTTTAGTCACAGCAGTTGCTTTCAGGCAGGAAATTGCTGAGGACAGCAAATCATCCTGACAATAAGCATCCTGCAAACCTGTTGCCTCTTCCCCCAGCTTTGCCCTGCGCCCACTTCATCTCCAGCAAAGCAGCCACTGCTTTGGTGAAAGGTGCAAGAGGTGCAAGAGGCAGAGTGTGGAGAGGGCAGCAGTAGAAGGCTTCCCAGGGCTCCCCCTCTCTTGCCAGGGCCTCCGTGAAGAAGTGACAGGGTGCAGAGAGGGGGATCACACCAAAGAAGCTTCCAGACCCAGGAAGTTATTTTTTCCTCATTCTTGAGAAGCAAATATCACATGACCTGTGTGATGGAAAAGCTCTTCTCAGCACATGTCGAACAGCACTGAGAAGTGAGGAGTTGGCACAAAACCGTGTTGGCAGTTGACATTTCATGAGCGCATTGCCATCAGGCTCAGCTGAGAGAGCTGAGGAAACCCTGGAGCAGGATGGGGTCCCTTCGCCTCCTCCAGCCTGGTCCCTCTGGGAGTGCAAGGTGTCGTCATGTGGGCAAGATGGAAAACGGTGAACCAAAGTCACCCTTGCTCCATACTGAAACGGATGCTTTGTCGCCAGCATGGTTTCTTTTTTTCACAGAATTTCAAGGAGGTGACATTAAAGTGTAAAGGGTAAAAGGTATTCCTGGTCCTCTGGAGAGGGCTTTTGACTACATTTTGTTCTGGAGGTGCAAGTTTGCTTTTCCATCTGCAGCCTTCCCTGCTCTAACAGTGTAAGGGTGACACAGGGATATTTGGACAAGCTCCTGCTATAGCTCATCACAAGGAGAAGGGGCCGTGCTTACTCTGCCAGTGCACTAATTTAAATTACCTGGCTGCAGCACTAATGCACAGAACCTGTTGCCTCCTTTGGGAGAATCTGGGAGCTGAGAAGTTGGAGGCAATGAGTCATTTGCAGTGTAGTAGAGAAGCCATTCATTGCCTGCCTGCATTGCAAGATATCTGGCTGCCTGTGCTGTGTGCTTTCAGTTCGGGTTGGAAGTGAGACAGCAAAGCCTGCTGTGTTTGGGAATGGCAACCCCTTGGAGTGGGAGATGAAATGCTAAGGGAGAAAGAGAAAAAGGTGGTGGAGGGGTAAACGGGACCGAGTCTCGTAATGTAACATTCAGGAACCTCAGTAGAAAGTGAGACTCCTGGGCTTTCATTCCTGCTGTCATGAATATTTCAAGGTTTCTATAATGATTCTTGAATGTAAAATGCAAAACAGTTGTGGGAGTAAGGGCCTGGTATCCTGGACTTCTCCCTCTTAGATGAATGCCAGACCATTTCATTATTACATAAACATGACCAACACCCACAGCAAAATGCAAACAGAATTGCTGCTGCTTTCCAATATCAGCTGCTACCTTGCTGTCAGGGCAATATTGAGAGAGGTATGAATTGGCTTTGGTCACAGAAATGAAGGTGTGGACTCTGAAACCTAATGATAACATATTTCTTCCAGAGTAACAATGAAAGTGCTTATCATAGCTAACTGGATGAAAGAAATGTTTTAAGATAAATGACAGCAGCTGAGAGATTGCTTTTTTTTTTTTTTTTTTTTTTTTTGGTATGGTTGCCCAGAACTGTTTAGAAAGAATTCAGACACACCCCAAGAGTCTCACATTCTTAGACTCGGCCAAGAAATAGATTTTCTATCCTAAAAAGGATTCTGTGGAAAAATGATAAGTGCAACCAGGAGCTGAAAGTCCCGTGAGAGGAGAGACTGAAAGTGTATTTGGCAAAGGTGATTTTTTCTTTTGCTTTTTACTGCTGAAATTGACATTTTTTTTGCTGGTTGCCAATGAAAAAGTTGATAATGGAAATGTCCATTTGCCTGTTTTTCTAGGTCACTTTTCTTCCCAGGGTGGACAGCAAAGATAGATAAACCCCTGCTCCATCAGTGATTGTGAGGTTTGGAGTCAGCCTTTTACTCACATGCCTTATTCTGGCACTTACTCTAAGTGTGGGGAGGTCTGAATTAACTGGCAAAACAGCACAAAACCAAGACTTGAGCTTGATTTTGGTAGGTAGGATTCGAAAGCAGAAAAGCAGCATGCTCATTCCTGTGTGTACATCGGGCAGAGCCTCCAGAAGCTCGGAAGGTCCCAGCAGCAGCTGCAGGTCTGGCTGGCCATGGAGCAGAGCTCACAGCAGCTTGCCAAGGACTACCTGGGGCCTTGCCTCTGTCATCTGTGCTCAATGAGCCCAGACTGCTGGCCCTGAAGGGCTCTGCCCCTGTAATTTGTGCGTGCCCATGTCAGGACCAAGAGGTTTTCCCACTGCAGCACAGAAGAACAGCCTCGTGGACTGCTTTCTGCCTGTCCTTACAGATGAGCGATGCAACAGCTGAACGCCGCAGAACACAGCGTTTGAGAGTTAAATCAGGAACAAGTGAAGATTTGCCTCATTGTAGCTCTTTGCTCTCGCAGAGTGCTCACCAAGCTGCACTAATGCTCCAGCTGTGTCTGGAGGGGACACGTGGGAGGACTCCCGCAGCAGGGGTTTGAAGCCAGAGCTGACCATCAGCCCAGCTGGGCAGCACCAGCCCTCCAGCCTGGGAGAGATCCAGCACCTGGCAGGGGTGTTGGAGAAGGCAGGAGCACTGCAGGTATCCTCAGGCAGCCACCTTGCCCCTGGCCTTTTTCTCCAGGAAGCATCTTTCACCCTGCACACACTCGAAAGCTCGAAGCTGCTGTGTGTTTCTCAGAGAGATGTTTCCCTAATGTTGTTTCCCAAGGTGGTAGTATAATGTTTTTCCTCGCAGATAGATCATAACCTCAGGCAGAGTGCAACATCAGACGTGGGTACATTTATGAAAAAAATTGGCATACTCTTCTGTCAAGCAACAGTTAAAAGAAAATCTGCAAAGGGATTAGCTGCCATACACTCTGGGGCTTGCTGACAGATGTCCTGAAAATCTGGAAATGTGTCGATCTATCTTTACACAGGGTTTTTGGTTTTTTTTTCTCATCCTCTCTCCTTCTCCATCTCCTCATCCACCTTCCCAGGGCACACAAATGGGAATTCCTTCAAATCCACAGGGCCTCCTGGGAACTGCCTTGATGCCATCCACAGATTGGCATATGGGTCCTAAGGTGCAGTCTGGGCTGAGTCAAACCCAAAACCTCAGTCTCATTAGATACCAGCTTCCCTGCAATGGCAGCAGTGCTGCTTAGTGCCAGGACAGTTAGGGTTTTCTTTCTGTTCCAACTGCAACATCCCAGCTCATTTTAAAGGAGCTTAAATGTTGGCCATTAAATATAAATATCTTCTTTTTCCTCTGGGTGAAACTGATGTTCAAAACTTCACAGTGTAAATAAGGTCTGGAGAAAATGTGTTAGGCAATGATTCTGTCAAAATAAATGGCTCTGGCTATTCCTCCCTACTTCAGACCAGAGCTCTAGGTGTGTCTCCCTTTCACAATGTGGCAGAGGAGCTTTGACCTGATTGTGATGTTCCCCCTAGCACATCTTAAGGCTTAAGATCCTGAGTTCTGTGGATTGTGTTGTGTGATCTTGGGCAAATCACATAGGACAATTTTTTTTTAAGTGCTTTCTGTTTCTGGATGGTTTGATTCAGATTGCTCAATCTGAAATGCTCAGGTGGCCTCTGAGAGGAGGGGAATGTGGATATAGCCCCTTCTCTTCGAGCCATACAGTCTTTTTGTTCTCCAGCTCTGACCCAAGTCACTGCCCTCAGAGAGACAGTCACTCCTGCAAATGTGGTTAATCTCCTCCTCCTCTTCTCTCTGCACCATCTCTTTTCCTCCCTTCAGGAAGGAAATCATTCCTCTTGACTTGCAGAGGAGTCGGAAGTCTCCTGACTTACTGAAAACAAGACAGGCACCTGCCTTTGTGAAGCCCAGTCCCTTTTTCTTCTATAGTTTGTTACTATTAGCACCCAGGTTAGTGCCTGCTCCAAAATCTAAAGATTGCAAATCTGTTTTGTGCCTTGTTCCCTCTCCTACCTGCTAATCAGAGGAGTGGGGTAAATCCCCACTGGGTACAGAACTTGAGGGTGTGCAGTGTTTTGTCCTGAAAAAGGACCAGCGTTCTTATTTCATAACGTACATACATTGCGTTTCTGCCAAACCTCTTTTCTCTGAGGACCAGACAATAGTTTAACTTCACTGCTCCTGTGTGGATCACGGGAAGCCTGTGCACATGGGGCGAGCAGCGTGCTCGGAGTCTGGATGTTGATGTCACCCTGCATCCCTCGGGCGAAGGACGCAGCTCTCAGTCGCAGCTGTTGCATTACAGCAGCCTCTGGCAAGCCAGAGGTTTGGGATGCATCTACCCTGATGGCCCTGAGCCACACAGCAGCCGCCCAGTCTTGCCTCTCACTCAGGCACCCTTTGGTTGTGCCTCTGCTAGCAAAGGCAGGATCCTGGGAAGTGCCTTGGTACGAGAATGGAGCAGTTCAGCAAATAGCAGCACGTGGGATCATTTCCCCTTCTCCCGCTGCCCAGACTCCAGCCATGCCTGCCAAGGCAAGCCATGGGGAAGCAAGGCCAAGCACATTGCTGGCAGCGATCGAGCAACAAGAAAGACGGCGGTGTGGGTTGCGACCTAATGAGTGTATCATCAGCATGGCTTGAGTTACGCCCGTCTGCCTCCAGCTATTACAGCTACCCCACTGCCAAAGAGCAACCGCGTGGCCCGACCAAAATGATCTGGGGACGGCGCTCCTCAATGACTCAGTTGTGCTGGGAGGACAAGGCAGCCCAGATCTGTCTTCCTGGAAAGCTGCTTCACGGTAACCCTGTGCTTGAAACGGTTCTGTCTTTGAGGTGACTGTGGCGCTCATTTCCATTCAGCCGCGTGAATAAACCACACGGACAGACAGATGCCCACAAGGAGTCACAGCCCCACCACGTGAGCTTGAAATGCCAGAGCCAAACCCGAGGGAGGGCTGGCTGCCTGAGCCTCAGTTTCTCCACTGATGCAGAAGTGAGGCCAATGTTTTCCCCAAAAGACCAGAATGTGTTTGTGAAGTCCTCTGAAGAAGGGCGCTCTCATGAACACTATTTTTATTATTGGGGTCAGGGAGGAGAACACGTGCGAAGGTGATGAAGCTTTTGAAACACAGGTTCCCATTAATAGTCTTCAGCACACACAGTTCTTATTATAATCTAATTTGACTGGAATTGGATTAATCTTATAATGCTATAATGTAATTTCCATGGTCTTTTTCTATTTTTATTGTTACTATGCATTAACGCAATACTCTGCAAGAGCTGTGAGAAGAGGATGTGAGTTTAGGGAATCTCTGATAACATTTTTGCAGGGCATTTTTATGCTCCTGTTAGGCTCGTATGCTGTAAAGTCACATAGTGCCTGGAAATAGCAAGAATTCACATAAATTCATCTTGAATTATCATCCAACAGGCTCCACTGGCAAAAGCAATGTATTCAGAGCCACGAAACCAGGCTTGTCCCTGACCTGTCCCAGGAGCTCACCTGAATCATGCCAGTGTTTTCGTCTCTGTCTCTTCATCTGAAAATGGAATTAATGTGTCTATATGGGAATGTCGTGAATCTGAGGTCTACATCCCTTGCCATCTAGGAAACCTATCTTGTATCATCAAGCTTTAATGCTTCCTTTTTTATTGAGTTTATCCTGCCTATGCCCTGTATATCTTAATTTGCCTCTTTTTCTTTTGCTATTATTTATTTCTCTAGTTACACATCTTTTGAAGCATTAGAGTAAATTATCTTTACCCTGCACCAGTTTAAAGATGTTGGACATTTACTTCAAAGTAGCTCCACAGTGCTTGCTCCAAATACTCATGGACTTGTCCGTGAGGACTTATAATAGGACAAATGTGACAAATATTGGGTAAGCTGAGCAATATTACAGTGGATGACATTTCAGTTCTCAAATCACCTAAGAGAAAAGCCAAATAGACTGGTATTTTCTGTGAACTCTTATCAACACCTCTGTTCCTTTTCCAAGTCTCACTTGAAGGCAGTCTTGATGCAATTAAAGCTTAAGGGCCAAAGCGTGAGCTTCATTTTCAGTGCAAATACAACACTAACCCTTTCTCTCCCAGACCTCTGCTTATTCTGTTCTTTGGTTCCTCTCTTCAGAGAGCATGGCAAAGCTGCAAATTAAAGCTCCCACTCTGAAAATGGCACGCTTAACATTATTAGCCTGCAGAAATAAAATTTGCTGGGTCACTAGGAGCTGGCTACCAACGCATCTGCCACGACAACCACGTTGGGAAGCAAGTCCATATGGTAATCCAGACAGCTTCTGTACTTCTGGGTACAGCTTCTAAGGACTTGGCATCTTTTATTAGACAGTTTGGGTTTCTGCTGTTTTCTGTCTTTCTGGGGCATAAAAGGGTTTGGTTCCTGCGTTTGCATCACCAACGCTTCAATGGGGACACTCCGTAGGCAGAAGGGTCTTCTGCAAAGGATGGGAGCACTAGAAGGGTACCTCATTCTGCTATTGCTGTCACTTCTGGCCTCTCTCTTATTTTTGTAAGCAAACAAGCAACGGGGAGTTTCATTTGGAAGGAAATTTGCACGTCTGCATCCTTGAGAAGGGCTTTCTCATTCTCATTTTATTTACAAACAACCTCAGCCCGAGTCCCTAGTGTTGCCGTATTTACACGTTTCAGGGTTTTCTGGATGTACTTTTAATGCACTTCTGCCATTGACACACTGTGGTGTTGATTGCCTGGGCAGCATCCCAAGTGCAGCAGTGCCCGTACATGGGGAGGGCTCACATCTGGCAACCTGGCATTAACAGCAGCCCTGGATTCGGGTCTCGGCAGCAGCGCATCGCAGCGGGCCGGTCACGAGTTGATCGAAACTTGGAAAGCCCGGCAGTTATTTCTGGTTTGCATGGGAATAAAAGGGTGCACTTATACCGTGCCCCAAGACGCCGGCTTTCCGAGGACTCTCTCTTTTTTTTCCCCCCATTAAAACAAAGGAACTCGCTTTATCGCTGCAGCTCTTTCACGACCTCGGCTTCATCCCGGAGCCCCACGCCACGAGCTTCCCAAAGCCAGCCGGCTCGGCAGCCCCGTCCCGCAGCGCCGCTCGCCGGGGGCACCCCGCTCGGAGC